>OZ007594.1:358448769-358881316 GCA_963931845.1 Maratus michaelseni | reverse complement strand
TTCAGAGTTTAACATGAGATTTACTTATAATTCACCTGTAAAAGAATTTTTTTTTTTTCATTCTTTAAACATTAACTTAAATGTGAATGAGATTAAAATAGATGCGAGGGCTAAATTTTTAGAGAGTTAAAATGAAAATCCACTGAGGGTTGTGTTAAATAAAAGGAGATGATCGACTTTGACAGCATTTTTCTAAAAGTTTATTTATCGAAAAAGGAATCATACGTTTCGATTATATTTGTTAACTATTATAGTTTAACATTAAAAAGCAGGTAGACATTCACATCTTTAGCGCTCGTCGACCTAACTGTTCGGAATATTTTTCGAACCCATTATGTTTGACTTTATAAAAGTTTCATGTAAAAAATTATTCTTTAAGTTTTAACTGAAATGAGATTGAAATAGATGTAATGGCTAAATTTTTAGAGAGTTAAAAATGAAAATCCACTGAGGGTTGTGTTAAATAAAAGGAGATGATCGACTTTGACAGCATTTTTCTAAAAGTTTATTCATCGAAAAAGGAATCATACGTTTCGATTATATTTGTTAACTATTATAGTTTAACATTAAAAAGCATATAGACATTTACCTTTCGTGTTCGGAATTTTCTTCGAACCCATTATTTTTGACTTTATAAAAGTTTCATGTAAAAAATTATTCTTTAAGTTTTAACTGAAATGAGATTGAAATAGATGTAATGGCTAAATTTTTAAAGATTTAAAATGAAAATTGTGATAGCCATGTAAATAAAAGTAATGCGATTACTTTGCTTTATAAAAATCTAACACGAAGAAAAGCTGGTAGACGTTTACCTTTCACACTCGTCAACCTAACCGTTCGGAATTTTGTTTAAACTTCTATCGAGTTCGTCGACCTAACCATTCAGAGTTTTCGTCGAAATCCGGTTATATATTAACTTACAATAGTTAACTTTTTTAAGGGAAGTTTAAATAACATACTTCCCAAAGTGTCTTAGAAAAATTTCAGAATTTATACACACATAAGCACCTCGCCTATAGGTGCAAGGTTCTGACTTTAAAGCTACTAGACGTTGAAATTTAAACTTCTTGCGCTCGGCGACCTAACCATTCAGAGTTTTTTTTTCAACCTTGTGTCAATACGTGTTAGGAACCCTTAGAAAGACCTACATAGAGGCACTTATCCCTAATATAGATAATCAACCCTAAACTAACCAGTTACAACACACAAGACATAATCATTACATTCAGTTAATAAGTGATTTGACATGCAAAATATTAGATATAAAAACATACAATATGATATATACAAAACAATTTTAAAGATTTTTTTCCCTTTCATATGAACAATTTTTAGCAATAATTTAACTTGAGAGCAGGTATTTGTTTAGAGTTATACGATTATAATAAATTTTCATTAGATTTGACATTATACAACCAACATTTAAAAAAAAGAGAACGACATCTAGTTTTTATAACGTCACATATTTGAATTATTAACCTATTTTAGTTAAAAGTATGATACTTAAGTGATTTTATTTGAAAAATCAATACAACATTTTAAAAGCAGTCGAAAGATTTTTGCTTTTGAAAAATAACTAACATAATTTTAATTTTTTAAAGCAGTTAGGTAGATGACACTAACTTTAAATAAAATACATATTTTTTATTATTATTAAAGAAATATAAACTACTCACACATTATTATTATGCTGCATTTTAACATAACAACATTCACAGTAATAGACATGCGATTAAGACCATTGGAATTCTACAACTTTTCTGCTGACATGTGGTCACAGAGGAAATCTTTTCATATAGAAGGCAAAATAAGATAATGATAAACATGATTCGTTATGCATATGTTGAAACAGGAAATTATTTAAGACGTGTGATTAAGACCATTTTACATGGTATTACAGAATAAATCTTTTCATAGGATGCAAGATAATATCACATAAGGTATTGATAAACGCGATTCGTTATGCATATTTTAAAACAGGAAATACATCCGTCAGATAACATTACTTTGTTTATATGAAGTGACCAAATACAAATTTTGCTGATTTAATTAATTTTATTTTGAATTTGAATTTGAAAATAGTATTGACAGAACATTCAAATTTTACTTTTGCACAATATTTAAATAAGGGAAATTGTATACAATATTTAAAAAAAATTAATTAGGAATGTTAGAAAAGGAGAGTGCTTTAAGGAAAATACGTTACGATTTTAAAACTTTTTTTTAATACATTTCTAAGTTTTATAAACTTTATCGAAAAAAAGAAAAGAAACTTTTTGCATGTGACTTTTTTTAACCAATAAAATGCTAGTATTTTGAAACAAGCACCCCCTACATGAGAATGTTATTTTACGAACAAAGTGTTTAATGCTATACAATACTTTGTGATTGATGCAAAAGGTTGTGATTTTCGTCTAAGTATTAAAGTTGATATGGAACGATTCATGCAGTCTTGTGAAGGTGATAAAACCATGTCACCTTTAACAATTAAAAAGGTACCCTATTTGTGCAAGTCATGTAACAAAACATTTCCTCGAAAAGTTAACTTAGTGTTTCACATGAAAAATCATCTAAAGGAAAAGTGTTTTCGCTGTGAGGTGTGTGGTGAAGTTTTTTCGAGAAAGAGCGATTTACGTATTCACGAAAAGATTCACAAATCGCCCAAACAATTCAAGTGTAGTGATTGCAACGAATTGTTTTCAAGAAAGACAGACTTATTGAAAGATAAGAAAACTCACAACTTAGCAAAACAACATTCATGTACAAAGTGTTGTGAAATATTTAATTGTGAATCTGATTTTTTACAACATTGCGATACATTTCATAAAGCTTTACCTAACATTGCGAAATCACCCTGTTTGAAAGATTTGTTATTTGAACTGATAGTGAAGCTTATAGATTAGTTCGAACTTATAGTGAATTAAAAGACAAAATGATATGCGAAATATGTGAAGTGGAATTAACAGATCAAAACGTGCATGTATAGAATGCCTTTTACAAGTTGTTTAACTGATTTTAAGATTTCACTGAACGAGTGACTTATTGGACATTACAAAAATTTTGAAATTAGAATTGTATACATCTTAATATGACAGAATTATTTGATGTGTGTTATTTTAAATGATGAATAAAATAGTTTGATTGCGAAAAAAGTGTTTTCTTTAACCCACACTGTTAAAACTGATGTTGTGTATTTTGAATGACTTAGACAAAATGTTAATTTAAAAAAAGATTTTAACATGAGATAAGAGTTTTATAATAAAAATTGACTCACCTAAAATTTTTTCAAGATAGTCTATCTACGTTTCCAATCTAAACTTGTTATCAGCTTGCTATATGCATGTTTGAGTGACTCATTTTTACCTGTGTCGAACTGTCTGTTGGGAAAATGATTGCCATTTTTAACACGTGTAGACGATTTTTACCCGGAAGCTGTTTGAACTATTAAATTTCAGATATCACCCATTTTTCTACAACATTTAAATATTTTAATGTATTTTCACTTGTATATTGGAAACTTGGGATTATCACCTTTATATCGGAACATGGAAGATAGAAAAAATAATAACTTTACACTGAGACAATATTTTAATCTAACAAAAATAGACTTAACACATTGTTAGAGGTTTTGGAAAAATATATAGTTGGTTAAAAATTTTAGAAAATTTAACATAAAGTAACAAATTTTAGAAAATAAACATTTCGATAAATGAAAAAAATTAAATTTTGGTAAACTTTACACTTAGACAATACTTCAAACTAGGAAAAAATAATAACTTTACACTGAGACAATATTTTAAACTAAGGAAAAATTAGACATAACACATTGTTAGAGTTTTTTTTTTAAACTATCTAGTTGGTTATAAATTTTAGAAAATTAGCAACAAATAAACATTTCATTAGATTGACAAAAGAAAATAATTAAATTTAAGTAAACTTTACACTTAGACAATGTTTCAAACTAAGAAAAATAATAACTTTACACTTATACAATATTTTAAACTAAGGAAAATTAATAACTTACACATTGTTAAAGTTTTTTTTTTAAAACAACACAACACTTTCAAAGCAGTGGAAATTGCATACCTGTAAAAAATTCAACTTAGTGGAATTTAATAGTGAAATTTTTTAACCTCACTTAATTAAAAAATAAAACTTTATAAAATTTTAAGTAAGCAACTGTTAAACATTTTGAATGTCTTAGACAAAGTAGGAATAAATTTGTTGAAATTCTATAAAACATGAAAAATTTCATAACTTTTAAAGGAAATTTTATTTATGATGAAATAAACTCGAGGTATTTATTATATGTTACTTAAACTACAAGAGAATTGATTGAAAATGTGCTACTTTTAATCACTCACAAGATAAGACATGATGTTAGGAATTATAGATAGGTTTTTCTCCCACACATGACGTCACTGATAACATATTTACTGACCAAGTCATAAAATCATAGTTAAGGGTAGGTTTATGAACATGACGTTTCGTTGAGATTTAAGATATTTGAGAAATAAAAACTACAACTTTGATTACTTTTTGAAATTTCCCCCTACATAAGAAAAATAACAGAAAAATAAAATGAAAAGTCGTATTTGAATGGAATCGAATTATTATCCTTTCACTTAACAGTTGAATGCGTCGGCAATTACATCACAAAGATACTGATTGAATATATTGTGTTTCTTTTTTAAGGTTAAATTGATTTAATATTCAAGTTATTTCTTAATGATACACTTAAAAACAATAAACTTAATTAGCATTCAAAAAGCAAACGATCACATTATTGTGTAAAACAATCAAATGTTTTAAAAGTCACGAGTTAAAATTTGAAATGACTTAGAGTTTAATTAGAATTTAGATGTGAACCTTTTAAAATGAAATAATAGTTTTTTTGTATCGCCCTCTATCGGTGGGTAATAGAATTAAGAGATAATTAAAAGTTTTAACTTGAATTCGAACCCACAACCAAAATTATTTTTCGGTTTTATAATTTAGGATAGGTTTAACTGAGCAAGCCATGATATAACAGTATTTATAGACGATTTAAGATATTCGATAAAGGAAATCATCTAAATTTCTAATTTAATTGAAGGGTTTACTGCTTAAAGTACTACAAAATGAGTACAACACGATGCATAGTTTTTTAATTAATTATATTTTTCGAAAGGTTAAATTGAATTATTGATAAACTTAGGATTTATGTTTAAAGTGAATAAACTTGATATGTTAGGTTCACTTAATAACAGAGGGTTGAATAAGTTATTTTTAATAAAAATAAAGTTTACTAAAAGTTTTTAAAGTTAAAAAAAATGTAAGTTACATTAAAAAAGTTAACAAAAATATAGTTTTAAGAAATTTAAAGTTTACAAAAAGTTTGAAAATCTCTATGTTAATCAAAATTAACTTTTTAATTTTAACTATTGAGAAACTATAATCTGTTTATCCTTGTAACCAACTGGTGCATATCAACTATCTGCACATGTGCAGTAAAAACATACACTAACTTGAGTCCGATTTTAAATTATTTGCTAATTTTTATACAGCTCGATTACTTTTCAGAAACAAAACAGAATGAAATACTTACCAAAAAACCCGTCAACGTCTTATACTTGCTTTCACTTAACTAATCTTTCTACATTAGCTTTGCTAGGGGGCGCTGCAATCGCCGCTAGAGGTGCTACCAGTTTCCGGTTTGTGACGTAGTTTCCGGTTTGCGATAAGAACAAGGTTAAAATAAAACCCACGTGCATTCAGTTGGTGTTGTTTACCTGTACCTTGTTATAAGCCGTTTGCCTTCTCTTGGTCACTCGCTTGTCCAGACTTGTTTATGTGCTGCACGCCTGTTTTGCTGACTCATCTCTTGCTTTAACTGTTTGGACTTGTCTGATGTCAACTATCTCAGGTCTTTTGTCATAGCTTGAATGTATTTTATGTCGATCACTTTAATATAAAAGTTATGTCCCAACTTACTTAAACTTTGATAAAAATATTATTTATTTATAAATTATATCAAATTCTTATTTTTCTAACACATTTACTAAGTCACTTTCGTTCAAAAATATGGTAAAGCCCGATTTTAAATTGAAGTTTAGGATAAATTCCCCAAATTTTGTAACATTTTAGCACTAATAAGAAATATTGTAAACACCCTGTACATAAAAAATAATATTAAATTCCCAAATTTTGTAACATTTTAGCACTAATAATAAATATTGTAAACACCCTGTACATACAAGTTTTGTAAAAATAATATTACTTATAGCTAACTCGTTTAGTCGCATGATAAGAACCTTCAATATCGCTAAAATCAGTGTTAAACGAAAATGCAACCATAGGTTTTACCGTCTAATTACATGTCTTTACATATTATTTTAAAATGTAAAGCATTATATCTGAACGAATGATATAAGAAAAAGTTAGAATAGATCACATATTTTTGTTATTAAAAAAACTTATATGCAAACACACACTTACAAGGTTACAAGACTCGACAAACGATTCACCATGTTTTTTAAACTTAGTAAAATATTTTAAATTTATAAATTTAAATTAAAATACTTTAAAAATTCTTAAATATTCTTATTTAAAAATATTTTATTTTTAATTTAAATTTATAAATTTAAAATATTTTACTAAGTTTAAAAAACATGGTGAATCGTTTGTCGAGTCTTGTAACCTTGTAAGTGTGTGTTTGCATATAAGTTTTTTTAATAACAAAAATATGTGATCTATTCTAACTTTTTCTTATATCATTCGTTCAGATATAATGCTTTACATTTTAAAATAATATGTAAAGACATGTAATTAGACGGTAAAACCTATGGTTGCATTTTCGTTTAACACTGATTTTAGCGATATTGAAGGTTCTTATCATGCGACTAAACGAGTTAGCTATAAGTAATATTATTTTTACAAAACTTGTATGTACAGGGTGTTTACAATATTTATTATTAGTGCTAAAATGTTACAAAATTTGGGAATTTAATATTATTTTTTATGTACAGGGTGTTTACAATATTTCTTATTAGTGCTAAAATGTTACAAAATTTGGGGAATTTATCCTAAACTTCAATTTAAAATCGGGCTTTACCATATTTTTGAACGAAAGTGACTTAGTAAATGTGTTAGAAAAATAAGAATTTGATATAATTTATAAATAAATAATATTTTTATCAAAGTTTAAGTAAGTTGGGACATAACTTTTATATTAAAGTGATCGACATAAAATACATTCAAGCTATGACAAAAGACCTGAGATAGTTGACATCAGACAAGTCCAAACAGTTAAAGCAAGAGATGAGTCAGCAAAACAGGCGTGCAGCACATAAACAAGTCTGGACAAGCGAGTGACCAAGAGAAGGCAAACGGCTTATAACAAGGTACAGGTAAACAACACCAACTGAATGCACGTGGGTTTTATTTTAACCTTGTTCTTATCGCAAACCGGAAACTACGTCACAAACCGGAAACTGGTAGCACCTCTAGCGGCGATTGCAGCGCCCCCTAGCAAAGCTAATGTAGAAAGATTAGTTAAGTGAAAGCAAGTATAAGACGTTGACGGGTTTTTTGGTAAGTATTTCATTCTGTTTTGTTTCTGAAAAGTAATCGAGCTGTATAAAAATTAGCAAATAATTTAAAATCGGACTCAAGTTAGTGTATGTTTTTACTGCACATGTGCAGATAGTTGATATGCACCAGTTGGTTACAAGGATAAACAGATTATAGTTTCTCAATAGTTAAAATTAAAAAGTTAATTTTGATTAACATAGAGATTTTCAAACTTTTTGTAAACTTTAAATTTCTTAAAACTATATTTTTGTTAACTTTTTTAATGTAACTTACATTTTTTTTAACTTTAAAAACTTTTAGTAAACTTTATTTTTATTAAAAATAACTTATTCAACCCTCTGTTATTAAGTGAACCTAACATATCAAGTTTATTCACTTTAAACATAAATCCTAAGTTTATCAATAATTCAATTTAACCTTTCGAAAAATATAATTAATTAAAAAACTATGCATCGTGTTGTACTCATTTTGTAGTACTTTAAGCAGTAAACCCTTCAATTAAATTAGAAATTTAGATGATTTCCTTTATCGAATATCTTAAATCGTCTATAAATACTGTTATATCATGGCTTGCTCAGTTAAACCTATCCTAAATTATAAAACCGAAAAATAATTTTGGTTGTGGGTTCGAATTCAAGTTAAAACTTTTAATTATCTCTTAATTCTATTACCCACCGATAGAGGGCGATACAAAAAAACTATTATTTCATTTTAAAAGGTTCACATCTAAATTCTAATTAAACTCTAAGTCATTTCAAATTTTAACTCGTGACTTTTAAAACATTTGATTGTTTTACACAATAATGTGATCGTTTGCTTTTTGAATGCTAATTAAGTTTATTGTTTTTAAGTGTATCATTAAGAAATAACTTGAATATTAAATCAATTTAACCTTAAAAAAGAAACACAATATATTCAATCAGTATCTTTGTGATGTAATTGCCGACGCATTCAACTGTTAAGTGAAAGGATAATAATTCGATTCCATTCAAATACGACTTTTCATTTTATTTTTCTGTTATTTTTCTTATGTAGGGGGAAATTTCAAAAAGTAATCAAAGTTGTAGTTTTTATTTCTCAAATATCTTAAATCTCAACGAAACGTCATGTTCATAAACCTACCCTTAACTATGATTTTATGACTTGGTCAGTAAATATGTTATCAGTGACGTCATGTGTGGGAGAAAAACCTATCTATAATTCCTAACATCATGTCTTATCTTGTGAGTGATTAAAAGTAGCACATTTTCAATCAATTCTCTTGTAGTTTAAGTAACATATAATAAATACCTCGAGTTTATTTCATCATAAATAAAATTTCCTTTAAAAGTTATGAAATTTTTCATGTTTTATAGAATTTCAACAAATTTATTCCTACTTTGTCTAAGACATTCAAAATGTTTAACAGTTGCTTACTTAAAATTTTATAAAGTTTTATTTTTTAATTAAGTGAGGTTAAAAAATTTCACTATTAAATTCCACTAAGTTGAATTTTTTACAGGTATGCAATTTCCACTGCTTTGAAAGTGTTGTGTTGTTTTAAAAAAAAAACTTTAACAATGTGTAAGTTATTAATTTTCCTTAGTTTAAAATATTGTATAAGTGTAAAGTTATTATTTTTCTTAGTTTGAAACATTGTCTAAGTGTAAAGTTTACTTAAATTTAATTATTTTCTTTTGTCAATCTAATGAAATGTTTATTTGTTGCTAATTTTCTAAAATTTATAACCAACTAGATAGTTTAAAAAAAAAACTCTAACAATGTGTTATGTCTAATTTTTCCTTAGTTTAAAATATTGTCTCAGTGTAAAGTTATTATTTTTTCCTAGTTTGAAGTATTGTCTAAGTGTAAAGTTTACCAAAATTTAATTTTTTTCATTTATCGAAATGTTTATTTTCTAAAATTTGTTACTTTATGTTAAATTTTCTAAAATTTTTAACCAACTATATATTTTTCCAAAACCTCTAACAATGTGTTAAGTCTATTTTTGTTAGATTAAAATATTGTCTCAGTGTAAAGTTATTATTTTTTCTATCTTCCATGTTCCGATATAAAGGTGATAATCCCAAGTTTCCAATATACAAGTGAAAATACATTAAAATATTTAAATGTTGTAGAAAAATGGGTGATATCTGAAATTTAATAGTTCAAACAGCTTCCGGGTAAAAATCGTCTACACGTGTTAAAAATGGCAATCATTTTCCCAACAGACAGTTCGACACAGGTAAAAATGAGTCACTCAAACATGCATATAGCAAGCTGATAACAAGTTTAGATTGGAAACGTAGATAGACTATCTTGAAAAAATTTTAGGTGAGTCAATTTTTATTATAAAACTCTTATCTCATGTTAAAATCTTTTTTTAAATTAACATTTTGTCTAAGTCATTCAAAATACACAACATCAGTTTTAACAGTGTGGGTTAAAGAAAACACTTTTTTCGCAATCAAACTATTTTATTCATCATTTAAAATAACACACATCAAATAATTCTGTCATATTAAGATGTATACAATTCTAATTTCAAAATTTTTGTAATGTCCAATAAGTCACTCGTTCAGTGAAATCTTAAAATCAGTTAAACAACTTGTAAAAGGCATTCTATACATGCACGTTTTGATCTGTTAATTCCACTTCACATATTTCGCATATCATTTTGTCTTTTAATTCACTATAAGTTCGAACTAATCTATAAGCTTCACTATCAGTTCAAATAACAAATCTTTCAAACAGGGTGATTTCGCAATGTTAGGTAAAGCTTTATGAAATGTATCGCAATGTTGTAAAAAATCAGATTCACAATTAAATATTTCACAACACTTTGTACATGAATGTTGTTTTGCTAAGTTGTGAGTTTTCTTATCTTTCAATAAGTCTGTCTTTCTTGAAAACAATTCGTTGCAATCACTACACTTGAATTGTTTGGGCGATTTGTGAATCTTTTCGTGAATACGTAAATCGCTCTTTCTCGAAAAAACTTCACCACACACCTCACAGCGAAAACACTTTTCCTTTAGATGATTTTTCATGTGAAACACTAAGTTAACTTTTCGAGGAAATGTTTTGTTACATGACTTGCACAAATAGGGTACCTTTTTAATTGTTAAAGGTGACATGGTTTTATCACCTTCACAAGACTGCATGAATCGTTCCATATCAACTTTAATACTTAGACGAAAATCACAACCTTTTGCATCAATCACAAAGTATTGTATAGCATTAAACACTTTGTTCGTAAAATAACATTCTCATGTAGGGGGTGCTTGTTTCAAAATACTAGCATTTTATTGGTTAAAAAAAGTCACATGCAAAAAGTTTCTTTTCTTTTTTTCGATAAAGTTTATAAAACTTAGAAATGTATTAAAAAAAAGTTTTAAAATCGTAACGTATTTTCCTTAAAGCACTCTCCTTTTCTAACATTCCTAATTAATTTTTTTTAAATATTGTATACAATTTCCCTTATTTAAATATTGTGCAAAAGTAAAATTTGAATGTTCTGTCAATACTATTTTCAAATTCAAATTCAAAATAAAATTAATTAAATCAGCAAAATTTGTATTTGGTCACTTCATATAAACAAAGTAATGTTATCTGACGGATGTATTTCCTGTTTTAAAATATGCATAACGAATCGCGTTTATCAATACCTTATGTGATATTATCTTGCATCCTATGAAAAGATTTATTCTGTAATACCATGTAAAATGGTCTTAATCACACGTCTTAAATAATTTCCTGTTTCAACATATGCATAACGAATCATGTTTATCATTATCTTATTTTGCCTTCTATATGAAAAGATTTCCTCTGTGACCACATGTCAGCAGAAAAGTTGTAGAATTCCAATGGTCTTAATCGCATGTCTATTACTGTGAATGTTGTTATGTTAAAATGCAGCATAATAATAATGTGTGAGTAGTTTATATTTCTTTAATAATAATAAAAAATATGTATTTTATTTAAAGTTAGTGTCATCTACCTAACTGCTTTAAAAAATTAAAATTATGTTAGTTATTTTTCAAAAGCAAAAATCTTTCGACTGCTTTTAAAATGTTGTATTGATTTTTCAAATAAAATCACTTAAGTATCATACTTTTAACTAAAATAGGTTAATAATTCAAATATGTGACGTTATAAAAACTAGATGTCGTTCTCTTTTTTTTAAATGTTGGTTGTATAATGTCAAATCTAATGAAAATTTATTATAATCGTATAACTCTAAACAAATACCTGCTCTCAAGTTAAATTATTGCTAAAAATTGTTCATATGAAAGGGAAAAAAATCTTTAAAATTGTTTTGTATATATCATATTGTATGTTTTTATATCTAATATTTTGCATGTCAAATCACTTATTAACTGAATGTAATGATTATGTCTTGTGTGTTGTAACTGGTTAGTTTAGGGTTGATTATCTATATTAGGGATAAGTGCCTCTATGTAGGTCTTTCTAAGGGTTCCTAACACGTATTGACACAAGGTTTGAAAAAAAAACTCTGAATGGTTAGGTCGCCGAGCGCAAGAAGTTTAAATTTCAACGTCTAGTAGCTTTAAAGTCAGAACCTTGCACCTATAGGCGAGGTGCTTATGTGTGTATAAATTCTGAAATTTTTCTAAGACACTTTGGGAAGTATGTTATTTAAACTTCCCTTAAAAAAGTTAACTATTGTAAGTTAATATATAACCGGATTTCGACGAAAACTCTGAATGGTTAGGTCGACGAACTCGATAGAAGTTTAAACAAAATTCCGAACGGTTAGGTTGACGAGTGTGAAAGGTAAACGTCTACCAGCTTTTCTTCGTGTTAGATTTTTATAAAGCAAAGTAATCGCATTACTTTTATTTACATGGCTATCACAATTTTCATTTTAAATCTTTAAAAATTTAGCCATTACATCTATTTCAATCTCATTTCAGTTAAAACTTAAAGAATAATTTTTTACATGAAACTTTTATAAAGTCAAAAATAATGGGTTCGAAGAAAATTCCGAACACGAAAGGTAAATGTCTATATGCTTTTTAATGTTAAACTATAATAGTTAACAAATATAATCGAAACGTATGATTCCTTTTTCGATGAATAAACTTTTAGAAAAATGCTGTCAAAGTCGATCATCTCCTTTTATTTAACACAACCCTCAGTGGATTTTCATTTTAACTCTCTAAAAATTTAGCCATTACATCTATTTCAATCTCATTTCAGTTAAAACTTAAAGAATAATTTTTTACATGAAACTTTTATAAAGTCAAACATAATGGGTTCGAAAAATATTCCGAACAGTTAGGTCGACGAGCGCTAAAGATGTGAATGTCTACCTGCTTTTTAATGTTAAACTATAATAGTTAACAAATATAATCGAAACGTATGATTCCTTTTTCGATAAATAAACTTTTAGAAAAATGCTGTCAAAGTCGATCATCTCCTTTTATTTAACACAACCCTCAGTGGATTTTCATTTTAACTCTCTAAAAATTTAGCCCTCGCATCTATTTTAATCTCATTCACATTTAAGTTAATGTTTAAAGAATGAAAAAAAAAAAATTCTTTTACAGGTGAATTATAAGTAAATCTCATGTTAAACTCTGAACAGTTAGGACGACGAGCGCGAAAGGTAGCACATAAATATTTCTTTTACAGGTATTATTTTTATAGCAGGGTTCCTACCCCTCAACTCCACTAGCACTGTTGACCTTTTGTTACTTTAACATTTCCCACCAACCATAAGAAACTTTTATGAAAAAAAATTGTATATTCTATTAATATTATTATTTTTACAGCAGGGTTCCTACCCCTCAACTCTACTCGAAAAGGTTACACATATTATTTACAAAAAATGATGTGCATTTTGTTCAATCGCAGTTCACCTATAGGTCGGTCCAATCCTTTCATCTCCCTTTATTTTCCTGCAAAAAAATTAAGCCCCCTAAAAATAAGCCCTCCCCTACCTAAAAGACCCCCTAAAAATAAGAAAATTTCAAAAAGTACTCCAAGTTGTAGTTTATATTTCTTAAATATCTTACATCTAAACTTCGTATTTAAAAAAAAAAAAAAATTCCCTAACAAGAAAGAATCTGATTAAAACCCTTTATTTTTCACAAAAAAAATTAAGCCCCCCTAAAAATAAGCCCTCCCCTCACTCCCTTATCGGTTAAAAAAAATTAAGCCCTCCCCTACTTCACTTCCTCTCTTATCTTCCAACACTTCCGGTTCACTTCCTGTCTTATCTTCTTTCACTTCCTGTCTTATCTTCCATCACTTCCTGTCTTATCTTCCATCACTTCCGATTCCACCTCCAGGAGCCTCACCTCCACCACGCACACAGCGCCTGCTGAGGTGAAACGAACATTCTTCTACTACTCACGAAAGTACTAAATTTACAATATATTAATGAAAACAGAAACAAAAATATTTCATCCTTGGGGGCCGCTATAACACGAAAGTACCAAATTTCTACTTTATTTTTCATATCTGACAATTTGCGTCTATCCTTTTTGTAACGATTTTATGCATTTCTATTATCTATTCAAAGATAAATTTTTCTAAAGTTACAGAATTTCGTTAAAAACGCTTAAAAAATTCTTCTAATGTTACAGAATTTCGTTAAAAACGGTTAAAATAGTAAAATGCGAACATCATTTGGTCCATTTTCGACCGAAAGCAATAACATTTTCCCAATGGTTAAAAAAAATCAAAATTTTAGGATCTCTTTTTTATTTAAGAAATATATTCTTATAACAATCAAATTTTAAATATGTATAACTGACCCCTTCCCCTCTATAAACAGTAATCTTATCAGCTAAAATTGATGAACTCGCCTCCAAAATATGCACTTCAAAATTAATTATTTCTGATCAACAAATTAACTAGACCATATTTTAATCATTCATTGAACAAAGGAAATTTCTCTAATAAATTATATTAATCAAGCCATACTCTAATTATTTATTAACCATAGAAAAACCATAATAATAATCTAGCCTTATTAATTAAAACATACAGAAATTATAACAGCACCGATAAAAATACAATCTGCTTTCTAAAAATATAAACACACATCAACATCCCTTAAATACATTTAAAATCGAATAATTTCGAAGTCCCGCTGGCTAAGTGGTCAGAGCGTTCGGCTGCCATGCTAAAAGTTGCGCGTTCGAATCCCCCTTGTGAAAAGTGTTCTTATTTTTCCCCTAGTCAATTAAAACTGCTTCTAAAATCTCCGATAGATGGCACCACCAAACTTTTTTTTGGAACTTTCAAAGAAACAATTTGACGAAACTAATTTCTTCGTAATTTTGAGGATGCAAATTTACTCGATTTGACGAAATATTTACTCGGAGCATTTCTCAGGAAACCGTTTCGTTAAAAACGAAGAAAATTTCGTGGAATTTGAGTATCCATTTCTAAGAGTGTAAGTAGAGAGATAATGTATGAAGTATGGAATATTCAGTATGAAGGAAATTAAAAAATGAGACAGCATTTATTAATATTAAGCACTCTAGTGCATAAATAAAATTTGCTGATTATAAAGAATGCTCTTCGTAATCCTGGGTTACTCCGAAGAAGTTATTGTATATTTCCGTTCGTGGTTACATTATATTTTAGTAGATTAAGAAACATTTGTCTCTTTTTATAGTGTATATACAATATGTCGATGTAAGCATAAAAGTAAACAAAGGGCGCATGTAAGTAGAGAGATAATGTATTAAGTATGGAATATTCAGTGTGAAGGAAATTAAAAAATGAAACAGCATTTATTAATAGTATTAAGCACTCTAGCGCATAAAGAAATTTGTTGTTTATAAAGAATGCTCTTCGGAATCCTGGGTTACTCGGAAGAAGTTATTGTATCTTTCCGTTCGTGGTTACATTATATTTTAGTAGATTAAGAAACATTTGTCTCTTTTTATAGTGTATATACAATATGTCTATGTAAGCATAAAAGTAAACAAAGGACGCATGTACACTCTCAGAAATAAAACACTCAATTTTGACGATTCCGCAATACTTAGGCGTCATTTCGTTATTTTTGACAATCATTTCGTCACAGTGTCACGTGGTTTTTGACGAAACATGAATACTCAAATATCTGACGAAACTGTTTCCTCGCTGTCAAAAAAAAAAAAAAAAAAAAAAAACTCTCACTTTTGACGATTTCGCAATTCTTGAGCTATATTTCAACATTTTTGACAATCATTTCGTCGTCTCAAAATTAAGTGATTTTTAATGAAATGAAAAATCTCAAATATGTGACAAAAATGTTTCCCCATTCCCGGCCAAATTATTTTTGTTGTTACAAAATCGTTCAAAAAAAAAAAAAAAAATACACGAAAGTACTAAATTTACAATATATTAATGAAAACAGAAACAAAAATATTTCATCCTTGGGGGCCGCTATAACACGAAAGTACCAAATTTCTACTTTATTTTTCATATCTGATAATTTGCGTCTATCCTTTTTGTAACGATTTTATGCATTTCTATTGTCTATTCAAAGATAAATTTTTCTAAAGTTACAGACTTTTCGTTAAAAACGCTTAAAAAATTCTTCTAAAGTTACAGAATTTCGTTAAAAACGGTTAAAATAGTAAAATGCGAACATCATTTGGTCCATTTTCGACCGAAAGCAACAACATTTTCCCAATGGTTAAAAAAAAAAATCAAAATTTTAGGAGCTCTTTTTTATTTAAGAAATATATTCTTATAACAATCAAATTTTAAATATGTATAACTGACCCCTTCCCCTCTATAAACAGTAATCTTATCAGCTAAAATTGATAAACTCGCCACCAAAATATGCACTTCAAAATTAATTATTTCTGATCAACAAATTAACTAGACCATATTTTAATCATTCATTGAACAAAGGAAATTTCTCTAATAAATTATATTAATCAAGCCATACTCTAATTATTTATTAACCATAGAAAAACCATAATAATAATCTAGCCTTATTAATTAAAACATACAGAAATTATAACAGCACCGATAAAAATACAATCTGCTTTCTAAAAATATAAACACACATCAACATCCCTTAAATACATTTAAAATCGAATAATTTCGAAGTCCCGCTGGCTAAGTGGTCAGAGCGTTCGGCTGCCATGCTAAGAGTTGCGCGTTCGAATCCCCCTTGTGAAAAGTGTTTTATTTTTCCCCATGTCAATTAAAGATGCTTCTAAAATCTCCGATAGATGGCACCACCAAACTTTTTTTTGGAACTTTCAAAGAAACAATTTGACGAAACTAATTTCTTCGTAATTTTGAGGATGCAAATTTACTCGATTTGACGAAATATTTACTCGGAGCATTTCTCAGGAAACCGTTTCGTTAAAAACGAAGAAAATTTCGTGGAATTTGAGTATCCATTTCTAAGAATGTAAGTAGAGAGATAATGTATGAAGTATGGAATATTCAGTATGAAGGAAATTAAAAAATGAGACAGCATTTATTAATATTAAGCACTCTAGTGCATAAATAAAATTTGCTGTTTATAAAGAATGCTCTTCGTAATCCTGGGTTACTCCGAAGAAGTTATTGTATATTTCCGTTCGAGGTTACATTATATTTTAGTAGAGATTAAGAAACATTTGTCTCTTTTTATAGTGTATATACAATTTGTCTATGTAAGCATAAAAGTAAACAAAGGGCGCATGTAAGTAGAGAGATAATGTATTAAGTATGGAATATTCAGCGTGAAGGAAATTAAAAAAATGAAACAGCATTTATTAATATTAAGCACTCTAGCGCATAAATAAAATTTGCTGTTTATAAAGAATGTTCTTCGGAATCCTGGGTTACTCGGAAGAAGTTATTGTTTATTTCCGTTCGTGGTTACATTATACTTTAGTAGATTAAGAAATGTTTGTCTCTTTTTACAGTGTATATACAACATGTCTATGCAAGCATAAAAGTAAACAAAGGGCGCATGTAAGTAGAGAGATAATGTATTATGTATGGAATATTCTGTATCAATGAAACTAAGAAATAAAACAGCATTTATTAATCTTAAGCACTCTGGCGCATAAAGAAATTTGTTGTTTATAAAGAATGCTCTTCGGAATCCTGGGTTACTCGGAAGATGTTATTGTTTATTTCCGTTCGTGGTTACATTATACTTTAGTAGATTAAGAAATGTTTGTCTCTTTTTACAGTGTATATACAACATGTCTATGTAAGCATAAAAGTAAACAAAGGGCGCATGTAAGTAGAGAGATAATGTATTAAGTATGGAATATTCAGTGTGAAGGAAATTAAAAAATGAAACAGCATTTATTAATAGTATTAAGCACTCTAGCGCATAAAGAAATTTGTTGTTTATAAAGAATGCTCTTCGGAATCCTGGGTTACTCGGAAGAAGTTATTGTATCTTTCCGTTCGTGGTTACATTATATTTTAGTAGATTAAGAAACATTTGTCTCTTTTTATAGTGTATATACAATATGTCTATGTAAGCATAAAAGTAAACAAAGGACGCATGTACACTCTCAGAAATAAAACACTCAATTTTGACGATTCCGCAATACTTAGGCGTCATTTCGTTATTTTTGACAATCATTTCGTCACAGTGTCACGTGGTTTTTGACGAAACATGAATACTCAAATATCTGACGAAACTGTTTCCTCGCTGTCAAAAAAAAAAAAAAAAACTCTCACTTTTGACGATTTCGCAATTCTTGAGCTATATTTCAACATTTTTGACAATCATTTCGTCGTCTCAAAATTAAGTGATTTTTAATGAAATGAAAAATCTCAAATATGTGACAAAAATGTTTCCCCATTCCCGGCCAAATTATTTTTGTTGTTACAAAATCGTTCAAAAAAAAAAAAAAAAATACACGAAAGTACTAAATTTACAATATATTAATGAAAACAGAAACAAAAATATTTCATCCTTGGGGGCCGCTATAACACGAAAGTACCAAATTTCTACTTTATTTTTCATATCTGATAATTTGCGTCTATCCTTTTTGTAACGATTTTATGCATTTCTATTGTCTATTCAAAGATAAATTTTTCTAAAGTTACAGACTTTTCGTTAAAAACGCTTAAAAAATTCTTCTAAAGTTACAGAATTTCGTTAAAAACGGTTAAAATAGTAAAATGCGAACATCATTTGGTCCATTTTCGACCGAAAGCAACAACATTTTCCCAATGGTTAAAAAAAAAAATCAAAATTTTAGGAGCTCTTTTTTATTTAAGAAATATATTCTTATAACAATCAAATTTTAAATATGTATAACTGACTCCTTCCCCTCTATAAACAGTAATCTTATCAGCTAAAATTGATAAACTCGCCTCCAAAATATGCACTTCAAAATTAATTATTTCTGATCAACAAATTAACTAGACCATATTTTAATCATTCATTGAACAAAGGAAATTTCTCTAATAAATTATATTAATCAAGCCATACTCTAATTATTTATTAACCATAGAAAAACCATAATAATAATCTAGCCTTATTAATTAAAACATACAGAAATTATAACAGCACCGATAAAAATACAATCTGCTTTCTAAAAATATAAACACACATCAACATCCCTTAAATACATTTAAAATCGAATAATTTCGAAGTCCCGCTGGCTAAGTGGTCAGAGCGATCGGCTGCCATGCTAAGAGTTGCGCGTTCGAATCCCCCTTGTGAAAAGTGTTTTATTTTTCCCCATGTCAATTAAAGATGCTTCTAAAATCTCCGATAGATGGCACCACCAAACTTTTTTTTGGAACTTTCAAAGAAACAATTTGACGAAACTAATTTCTTTGTAATTTTGAGGATGCAAATTTACTCGATTTGACGAAATATTTACTCGGAGCATTTCTCAGGAAACCGTTTCGTTAAAAACGAAGAAAATTTCGTGGAATTTGAGTATCCATTTCTAAGAATGTAAGTAGAGAGATAATGTATGAAGTATGGAATATTCAGTATGAAGGAAATTAAAAAATGAGACAGCATTTATTAATATTAAGCACTCTAGTGCATAAATAAAATTTGCTGTTTATAAAGAATGCTCTTCGTAATTCTGGGTTACTCCGAAGAAGTTATTGTATATTTCCGTTCGAGGTTACATTATATTTTAGTAGAGATTAAGAAACATTTGTCTCTTTTTATAGTGTATATACAATTTGTCTATGTAAGCATAAAAGTAAACAAAGGGCGCATGTAAGTAGAGAGATAATGTATTAAGTATGGAATATTCAGCGTGAAGGAAATTAAAAAAATGAAACAGCATTTATTAATATTAAGCACTCTAGCGCATAAATAAAATTTGCTGTTTATAAAGAATGTTCTTCGGAATCCTGGGTTACTCGGAAGAAGTTATTGTTTATTTCCGTTCGTGGTTACATTATACTTTAGTAGATTAAGAAATGTTTGTCTCTTTTTACAGTGTATATACAACATGTCTATGCAAGCATAAAAGTAAACAAAGGGCGCATGTAAGTAGAGAGATAATGTATTATGTATGGAATATTCTGTATCAATGAAACTAAGAAATAAAACAGCATTTATTAATCTTAAGCACTCTGGCGCATAAATAAAATTTGCTGTTTATAAAGAATGCTCTTCGGAATCCTGGGTTACTCGGAAGATGTTATTGTTTATTTCCGTTCGTGGTTACATTATACTTTAGTAGATTAAGAAATGTTTGTCTCTTTTTACAGTGTATATACAACATGTCTATGTAAGCATAAAAGTAAACAAAGGGCGCATGTAAGTAGAGAGATAATGTATTATGTATGGAATATTCTGTATCAATGAAACTAAGAAATAAAACAGCATTTATTAATCTTAAGCACTCTGGCGCATAAATAAAATTTGCTGTTTATAAAGAATGCTCTTCGGAATCCTGGGTTACTCGGAAGACGTTATTGTATATTTCCGTTCGTGGTTACATTATATTATCGTAATTTAGGAAACATTTGTCTCTTTTTACATTGTATATACGATGGGTCTATGTAAGCATAAAAGTAAACAAAGGGCGCATGTAAGTAGAGAAATAGTGCATGGAATATTCAGTATCAAGGAATTAAGAAATGAAACAGCATTTATTAATCTTAAGCACTCTGGCGCATGAACAAAATTTGCTGTCTATGAAGAATACTCTTCGGAATCCTGGGTTTCTCGGAAGAGGTTATTGTTTATTTCCGTTCGTGGTTACATTATATTATCGTAATTTAGGAAACATTTGTCTCTTTTTACATTGTATATACGATGGGTCTATGTAAGCATAAAAGTAAACAAAGGGCGCATGTAAGTAGAGAAATAGTGCATGGAATATTCAGTATGAAGGAATTAAGAAATGAAACAGCATTTATTAATCTTAAGCACTCTGGCGCATGAACAAAATTTGCTGTCTATGAAGAATACTCTTCGGAATCCTGGGTTTCTCGGAAGAGGTTATTGTTTATTTCCGTTCGTGGTTACATTATATTATCGTAATTTAGGAAACATTTGTCTCTTTTTACATTGTATATACGATGGGTCTATGTAAGCATAAAAGTAAACAAAGGGCGCATGTAAGTAGAGAAATAGTGCATGGAATATTCAGTATGAAGGAATTAAGAAATGAAACAGCATTTATTAATCTTAAGCACTCTGGCGCATGAACAAAATTTGCTGTCTATGAAGAATACTCTTCGGAATCCTGGGTTTCTCGGAAGAGGTTATTGTTTATTTCCGTTCGTGGTTGCATTATATTTTCGTAATTTAGGAAACATTTGTCTCTTTTTACATTGTATATACGATGTTTCTATGTAAGCATAAAAGTAAAAAAAGGGCGCATGTAAGTAGAGAGATAATGTATTAAGTATGGAATATTCAGTATGAAGGAAATTAAGAAATGAAACAGCATTTATTAATATTAAGCACTCTGGCGCATAAATAAAATTTGCTGTTTATAAAGAATGCTTTTCGTAATCCTGGGTTACTCGGAAGAAGTTATTGTATATTTCCGTTCGTGGTTACATTATACTTTAGTAGATTAAGAAACATTTATCTCTTTTTATAGTGTATATACAATATGTCTATGTAAGAATAAAAGTAAACAAAGGGCTCATGTAAGCAGAGAGATAATGTATTAAGTGCGGAATATTCAGTGTGAAGGAAATTAAAAAATGAAACAGCATTTATTAATATTAAGCACTCTAGCGCATAAAGAAAATTTGCTGTTTATAAAGAATGCTCTTCGGAATCCTGGGTTACTCGGAAGAAGTTATTGTATCTTTCCGTTCGTGGTTATATTATATTTTAGTAGATTAAGAAACATTTGTCTCTTTTTATAGTGTATATACAATATGTCTAGGTAAGCATAAAAGTAAACAAAGGACGCATGTAAACTCTCAGAAATGAAACACTCAATTTTGACGATTCCGCAATACTTAGACGTCATTTCGTTATTTTTGACAATCATTTCGTCACAGAGTCACGTGTTTTTTGACGAAACGCGAATACTCAAATATCTGACGAAACTGTTTCCTCGCTGTCAAAAAAAAAAAAAAAAAACCTCTCACTTTTGACGATTTCGCAATTCTTGAGCTATATTTCAACATTTTTGACAATCATTTCGTCGTCTCAAAATTAAGTGATTTTTAATGAAATGAAAAATCTCAAATATATGACAAAAATGTTTCCCCATTCCCGGCCAAATTATTTTTGTTGTTACAAAATCGTTCAAAAAAAAAAAAAAAATACACGAAAGTACTAAATTTACAATATATTAATGAAAACAGAAACAAAAATATTTCATCCTTGGGGGCCGCTATAACACGAAAGTACTAAATTTCTACTTTATTTTTCATATCTGACAATTTGCGTCTATCCTTTTTGTAACGATTTTATGCATTTCTATTATCTATTCAAAGATAAATTTTTCTAAAGTTACAGAATTTCGTTAAAAACGCTTAAAAAATTCTTCTAATGTTACAGAATTTCGTTAAAAACGGTTAAAATAGTAAAATGCGAACATCATTTGGTCCATTTTCGACCGAAAGCAATAACATTTTCCCAATGGTTAAAAAAAAATCAAAATTTTAGGATCTCTTTTTTATTTAAGAAATATATTCTTATAACAATCAAATTTTAAATATGTATAACTGACCCCTTCCCCTCTATAAACAGTAATCTTATCAGCTAAAATTGATGAACTCGCCTCCAAAATATGCACTTCAAAATTAATTATTTCTGATCAACAAATTAACTAGACCATATTTTAATCATTCATTGAACAAAGGAAATTTCTCTAATAAATTATATTAATCAAGCCATACTCTAATTATTTATTAACCATAGAAAAACCATAATAATAATCTAGCCTTATTAATTAAAACATACAGAAATTATAACAGCACCGATAAAAATACAATCTTCTTTCTAAAAATATAAACACACATCAACATCCCTTAAATACATTTAAAATCGAATAATTTCGAAGTCCCGCTGGCTAAGTGGTCAGAGCGTTCGGCTGCCATGCTAAAAGTTGCGCGTTCGAATCCCCCTTGTGAAAAGTGTTCTTATTTTTCCCCTAGTCAATTAAAACTGCTTCTAAAATCTCCGATAGATGGCACCACCAAACTTTTTTTTGGAACTTTCAAAGAAACAATTTGACGAAACTAATTTCTTCGTAATTTTGAGGATGCAAATTTACTCGATTTGACGAAATATTTACTCGGAGCATTTCTCAGGAAACCGTTTCGTTAAAAACGAAGAAAATTTCGTGGAATTTGAGTATCCATTTCTAAGAGTGTAAGTAGAGAGATAATGTATGAAGTATGGAATATTCAGTATGAAGGAAATTAAAAAATGAGACAGCATTTATTAATATTAAGCACTCTAGTGCATAAATAAAATTTGCTGATTATAAAAAATGCTCTTCGTAATCCTGGGTTACTCCGAAGAAGTTATTGTATATTTCCGTTCGTGGTTACATTATATTTTAGTAGATTAAGAAACATTTGTCTCTTTTTATAGTGTATATACAATATGTCGATGTAAGCATAAAAGTAAACAAAGGGCGCATGTAAGTAGAGAGATAATGTATTAAGTATGGAATATTCAGTGTGAAGGAAATTAAAAAATGAAACAGCATTTATTAATAGTATTAAGCACTCTAGCGCATAAAGAAATTTGTTGTTTATAAAGAATGCTCTTCGGAATCCTGGGTTACTCGGAAGAAGTTATTGTATCTTTCCGTTCGTGGTTACATTATATTTTAGTAGATTAAGAAACATTTGTCTCTTTTTATAGTGTATATACAATATGTCTATGTAAGCATAAAAGTAAACAAAGGACGCATGTACACTCTCAGAAATAAAACACTCAATTTTGACGATTCCGCAATACTTAGGCGTCATTTCGTTATTTTTGACAATCATTTCGTCACAGTGTCACGTGGTTTTTGACGAAACATGAATACTCAAATATCTGACGAAACTGTTTCCTCGCTGTCAAAAAAAAAAAAAAAACTCTCACTTTTGACGATTTCGCAATTCTTGAGCTATATTTCAACATTTTTGACAATCATTTCGTCGTCTCAAAATTAAGTGATTTTTAATGAAATGAAAAATCTCAAATATATGACAAAAATGTTTCCCCATTCCCGGCCAAATTATTTTTGTTGTTACAAAATCGTTCAAAAAAAAAAAAAAAAATACACGAAAGTACTAAATTTACAATATATTAATGAAAACAGAAACAAAAATATTTCATCCTTGGGGGCCGCTATAACACGAAAGTACCAAATTTCTACTTTATTTTTCATATCTGACAATTTGCGTCTATCCTTTTTGTAACGATTTTATGCATTTCTATTATCTATTCAAAGATAAATTTTTCTAAAGTTACAGAATTTCGTTAAAAACGCTTAAAAAATTCTTCTAATGTTACAGAATTTCGTTAAAAACGGTTAAAATAGTAAAATGCGAACATCATTTGGTCCATTTTCGACCGAAAGCAATAACATTTTCCCAATGGTTAAAAAAAAATCAAAATTTTAGGATCTCTTTTTTATTTAAGAAATATATTCTTATAACAATCAAATTTTAAATATGTATAACTGACTCCTTCCCCTCTATAAACAGTAATCTTATCAGCTAAAATTGATGAACTCGCCTCCAAAATATGCACTTCAAAATTAATTATTTCTGATCAACAAATTAACTAGACCATATTTTAATCATTCATTGAACAAAGGAAATTTCTCTAATAAATTATATTAATCAAGCCATACTCTAATTATTTATTAACCATAGAAAAACCATAATAATAATATAGCCTTATTAATTAAAACATACAGAAATTATAACAGCACCGATAAAAATACAATCTGCTTTCTAAAAATATAAACACACATCAACATCCCTTAAATACATTTAAAATCGAATAATTTCGAAGTCCCGCTGGCTAAGTGGTCAGAGCGTTCGGCTGCCATGCTAAAAGTTGCGCGTTCGAATCCCCCTTGTGAAAAGTGTTCTTATTTTTCCCCTAGTCAATTAAAGATGCTTCTAAAATCTCCGATAGATGGCACCACCAAACTTTTTTTTGGAACTTTCAAAGAAACAATTTGACGAAACTAATTTCTTCGTAATTTTGAGGATGCAAATTTACTCGATTTGACGAAATATTTACTCGGAGCATTTCTCAGGAAACCGTTTCGTTAAAAACGAAGAAAATTTCGTGGAATTTGAGTATCCATTTCTAAGAGTGTAAGTAGAGAGATAATGTATGAAGTATGGAATATTCAGTATGAAGGAAATTAAAAAATGAGACAGCATTTATTAATATTAAGCACTCTAGTGCATAAATAAAATTTGCTGATTATAAAGAATGCTCTTCGTAATCCTGGGTTACTCCGAAGAAGTTATTGTATATTTCCGTTCGTGGTTACATTATATTTTAGTAGATTAAGAAACATTTGTCTCTTTTTATAGTGTATATACAATATGTCGATGTAAGCATAAAAGTAAACAAAGGGCGCATGTAAGTAGAGAGATAATGTATTAAGTATGGAATATTCAGTGTGAAGGAAATTAAAAAATGAAACAGCATTTATTAATAGTATTAAGCACTCTAGCGCATAAAGAAATTTGTTGTTTATAAAGAATGTTCTTCGGAATCCTGGGTTACTCGGAAGAAGTTATTGTATCTTTCCGTTCGTGGTTACATTATATTTTAGTAGATTAAGAAACATTTGTCTCTTTTTATAGTGTATATACAATATGTCTATGTAAGCATAAAAGTAAACAAAGGACGCATGTACACTCTCAGAAATAAAACACTCAATTTTGACGATTCCGCAATACTTAGGCGTCATTTCGTTATTTTTGACAATCATTTCGTCACAGTGTCACGTGGTTTTTGACGAAACATGAATACTCAAATATCTGACGAAACTGTTTCCTCGCTGTCAAAAAAAAAAAAAAAAAAAAAAACTCTCACTTTTGACGATTTCGCAATTCTTGAGCTATATTTCAACATTTTTGACAATCATTTCGTCGTCTCAAAATTAAGTGATTTTTAATGAAATGAAAAATCTCAAATATGTGACAAAAATGTTTCCCCATTCCCGGCCAAATTATTTTTGTTGTTACAAAATCGTTCAAAAAAAAAAAAAAAAATACACGAAAGTACTAAATTTACAATATATTAATGAAAACAGAAACAAAAATATTTCATCCTTGGGGGCCGCTATAACACGAAAGTACCAAATTTCTACTTTATTTTTCATATCTGATAATTTGCGTCTATCCTTTTTGTAACGATTTTATGCATTTCTATTGTCTATTCAAAGATAAATTTTTCTAAAGTTACAGACTTTTCGTTAAAAACGCTTAAAAAATTCTTCTAAAGTTACAGAATTTCGTTAAAAACGGTTAAAATAGTAAAATGCGAACATCATTTGGTCCATTTTCGACCGAAAGCAACAACATTTTCCCAATGGTTAAAAAAAAAAATCAAAATTTTAGGAGCTCTTTTTTATTTAAGAAATATATTCTTATAACAATCAAATTTTAAATATGTATAACTGACCCCTTCCCCTCTATAAACAGTAATCTTATCAGCTAAAATTGATAAACTCGCCACCAAAATATGCACTTCAAAATTAATTATTTCTGATCAACAAATTAACTAGACCATATTTTAATCATTCATTGAACAAAGGAAATTTCTCTAATAAATTATATTAATCAAGCCATACTCTAATTATTTATTAACCATAGAAAAACCATAATAATAATCTAGCCTTATTAATTAAAACATACAGAAATTATAACAGCACCGATAAAAATACAATCTGCTTTCTAAAAATATAAACACACATCAACATCCCTTAAATACATTTAAAATCGAATAATTTCGAAGTCCCGCTGGCTAAGTGGTCAGAGCGTTCGGCTGCCATGCTAAGAGTTGCGCGTTCGAATCCCCCTTGTGAAAAGTGTTTTATTTTTCCCCATGTCAATTAAAGATGCTTCTAAAATCTCCGATAGATGGCACCACCAAACTTTTTTTTGGAACTTTCAAAGAAACAATTTGACGAAACTAATTTCTTCGTAATTTTGAGGATGCAAATTTACTCGATTTGACGAAATATTTACTCGGAGCATTTCTCAGGAAACCGTTTCGTTAAAAACGAAGAAAATTTCGTGGAATTTGAGTATCCATTTCTAAGAATGTAAGTAGAGAGATAATGTATGAAGTATGGAATATTCAGTATGAAGGAAATTAAAAAATGAGACAGCATTTATTAATATTAAGCACTCTAGTGCATAAATAAAATTTGCTGTTTATAAAGAATGCTCTTCGTAATCCTGAGTTACTCCGAAGAAGTTATTGTATATTTCCGTTCGAGGTTACATTATATTTTAGTAGAGATTAAGAAACATTTGTCTCTTTTTATAGTGTATATACAATTTGTCTATGTAAGCATAAAAGTAAACAAAGGGCGCATGTAAGTAGAGAGATAATGTATTAAGTATGGAATATTCAGCGTGAAGGAAATTAAAAAAATGAAACAGCATTTATTAATATTAAGCACTCTAGCGCATAAATAAAATTTGCTGTTTATAAAGAATGTTCTTCGGAATCCTGGGTTACTCGGAAGAAGTTATTGTTTATTTCCGTTCGTGGTTACATTATACTTTAGTAGATTAAGAAATGTTTGTCTCTTTTTACAGTGTATATACAACATGTCTATGCAAGCATAAAAGTAAACAAAGGGCGCATGTAAGTAGAGAGATAATGTATTATGTATGGAATATTCTGTATCAATGAAACTAAGAAATAAAACAGCATTTATTAATCTTAAGCACTCTGGCGCATAAATAAAATTTGCTGTTTATAAAGAATGCTCTTCGGAATCCTGGGTTACTCGGAAGATGTTATTGTTTATTTCCGTTCGTGGTTACATTATACTTTAGTAGATTAAGAAATGTTTGTCTCTTTTTACAGTGTATATACAACATGTCTATGTAAGCATAAAAGTAAACAAAGGGCGCATGTAAGTAGAGAGATAATGTATTAAGTATGGAATATTCAGTGTGAAGGAAATTAAAAAATGAAACAGCATTTATTAATAGTATTAAGCACTCTAGCGCATAAAGAAATTTGTTGTTTATAAAGAATGCTCTTCGGAATCCTGGGTTACTCGGAAGAAGTTATTGTATCTTTCCGTTCGTGGTTACATTATATTTTAGTAGATTAAGAAACATTTGTCTCTTTTTATAGTGTATATACAATATGTCTATGTAAGCATAAAAGTAAACAAAGGACGCATGTACACTCTCAGAAATAAAACACTCAATTTTGACGATTCCGCAATACTTAGGCGTCATTTCGTTATTTTTGACAATCATTTCGTCACAGTGTCACGTGGTTTTTGACGAAACATGAATACTCAAATATCTGACGAAACTGTTTCCTCGCTGTCAAAAAAAAAAAAAAAAAAACTCTCACTTTTGACGATTTCGCAATTCTTGAGCTATATTTCAACATTTTTGACAATCATTTCGTCGTCTCAAAATTAAGTGATTTTTAATGAAATGAAAAATCTCAAATATGTGACAAAAATGTTTCCCCATTCCCGGCCAAATTATTTTTGTTGTTACAAAATCGTTCAAAAAAAAAAAAAATACACGAAAGTACTAAATTTACAATATATTAATGAAAACAGAAACAAAAATATTTCATCCTTGGGGGCCGCTATAACACGAAAGTACCAAATTTCTACTTTATTTTTCATATCTGATAATTTGCGTCTATCCTTTTTGTAACGATTTTATGCATTTCTATTGTCTATTCAAAGATAAATTTTTCTAAAGTTACAGACTTTTCGTTAAAAACGCTTAAAAAATTCTTCTAAAGTTACAGAATTTCGTTAAAAACGGTTAAAATAGTAAAATGCGAACATCATTTGGTCCATTTTCGACCGAAAGCAACAACATTTTCCCAATGGTTAAAAAAAAAAAATCAAAATTTTAGGAGCTCTTTTTTATTTAAGAAATATATTCTTATAACAATCAAATTTTAAATATGTATAACTGACCCCTTCCCCTCTATAAACAGTAATCTTATCAGCTAAAATTGATAAACTCGCCACCAAAATATGCACTTCAAAATTAATTATTTCTGATCAACAAATTAACTAGACCATATTTTAATCATTCATTGAACAAAGGAAATTTCTCTAATAAATTATATTAATCAAGCCATACTCTAATTATTTATTAACCATAGAAAAACCATAATAATAATCTAGCCTTATTAATTAAAACATACAGAAATTATAACAGCACCGATAAAAATACAATCTGCTTTCTAAAAATATAAACACACATCAACATCCCTTAAATACATTTAAAATCGAATAATTTCGAAGTCCCGCTGGCTAAGTGGTCAGAGCGTTCGGCTGCCATGCTAAGAGTTGCGCGTTCGAATCCCCCTTGTGAAAAGTGTTTTATTTTTCCCCATGTCAATTAAAGATGCTTCTAAAATCTCCGATAGATGGCACCACCAAACTTTTTTTTGGAACTTTCAAAGAAACAATTTGACGAAACTAATTTCTTCGTAATTTTGAGGATGCAAATTTACTCGATTTGACGAAATATTTACTCGGAGCATTTCTCAGGAAACCGTTTCGTTAAAAACGAAGAAAATTTCGTGGAATTTGAGTATCCATTTCTAAGAATGTAAGTAGAGAGATAATGTATGAAGTATGGAATATTCAGTATGAAGGAAATTAAAAAATGAGACAGCATTTATTAATATTAAGCACTCTAGTGCATAAATAAAATTTGCTGTTTATAAAGAATGCTCTTCGTAATCCTGAGTTACTCCGAAGAAGTTATTGTATATTTCCGTTCGAGGTTACATTATATTTTAGTAGAGATTAAGAAACATTTGTCTCTTTTTATAGTGTATATACAATTTGTCTATGTAAGCATAAAAGTAAACAAAGGGCGCATGTAAGTAGAGAGATAATGTATTAAGTATGGAATATTCAGCGTGAAGGAAATTAAAAAAATGAAACAGCATTTATTAATATTAAGCACTCTAGCGCATAAATAAAATTTGCTGTTTATAAAGAATGTTCTTCGGAATCCTGGGTTACTCGGAAGAAGTTATTGTTTATTTCCGTTCGTGGTTACATTATACTTTAGTAGATTAAGAAATGTTTGTCTCTTTTTACAGTGTATATACAACATGTCTATGCAAGCATAAAAGTAAACAAAGGGCGCATGTAAGTAGAGAGATAATGTATTATGTATGGAATATTCTGTATCAATGAAACTAAGAAATAAAACAGCATTTATTAATCTTAAGCACTCTGGCGCATAAATAAAATTTGCTGTTTATAAAGAATGCTCTTCGGAATCCTGGGTTACTCGGAAGATGTTATTGTTTATTTCCATTCGTGGTTACATTATACTTTAGTAGATTAAGAAATGTTTGTCTCTTTTTACAGTGTATATACAACATGTCTATGTAAGCATAAAAGTAAACAAAGGGCGCATGTAAGTAGAGAGATAATGTATTAAGTATGGAATATTCAGTGTGAAGGAAATTAAAAAATGAAACAGCATTTATTAATAGTATTAAGCACTCTAGCGCATAAAGAAATTTGTTGTTTATAAAGAATGCTCTTCGGAATCCTGGGTTACTCGGAAGAAGTTATTGTATCTTTCCGTTCGTGGTTACATTATATTTTAGTAGATTAAGAAACATTTGTCTCTTTTTATAGTGTATATACAATATGTCTATGTAAGCATAAAAGTAAACAAAGGACGCATGTACACTCTCAGAAATAAAACACTCAATTTTGACGATTCCGCAATACTTAGGCGTCATTTCGTTATTTTTGACAATCATTTCGTCACAGTGTCACGTGGTTTTTGACGAAACATGAATACTCAAATATCTGACGAAACTGTTTCCTCGCTGTCAAAAAAAAAAAAAAAAACTCTCACTTTTGACGATTTCGCAATTCTTGAGCTATATTTCAACATTTTTGACAATCATTTCGTCGTCTCAAAATTAAGTGATTTTTAATGAAATGAAAAATCTCAAATATGTGACAAAAATGTTTCCCCATTCCCGGCCAAATTATTTTTGTTGTTACAAAATCGTTCAAAAAAAAAAAAAAAATACACGAAAGTACTAAATTTACAATATATTAATGAAAACAGAAACAAAAATATTTCATCCTTGGGGGCCGCTATAACACGAAAGTACCAAATTTCTACTTTATTTTTCATATCTGATAATTTGCGTCTATCCTTTTTGTAACGATTTTATGCATTTCTATTGTCTATTCAAAGATAAATTTTTCTAAAGTTACAGACTTTTCGTTAAAAACGCTTAAAAAATTCTTCTAAAGTTACAGAATTTCGTTAAAAACGGTTAAAATAGTAAAATGCGAACATCATTTGGTCCATTTTCGACCGAAAGCAACAACATTTTCCCAATGGTTAAAAAAAAAAATCAAAATTTTAGGAGCTCTTTTTTATTTAAGAAATATATTCTTATAACAATCAAATTTTAAATATGTATAACTGACTCCTTCCCCTCTATAAACAGTAATCTTATCAGCTAAAATTGATAAACTCGCCTCCAAAATATGCACTTCAAAATTAATTATTTCTGATCAACAAATTAACTAGACCATATTTTAATCATTCATTGAACAAAGGAAATTTCTCTAATAAATTATATTAATCAAGCCATACTCTAATTATTTATTAACCATAGAAAAACCATAATAATAATCTAGCCTTATTAATTAAAACATACAGAAATTATAACAGCACCGATAAAAATACAATCTGCTTTCTAAAAATATAAACACACATCAACATCCCTTAAATACATTTAAAATCGAATAATTTCGAAGTCCCGCTGGCTAAGTGGTCAGAGCGTTCGGCTGCCATGCTAAGAGTTGCGCGTTCGAATCCCCCTTGTGAAAAGTGTTTTATTTTTCCCCATGTCAATTAAAGATGCTTCTAAAATCTCCGATAGATGGCACCACCAAACTTTTTTTTGGAACTTTCAAAGAAACAATTTGACGAAACTAATTTCTTTGTAATTTTGAGGATGCAAATTTACTCGATTTGACGAAATATTTACTCGGAGCATTTCTCAGGAAACCGTTTCGTTAAAAACGAAGAAAATTTCGTGGAATTTGAGTATCCATTTCTAAGAATGTAAGTAGAGAGATAATGTATGAAGTATGGAATATTCAGTATGAAGGAAATTAAAAAATGAGACAGCATTTATTAATATTAAGCACTCTAGTGCATAAATAAAATTTGCTGTTTATAAAGAATGCTCTTCGTAATTCTGGGTTACTCCGAAGAAGTTATTGTATATTTCCGTTCGAGGTTACATTATATTTTAGTAGAGATTAAGAAACATTTGTCTCTTTTTATAGTGTATATACAATTTGTCTATGTAAGCATAAAAGTAAACAAAGGGCGCATGTAAGTAGAGAGATAATGTATTAAGTATGGAATATTCAGCGTGAAGGAAATTAAAAAAATGAAACAGCATTTATTAATATTAAGCACTCTAGCGCATAAATAAAATTTGCTGTTTATAAAGAATGTTCTTCGGAATCCTGGGTTACTCGGAAGAAGTTATTGTTTATTTCCGTTCGTGGTTACATTATACTTTAGTAGATTAAGAAATGTTTGTCTCTTTTTACAGTGTATATACAACATGTCTATGCAAGCATAAAAGTAAACAAAGGGCGCATGTAAGTAGAGAGATAATGTATTATGTATGGAATATTCTGTATCAATGAAACTAAGAAATAAAACAGCATTTATTAATCTTAAGCACTCTGGCGCATAAATAAAATTTGCTGTTTATAAAGAATGCTCTTCGGAATCCTGGGTTACTCGGAAGATGTTATTGTTTATTTCCGTTCGTGGTTACATTATACTTTAGTAGATTAAGAAATGTTTGTCTCTTTTTACAGTGTATATACAACATGTCTATGTAAGCATAAAAGTAAACAAAGGGCGCATGTAAGTAGAGAGATAATGTATTATGTATGGAATATTCTGTATCAATGAAACTAAGAAATAAAACAGCATTTATTAATCTTAAGCACTCTGGCGCATAAATAAAATTTGCTGTTTATAAAGAATGCTCTTCGGAATCCTGGGTTACTCGGAAGACGTTATTGTATATTTCCGTTCGTGGTTACATTATATTATCGTAATTTAGGAAACATTTGTCTCTTTTTACATTGTATATACGATGGGTCTATGTAAGCATAAAAGTAAACAAAGGGCGCATGTAAGTAGAGAAATAGTGCATGGAATATTCAGTATCAAGGAATTAAGAAATGAAACAGCATTTATTAATCTTAAGCACTCTGGCGCATGAACAAAATTTGCTGTCTATGAAGAATACTCTTCGGAATCCTGGGTTTCTCGGAAGAGGTTATTGTTTATTTCCGTTCGTGGTTACATTATATTATAGTAATTTAGGAAACATTTGTCTCTTTTTACATTGTATATACGATGGGTCTATGTAAGCATAAAAGTAAACAAAGGGCGCATGTAAGTAGAGAAATAGTGCATGGAATATTCAGTATGAAGGAATTAAGAAATGAAACAGCATTTATTAATCTTAAGCACTCTGGCGCATGAACAAAATTTGCTGTCTATGAAGAATACTCTTCGGAATCCTGGGTTTCTCGGAAGAGGTTATTGTTTATTTCCGTTCGTGGTTACATTATATTATCGTAATTTAGGAAACATTTGTCTCTTTTTACATTGTATATACGATGGGTCTATGTAAGCATAAAAGTAAACAAAGGGCGCATGTAAGTAGAGAAATAGTGCATGGAATATTCAGTATGAAGGAATTAAGAAATGAAACAGCATTTATTAATCTTAAGCACTCTGGCGCATGAACAAAATTTGCTGTCTATGAAGAATACTCTTCGGAATCCTGGGTTTCTCGGAAGAGGTTATTGTTTATTTCCGTTCGTGGTTGCATTATATTTTCGTAATTTAGGAAACATTTGTCTCTTTTTACATTGTATATACGATGTTTCTATGTAAGCATAAAAGTAAAAAAAGGGCGCATGTAAGTAGAGAGATAATGTATTAAGTATGGAATATTCAGTATGAAGGAAATTAAGAAATGAAACAGCATTTATTAATATTAAGCACTCTGGCGCATAAATAAAATTTGCTGTTTATAAAGAATGCTTTTCGTAATCCTGGGTTACTCGGAAGAAGTTATTGTATATTTCCGTTCGTGGTTACATTATACTTTAGTAGATTAAGAAATGTTTGTCTCTTTTTACAGTGTATATACAACATGTCTATGCAAGCATAAAAGTAAACAAAGGGCGCATGTAAGTAGAGAGATAATGTATTATGTATGGAATATTCTGTATCAATGAAACTAAGAAATAAAACAGCATTTATTAATCTTAAGCACTCTGGCGCATAAATAAAATTTGCTGTTTATAAAGAATGCTCTTCGGAATCCTGGGTTACTCGGAAGATGTTATTGTTTATTTCCGTTCGTGGTTACATTATACTTTAGTAGATTAAGAAATGTTTGTCTCTTTTTACAGTGTATATACAACATGTCTATGTAAGCATAAAAGTAAACAAAGGGCGCATGTAAGTAGAGAGATAATGTATTATGTATGGAATATTCTGTATCAATGAAACTAAGAAATAAAACAGCATTTATTAATCTTAAGCACTCTGGCGCATAAATAAAATTTGCTGTTTATAAAGAATGCTCTTCGGAATCCTGGGTTACTCGGAAGACGTTATTGTATATTTCCGTTCGTGGTTACATTATATTATCGTAATTTAGGAAACATTTGTCTCTTTTTACATTGTATATACGATGGGTCTATGTAAGCATAAAAGTAAACAAAGGGCGCATGTAAGTAGAGAAATAGTGCATGGAATATTCAGTATCAAGGAATTAAGAAATGAAACAGCATTTATTAATCTTAAGCACTCTGGCGCATGAACAAAATTTGCTGTCTATGAAGAATACTCTTCGGAATCCTGGGTTTCTCGGAAGAGGTTATTGTTTATTTCCGTTCGTGGTTACATTATATTATCGTAATTTAGGAAACATTTGTCTCTTTTTACATTGTATATACGATGGGTCTATGTAAGCATAAAAGTAAACAAAGGGCGCATGTAAGTAGAGAAATAGTGCATGGAATATTCAGTATGAAGGAATTAAGAAATGAAACAGCATTTATTAATCTTAAGCACTCTGGCGCATGAACAAAATTTGCTGTCTATGAAGAATACTCTTCGGAATCCTGGGTTTCTCGGAAGAGGTTATTGTTTATTTCCGTTCGTGGTTACATTATATTATCGTAATTTAGGAAACATTTGTCTCTTTTTACATTGTATATACGATGGGTCTATGTAAGCATAAAAGTAAACAAAGGGCGCATGTAAGTAGAGAAATAGTGCATGGAATATTCAGTATGAAGGAATTAAGAAATGAAACAGCATTTATTAATCTTAAGCACTCTGGCGCATGAACAAAATTTGCTGTCTATGAAGAATACTCTTCGGAATCCTGGGTTTCTCGGAAGAGGTTATTGTTTATTTCCGTTCGTGGTTGCATTATATTTTCGTAATTTAGGAAACATTTGTCTCTTTTTACATTGTATATACGATGTTTCTATGTAAGCATAAAAGTAAAAAAAGGGCGCATGTAAGTAGAGAGATAATGTATTAAGTATGGAATATTCAGTATGAAGGAAATTAAGAAATGAAACAGCATTTATTAATATTAAGCACTCTGGCGCATAAATAAAATTTGCTGTTTATAAAGAATGCTTTTCGTAATCCTGGGTTACTCGGAAGAAGTTATTGTATATTTCCGTTCGTGGTTACATTATACTTTAGTAGATTAAGAAACATTTATCTCTTTTTATAGTGTATATACAATATGTCTATGTAAGAATAAAAGTAAACAAAGGGCTCATGTAAGCAGAGAGATAATGTATTAAGTGCGGAATATTCAGTGTGAAGGAAATTAAAAAATGAAACAGCATTTATTAATATTAAGCACTCTAGCGCATAAAGAAAATTTGCTGTTTATAAAGAATGCTCTTCGGAATCCTGGGTTACTCGGAAGAAGTTATTGTATCTTTCCGTTCGTGGTTATATTATATTTTAGTAGATTAAGAAACATTTGTCTCTTTTTATAGTGTATATACAATATGTCTAGGTAAGCATAAAAGTAAACAAAGGACGCATGTAAACTCTCAGAAATAAAACACTCAATTTTGACGATTCCGCAATACTTAGACGTCATTTCGTTATTTTTGACAATCATTTCGTCACAGAGTCACGTGTTTTTTGACGAAACGCGAATACTCAAATATCTGACGAAACTGTTTCCTCGCTGTCAAAAAAAAAAAAAAAAACCTCTCACTTTTGACGATTTCGCAATTCTTGAGCTATATTTCAACATTTTTGACAATCATTTCGTCGTCTCAAAATTAAGTGATTTTTAATGAAATGAAAAATCTCAAATATATGACAAAAATGTTTCCCCATTCCCGGCCAAATTATTTTTGTTGTTACAAAATCGTTCAAAAAAAAAAAAAAATACACGAAAGTACTAAATTTACAATATATTAATGAAAACAGAAACAAAAATATTTCATCCTTGGGGGCCGCTATAACACGAAAGTACTAAATTTCTACTTTATTTTTCATATCTGACAATTTGCGTCTATCCTTTTTGTAACGATTTTATGCATTTCTATTATCTATTCAAAGATAAATTTTTCTAAAGTTACAGAATTTCGTTAAAAACGCTTAAAAAATTCTTCTAATGTTACAGAATTTCGTTAAAAACGGTTAAAATAGTAAAATGCGAACATCATTTGGTCCATTTTCGACCGAAAGCAATAACATTTTCCCAATGGTTAAAAAAAAATCAAAATTTTAGGATCTCTTTTTTATTTAAGAAATATATTCTTATAACAATCAAATTTTAAATATGTATAACTGACCCCTTCCCCTCTATAAACAGTAATCTTATCAGCTAAAATTGATGAACTCGCCTCCAAAATATGCACTTCAAAATTAATTATTTCTGATCAACAAATTAACTAGACCATATTTTAATCATTCATTGAACAAAGGAAATTTCTCTAATAAATTATATTAATCAAGCCATACTCTAATTATTTATTAACCATAGAAAAACCATAATAATAATCTAGCCTTATTAATTAAAACATACAGAAATTATAACAGCACCGATAAAAATACAATCTTCTTTCTAAAAATATAAACACACATCAACATCCCTTAAATACATTTAAAATCGAATAATTTCGAAGTCCCGCTGGCTAAGTGGTCAGAGCGTTCGGCTGCCATGCTAAAAGTTGCGCGTTCGAATCCCCCTTGTGAAAAAAGTTCTTATTTTTCCCCTAGTCAATTAAAACTGCTTCTAAAATCTCCGATAGATGGCACCACCAAACTTTTTTTTGGAACTTTCAAAGAAACAATTTGACGAAACTAATTTCTTCGTAATTTTGAGGATGCAAATTTACTCGATTTGACGAAATATTTACTCGGAGCATTTCTCAGGAAACCGTTTCGTTAAAAACGAAGAAAATTTCGTGGAATTTGAGTATCCATTTCTAAGAGTGTAAGTAGAGAGATAATGTATGAAGTATGGAATATTCAGTATGAAGGAAATTAAAAAATGAGACAGCATTTATTAATATTAAGCACTCTAGTGCATAAATAAAATTTGCTGATTATAAAAAATGCTCTTCGTAATCCTGGGTTACTCCGAAGAAGTTATTGTATATTTCCGTTCGTGGTTACATTATATTTTAGTAGATTAAGAAACATTTGTCTCTTTTTATAGTGTATATACAATATGTCGATGTAAGCATAAAAGTAAACAAAGGGCGCATGTAAGTAGAGAGATAATGTATTAAGTATGGAATATTCAGTGTGAAGGAAATTAAAAAATGAAACAGCATTTATTAATAGTATTAAGCACTCTAGCGCATAAAGAAATTTGTTGTTTATAAAGAATGCTCTTCGGAATCCTGGGTTACTCGGAAGAAGTTATTGTATCTTTCCGTTCGTGGTTACATTATATTTTAGTAGATTAAGAAACATTTGTCTCTTTTTATAGTGTATATACAATATGTCTATGTAAGCATAAAAGTAAACAAAGGACGCATGTACACTCTCAGAAATAAAACACTCAATTTTGACGATTCCGCAATACTTAGGCGTCATTTCGTTATTTTTGACAATCATTTCGTCACAGTGTCACGTGGTTTTTGACGAAACATGAATACTCAAATATCTGACGAAACTGTTTCCTCGCTGTCAAAAAAAAAAAAAAAAAAAAAAAAACTCTCACTTTTGACGATTTCGCAATTCTTGAGCTATATTTCAACATTTTTGACAATCATTTCGTCGTCTCAAAATTAAGTGATTTTTAATGAAATGAAAAATCTCAAATATATGACAAAAATGTTTCCCCATTCCCGGCCAAATTATTTTTGTTGTTACAAAATCGTTCAAAAAAAAAAAAAAAAAAATACACGAAAGTACTAAATTTACAATATATTAATGAAAACAGAAACAAAAATATTTCATCCTTGGGGGCCGCTATAACACGAAAGTACCAAATTTCTACTTTATTTTTCATATCTGACAATTTGCGTCTATCCTTTTTGTAACGATTTTATGCATTTCTATTATCTATTCAAAGATAAATTTTTCTAAAGTTACAGAATTTCGTTAAAAACGCTTAAAAAATTCTTCTAATGTTACAGAATTTCGTTAAAAACGGTTAAAATAGTAAAATGCGAACATCATTTGGTCCATTTTCGACCGAAAGCAATAACATTTTCCCAATGGTTAAAAAAAAATCAAAATTTTAGGATCTCTTTTTTATTTAAGAAATATATTCTTATAACAATCAAATTTTAAATATGTATAACTGACCCCTTCCCCTCTATAAACAGTAATCTTATCAGCTAAAATTGATGAACTCGCCTCCAAAATATGCACTTCAAAATTAATTATTTCTGATCAACAAATTAACTAGACCATATTTTAATCATTCATTGAACAAAGGAAATTTCTCTAATAAATTATATTAATCAAGCCATACTCTAATTATTTATTAACCATAGAAAAACCATAATAATAATCTAGCCTTATTAATTAAAACATACAGAAATTATAACAGCACCGATAAAAATACAATCTGCTTTCTAAAAATATAAACACACATCAACATCCCTTAAATACATTTAAAATCGAATAATTTCGAAGTCCCGCTGGCTAAGTGGTCAGAGCGTTCGGCTGCCATGCTAAAAGTTGCGCGTTCGAATCCCCCTTGTGAAAAGTGTTCTTATTTTTCCCCTAGTCAATTAAAACTGCTTCTAAAATCTCCGATAGATGGCACCACCAAACTTTTTTTTGGAACTTTCAAAGAAACAATTTGACGAAACTAATTTCTTCGTAATTTTGAGGATGCAAATTTACTCGATTTGACGAAATATTTACTCGGAGCATTTCTCAGGAAACCGTTTCGTTAAAAACGAAGAAAATTTCGTGGAATTTGAGTATCCATTTCTAAGAGTGTAAGTAGAGAGATAATGTATGAAGTATGGAATATTCAGTATGAAGGAAATTAAAAAATGAGACAGCATTTATTAATATTAAGCACTCTAGTGCATAAATAAAATTTGCTGATTATAAAGAATGCTCTTCGTAATCCTGGGTTACTCCGAAGAAGTTATTGTATATTTCCGTTCGTGGTTACATTATATTTTAGTAGATTAAGAAACATTTGTCTCTTTTTATAGTGTATATACAATATGTCGATGTAAGCATAAAAGTAAACAAAGGGCGCATGTAAGTAGAGAGATAATGTATTAAGTATGGAATATTCAGTGTGAAGGAAATTAAAAAATGAAACAGCATTTATTAATAGTATTAAGCACTCTAGCGCATAAAGAAATTTGTTGTTTATAAAGAATGCTCTTCGGAATCCTGGGTTACTCGGAAGAAGTTATTGTATCTTTCCGTTCGTGGTTACATTATATTTTAGTAGATTAAGAAACATTTGTCTCTTTTTATAGTGTATATACAATATGTCTATGTAAGCATAAAAGTAAACAAAGGACGCATGTACACTCTCAGAAATAAAACACTCAATTTTGACGATTCCGCAATACTTAGGCGTCATTTCGTTATTTTTGACAATCATTTCGTCACAGTGTCACGTGGTTTTTGACGAAACATGAATACTCAAATATCTGACGAAACTGTTTCCTCGCTGTCAAAAAAAAAAAAAAAAAAAAAAAACTCTCACTTTTGACGATTTCGCAATTCTTGAGCTATATTTCAACATTTTTGACAATCATTTCGTCGTCTCAAAATTAAGTGATTTTTAATGAAATGAAAAATCTCAAATATGTGACAAAAATGTTTCCCCATTCCCGGCCAAATTATTTTTGTTGTTACAAAATCGTTCAAAAAAAAAAAAAAAATACACGAAAGTACTAAATTTACAATATATTAATGAAAACAGAAACAAAAATATTTCATCCTTGGGGGCCGCTATAACACGAAAGTACCAAATTTCTACTTTATTTTTCATATCTGATAATTTGCGTCTATCCTTTTTGTAACGATTTTATGCATTTCTATTGTCTATTCAAAGATAAATTTTTCTAAAGTTACAGACTTTTCGTTAAAAACGCTTAAAAAATTCTTCTAAAGTTACAGAATTTCGTTAAAAACGGTTAAAATAGTAAAATGCGAACATCATTTGGTCCATTTTCGACCGAAAGCAACAACATTTTCCCAATGGTTAAAAAAAAAAAATCAAAATTTTAGGAGCTCTTTTTTATTTAAGAAATATATTCTTATAACAATCAAATTTTAAATATGTATAACTGACCCCTTCCCCTCTATAAACAGTAATCTTATCAGCTAAAATTGATAAACTCGCCACCAAAATATGCACTTCAAAATTAATTATTTCTGATCAACAAATTAACTAGACCATATTTTAATCATTCATTGAACAAAGGAAATTTCTCTAATAAATTATATTAATCAAGCCATACTCTAATTATTTATTAACCATAGAAAAACCATAATAATAATCTAGCCTTATTAATTAAAACATACAGAAATTATAACAGCACCGATAAAAATACAATCTGCTTTCTAAAAATATAAACACACATCAACATCCCTTAAATACATTTAAAATCGAATAATTTCGAAGTCCCGCTGGCTAAGTGGTCAGAGCGTTCGGCTGCCATGCTAAGAGTTGCGCGTTCGAATCCCCCTTGTGAAAAGTGTTTTATTTTTCCCCATGTCAATTAAAGATGCTTCTAAAATCTCCGATAGATGGCACCACCAAACTTTTTTTTGGAACTTTCAAAGAAACAATTTGACGAAACTAATTTCTTCGTAATTTTGAGGATGCAAATTTACTCGATTTGACGAAATATTTACTCGGAGCATTTCTCAGGAAACCGTTTCGTTAAAAACGAAGAAAATTTCGTGGAATTTGAGTATCCATTTCTAAGAATGTAAGTAGAGAGATAATGTATGAAGTATGGAATATTCAGTATGAAGGAAATTAAAAAATGAGACAGCATTTATTAATATTAAGCACTCTAGTGCATAAATAAAATTTGCTGTTTATAAAGAATGCTCTTCGTAATCCTGGGTTACTCCGAAGAAGTTATTGTATATTTCCGTTCGAGGTTACATTATATTTTAGTAGAGATTAAGAAACATTTGTCTCTTTTTATAGTGTATATACAATTTGTCTATGTAAGCATAAAAGTAAACAAAGGGCGCATGTAAGTAGAGAGATAATGTATTAAGTATGGAATATTCAGCGTGAAGGAAATTAAAAAAATGAAACAGCATTTATTAATATTAAGCACTCTAGCGCATAAATAAAATTTGCTGTTTATAAAGAATGTTCTTCGGAATCCTGGGTTACTCGGAAGAAGTTATTGTTTATTTCCGTTCGTGGTTACATTATACTTTAGTAGATTAAGAAATGTTTATCTCTTTTTACAGTGTATATACAACATGTCTATGCAAGCATAAAAGTAAACAAAGGGCGCATGTAAGTAGAGAGATAATGTATTATGTATGGAATATTCTGTATCAATGAAACTAAGAAATAAAACAGCATTTATTAATCTTAAGCACTCTGGCGCATAAATAAAATTTGCTGTTTATAAAGAATGCTCTTCGGAATCCTGGGTTACTCGGAAGATGTTATTGTTTATTTCCGTTCGTGGTTACATTATACTTTAGTAGATTAAGAAATGTTTGTCTCTTTTTACAGTGTATATACAACATGTCTATGTAAGCATAAAAGTAAACAAAGGGCGCATGTAAGTAGAGAGATAATGTATTAAGTATGGAATATTCAGTGTGAAGGAAATTAAAAAATGAAACAGCATTTATTAATAGTATTAAGCACTCTAGCGCATAAAGAAATTTGTTGTTTATAAAGAATGCTCTTCGGAATCCTGGGTTACTCGGAAGAAGTTATTGTATCTTTCCGTTCGTGGTTACATTATATTTTAGTAGATTAAGAAACATTTGTCTCTTTTTATAGTGTATATACAATATGTCTATGTAAGCATAAAAGTAAACAAAGGACGCATGTACACTCTCAGAAATAAAACACTCAATTTTGACGATTCCGCAATACTTAGGCGTCATTTCGTTATTTTTGACAATCATTTCGTCACAGTGTCACGTGGTTTTTGACGAAACATGAATACTCAAATATCTGACGAAACTGTTTCCTCGCTGTCAAAAAAAAAAAAAAAAAACTCTCACTTTTGACGATTTCGCAATTCTTGAGCTATATTTCAACATTTTTGACAATCATTTCGTCGTCTCAAAATTAAGTGATTTTTAATGAAATGAAAAATCTCAAATATGTGACAAAAATGTTTCCCCATTCCCGGCCAAATTATTTTTGTTGTTACAAAATCGTTCAAAAAAAAAAAAAAAAAAAATACACGAAAGTACTAAATTTACAATATATTAATGAAAACAGAAACAAAAATATTTCATCCTTGGGGGCCGCTATAACACGAAAGTACCAAATTTCTACTTTATTTTTCATATCTGATAATTTGCGTCTATCCTTTTTGTAACGATTTTATGCATTTCTATTGTCTATTCAAAGATAAATTTTTCTAAAGTTACAGACTTTTCGTTAAAAACGCTTAAAAAATTCTTCTAAAGTTACAGAATTTCGTTAAAAACGGTTAAAATAGTAAAATGCGAACATCATTTGGTCCATTTTCGACCGAAAGCAACAACATTTTCCCAATGGTTAAAAAAAAAAAATCAAAATTTTAGGAGCTCTTTTTTATTTAAGAAATATATTCTTATAACAATCAAATTTTAAATATGTATAACTGACCCCTTCCCCTCTATAAACAGTAATCTTATCAGCTAAAATTGATAAACTCGCCACCAAAATATGCTTTTCAAAATTAATTATTTCTGATCAACAAATTAACTAGACCATATTTTAATCATTCATTGAACAAAGGAAATTTCTCTAATAAATTATATTAATCAAGCCATACTCTAATTATTTATTAACCATAGAAAAACCATAATAATAATCTAGCCTTATTAATTAAAACATACAGAAATTATAACAGCACCGATAAAAATACAATCTGCTTTCTAAAAATATAAACACACATCAACATCCCTTAAATACATTTAAAATCGAATAATTTCGAAGTCCCGCTGGCTAAGTGGTCAGAGCGTTCGGCTGCCATGCTAAGAGTTGCGCGTTCGAATCCCCCTTGTGAAAAGTGTTTTATTTTTCCCCATGTCAATTAAAGATGCTTCTAAAATCTCCGATAGATGGCACCACCAAACTTTTTTTTGGAACTTTCAAAGAAACAATTTGACGAAACTAATTTCTTCGTAATTTTGAGGATGCAAATTTACTCGATTTGACGAAATATTTACTCGGAGCATTTCTCAGGAAACCGTTTCGTTAAAAACGAAGAAAATTTCGTGGAATTTGAGTATCCATTTCTAAGAATGTAAGTAGAGAGATAATGTATGAAGTATGGAATATTCAGTATGAAGGAAATTAAAAAATGAGACAGCATTTATTAATATTAAGCACTCTAGTGCATAAATAAAATTTGCTGTTTATAAAGAATGCTCTTCGTAATCCTGAGTTACTCCGAAGAAGTTATTGTATATTTCCGTTCGAGGTTACATTATATTTTAGTAGAGATTAAGAAACATTTGTCTCTTTTTATAGTGTATATACAATTTGTCTATGTAAGCATAAAAGTAAACAAAGGGCGCATGTAAGTAGAGAGATAATGTATTAAGTATGGAATATTCAGCGTGAAGGAAATTAAAAAAATGAAACAGCATTTATTAATATTAAGCACTCTAGCGCATAAATAAAATTTGCTGTTTATAAAGAATGTTCTTCGGAATCCTGGGTTACTCGGAAGAAGTTATTGTTTATTTCCGTTCGTGGTTACATTATACTTTAGTAGATTAAGAAATGTTTGTCTCTTTTTACAGTGTATATACAACATGTCTATGCAAGCATAAAAGTAAACAAAGGGCGCATGTAAGTAGAGAGATAATGTATTATGTATGGAATATTCTGTATCAATGAAACTAAGAAATAAAACAGCATTTATTAATCTTAAGCACTCTGGCGCATAAATAAAATTTGCTGTTTATAAAGAATGCTCTTCGGAATCCTGGGTTACTCGGAAGATGTTATTGTTTATTTCCGTTCGTGGTTACATTATACTTTAGTAGATTAAGAAATGTTTGTCTCTTTTTACAGTGTATATACAACATGTCTATGTAAGCATAAAAGTAAACAAAGGGCGCATGTAAGTAGAGAGATAATGTATTAAGTATGGAATATTCAGTGTGAAGGAAATTAAAAAATGAAACAGCATTTATTAATAGTATTAAGCACTCTAGCGCATAAAGAAATTTGTTGTTTATAAAGAATGCTCTTCGGAATCCTGGGTTACTCGGAAGAAGTTATTGTATCTTTCCGTTCGTGGTTACATTATATTTTAGTAGATTAAGAAACATTTGTCTCTTTTTATAGTGTATATACAATATGTCTATGTAAGCATAAAAGTAAACAAAGGACGCATGTACACTCTCAGAAATAAAACACTCAATTTTGACGATTCCGCAATACTTAGGCGTCATTTCGTTATTTTTGACAATCATTTCGTCACAGTGTCACGTGGTTTTTGACGAAACATGAATACTCAAATATCTGACGAAACTGTTTCCTCGCTGTCAAAAAAAAAAAAAAAAACTCTCACTTTTGACGATTTCGCAATTCTTGAGCTATATTTCAACATTTTTGACAATCATTTCGTCGTCTCAAAATTAAGTGATTTTTAATGAAATGAAAAATCTCAAATATGTGACAAAAATGTTTCCCCATTCCCGGCCAAATTATTTTTGTTGTTACAAAATCGTTCAAAAAAAAAAAAAAAAATACACGAAAGTACTAAATTTACAATATATTAATGAAAACAGAAACAAAAATATTTCATCCTTGGGGGCCGCTATAACACGAAAGTACCAAATTTCTACTTTATTTTTCATATCTGATAATTTGCGTCTATCCTTTTTGTAACGATTTTATGCATTTCTATTGTCTATTCAAAGATAAATTTTTCTAAAGTTACAGACTTTTCGTTAAAAACGCTTAAAAATTCTTCTAAAGTTACAGAATTTCGTTAAAAACGGTTAAAATAGTAAAATGCGAACATCATTTGGTCCATTTTCGACCGAAAGCAACAACATTTTCCCAATGGTTAAAAAAAAAAATCAAAATTTTAGGAGCTCTTTTTTATTTAAGAAATATATTCTTATAACAATCAAATTTTAAATATGTATAACTGACTCCTTCCCCTCTATAAACAGTAATCTTATCAGCTAAAATTGATAAACTCGCCTCCAAAATATGCACTTCAAAATTAATTATTTCTGATCAACAAATTAACTAGACCATATTTTAATCATTCATTGAACAAAGGAAATTTCTCTAATAAATTATATTAATCAAGCCATACTCTAATTATTTATTAACCATAGAAAAACCATAATAATAATCTAGCCTTATTAATTAAAACATACAGAAATTATAACAGCACCGATAAAAATACAATCTGCTTTCTAAAAATATAAACACACATCAACATCCCTTAAATACATTTAAAATCGAATAATTTCGAAGTCCCGCTGGCTAAGTGGTCAGAGCGTTCGGCTGCCATGCTAAGAGTTGCGCGTTCGAATCCCCCTTGTGAAAAGTGTTTTATTTTTCCCCATGTCAATTAAAGATGCTTCTAAAATCTCCGATAGATGGCACCACCAAACTTTTTTTTGGAACTTTCAAAGAAACAATTTGACGAAACTAATTTCTTTGTAATTTTGAGGATGCAAATTTACTCGATTTGACGAAATATTTACTCGGAGCATTTCTCAGGAAACCGTTTCGTTAAAAACGAAGAAAATTTCGTGGAATTTGAGTATCCATTTCTAAGAATGTAAGTAGAGAGATAATGTATGAAGTATGGAATATTCAGTATGAAGGAAATTAAAAAATGAGACAGCATTTATTAATATTAAGCACTCTAGTGCATAAATAAAATTTGCTGTTTATAAAGAATGCTCTTCGTAATTCTGGGTTACTCCGAAGAAGTTATTGTATATTTCCGTTCGAGGTTACATTATATTTTAGTAGAGATTAAGAAACATTTGTCTCTTTTTATAGTGTATATACAATTTGTCTATGTAAGCATAAAAGTAAACAAAGGGCGCATGTAAGTAGAGAGATAATGTATTAAGTATGGAATATTCAGCGTGAAGGAAATTAAAAAAATGAAACAGCATTTATTAATATTAAGCACTCTAGCGCATAAATAAAATTTGCTGTTTATAAAGAATGTTCTTCGGAATCCTGGGTTACTCGGAAGAAGTTATTGTTTATTTCCGTTCGTGGTTACATTATACTTTAGTAGATTAAGAAATGTTTGTCTCTTTTTACAGTGTATATACAACATGTCTATGCAAGCATAAAAGTAAACAAAGGGCGCATGTAAGTAGAGAGATAATGTATTATGTATGGAATATTCTGTATCAATGAAACTAAGAAATAAAACAGCATTTATTAATCTTAAGCACTCTGGCGCATAAATAAAATTTGCTGTTTATAAAGAATGCTCTTCGGAATCCTGGGTTACTCGGAAGATGTTATTGTTTATTTCCGTTCGTGGTTACATTATACTTTAGTAGATTAAGAAATGTTTGTCTCTTTTTACAGTGTATATACAACATGTCTATGTAAGCATAAAAGTAAACAAAGGGCGCATGTAAGTAGAGAGATAATGTATTATGTATGGAATATTCTGTATCAATGAAACTAAGAAATAAAACAGCATTTATTAATCTTAAGCACTCTGGCGCATAAATAAAATTTGCTGTTTATAAAGAATGCTCTTCGGAATCCTGGGTTACTCGGAAGAAGTTATTGTATATTTTCGTTCTTGGTTACATTATATTTTAGTAGATTAAGAAGCGTTTGTCTCTTTTTACCGTGTATATACGATATGTCTGTGTAAGCATAAAAGTAAACAAAGGGCGCATGTAAGTAGAGAGATAATGTATTATGTATGGAATATTCAGTATGAAGGAAATTAAGAAATAAAACAGTATTTATTAATCTTAAGCACTCTGGCGCATAATTAAAATCTGCAGTTTTTCTGTTTGTTTGTTTTCTATTTCTTAATAATGCAATATACTAAGAGAATCATTATCCCTATATAAAAACGGATTAAGATAGTAAAGATTGCAAGAATTCATAAAATGTCAGAAGAAAGTTATATAACATACGATAAAAACCAAAGCAAATAAATAAATGATTTCCAAAAGAAAATTAGATGTTTATATTGATTACAAGATGTGGCGAAAAAAAAAAACAAAAAAAAAAGAAACATTAAAAGAATAAGGAACTAACACAAAATTATTTACAACTGATTAAAAAAAAAAGCAAAATACTTTTTTTTACTGAAAAATAAATTGAAAACTCTAAAAATACCTTTAAAGAAATCTTTAGGTTGCTTTTTTTAAGAGTGATTTTGCCCTAGAGAAAAATGTCTAGCATTAAATTTAAATTGGAAGGAAAAAGATTGGAATCTGTTTAGAGAGTATCAAGTTAACTAAGATAGGTGATATACATTGTATTTATATTGTATTCTTGTATATTAAATTTTTAAACTGACTTCTAACAAAGAAAGTTACATAATTTCATTGTAATTTTCTTTTTAACGGGCGTTTCTCCCCCTCCCCCTTTTTTGTACTTTCCGAACACACAGGTACACTGCAAAAAAAAAAAAAAAATGTTGATTTTATGGTATAATACTGCCAGAATAATACCGTAAAATTAACAGTAATGAACAGTAAAATAAACAGTAATACGCTATCGCGACTGTTAATTTTACGGTATAATACTAGCAGCTGGAGTACCAGTATTTTACCGTAAAATTAACAATTTTTTTTGCAGTGTAAGGATTGTAATAATGTTTTTGTAATTGTATATGTCAGTGAACAAAATAACTATCAAACGATATCTCCGTTTCAGCTCCCATTCGGCGAATGTGTTATAGACCACTGAAGCAAGAATTGAGAAGTCGGGGCAAGAAAGTGCCAAGCCACATTTTTGGCGAAATAAATCTAACACTGTAATCTGTTGCTTAATATCGTAAATTATAATATCCTACATATAATTTGTTTCTAATGTCACTTGGTGGCAGCATGTGTCCCAGGTTTCGCTTTTGCCCCAGATGTTTTTATGCCCCCCAAAGAAGATTGCAAATTTACAAAAAACGTAATAGTAATATCATTAAAGCAATGCCATATTGTTACTCAGAATATCTCAAATAGTACTAAGACATTGGCGAAAAAACTGTATGTTATATATCTTGATTTTAGTATACGATCAAATTTTCAAATTGAAATATCTCAGAAGTTCAAGAATAATGCTTAGCACTCTCTTGCCCCAATCCCCTCAATTGTGTGGATTTTTGGGGAATCGGCGATGGAACAGGTACTTATTTCATTTTTAAACTATTTTCAAACCATTTTGTGATCGATTCTATAAGAAAAATCACTAAAAGGAAATGTGACAAAGTATAACTGATAAATATTGCGATAATGTAATGGAGTATTATGGGAAGCTAGCCTAAAATGATGCCCTTAAGGGAAAAACTTGTGCAAAATAACATAACTGTTTGAATAAAACTTTGGCTTTGTTAGTATGTTTTACACTATATTTTGCCGTATAAACATATTTTAATAGTATGTTTTATACCCAAACTGAGTAATCAAAAAATTAGATTTTTTTAAAAAGTGTCCAAAGGATCATTTTACCCTCAGCAAAAGGCAAAATGACCCTTCATTTAAAAATAATTGTAAATTGTTTTTTATCGGCAAAATAAAGGATATAAAAGTAATTATGACATTATATAAGTGCAATTCACATCTAAAAACATATCTATTAAGTAAACTAAGTCATATTTCTGCACATGAAAGACTGTACATCTAAATAAGTATGAAAGTTAATGTTTACCTTATAACAGATGTTATAAAATCCAATTTTTCGAAAAATTCCATTCAGACGAGTAATACTGCGATCGCTTGAATACCGCCATTGCTTCTTCTTCACTTATCACAACTAGTTTATCTGTTACCCTGTAAATAGCGAAATCTGTGTGACAGAAAACATATGTGGATCGTTTTGCCCGTTAGGACCATTTTAGGCCACCTTCCAATACTAGTGCAAAGGTAACGTCTCCAGTTTCAAAACGTGTAGCCCAGCGTTCGAATCTATCCGATTTCATTCTCTTAGAAATATATATATATATATATATATATATATATATATATATATATATATATATATATATATATATATATATATTACTTTCTTACAGCAGTCCTCGGAAAGTCGAGTGGAGTCACTCCATATTCTTTTCTCTGTTAGAAAGAACTGATTTTGTTGGTGGTGCTTGTACAGAAATGTATCCTCTTCCTCTTGCTTCAAAATAAATTCAGCTGGAAAATGCATAACAAAGTTTAAAACTCACATTAAGCAACTCACTTCCATAGGCTGTAATAAGTAGAAATTCATTTGTACACCCATGTACATGATATATAGAATTTATAAAAGAATATAGGAATTATACCACGTATTATATTATAATTTAATCTTAAAAACGTAAACCTTACACAGAAAAAAATAAAACCCAATTTGGGTTGAAAGATTGTTAGGTATGTGCCCAAATTGGGCCATGCCTGTTTTGGTTACCACTGTGTATCCATTTTGGGCACTGTTAAGTACCCATTACAAAAAAAAAAAAAAAAAAATGAAGATGGGTATTTAACAGTGCCCAAAATGGATACACAGTGGTAACCAAAACAGAAATGGCCCAATTTGGGCACATACCTAACAATCTTTCAACCCAAATTGGGTTTTATTTCTTTCTGTGTAGCTGAAAGCTCGCTTCCAGCAATTATCAGTCGTAGTCCATCCTGTAACCGGATTCTTTTGTGTTTCCCTGTAAATAAATGCTACACACCCCAAAATCTATAGAATAATTTCCCCAAATATAACCAAATTATTTTCTGTGTCCCTGTAAACAAACCATTGGTGCAACTCATTCCATTTCTATATAAAGTATATTGCAGTTCACCTTGGTCATAGTTATCATGTTTCATTATGTTTGCATTAGCGTAACCTCATTAAAATGCACTGCAAACAAGTTTCCTTTATACACCATAATATAAGCGAATTCCTTTGTGTCTCCCCGCAAATGAATTATAACAGTAAGGGAGCATGTTATAGAGAACCTCAATACATATCAGTATCATGGAAATTCAAGTATATACACTGACAGAAAAAATAATCCCAACAGCAAGAAAGACGTGTTAGATAAACAAAATTTGGTAGGGGTGTTTATACATCTGAAAGATGACATCGATTCAAATTTCGCGCATCGCGCATAAGTGTGGCGCTGTTAGCACCGCTCAGAACTTGCAAATCAGGTTTGCTTTAAATGCGTGCTGTAAAGTTGGTGAGAGTTATTTATCTTCGAAATTTGAAGTATTGAGTTGTTGTTAGCCAAGAATTCCTTTAAGAAAACGAAGAAGCCATTATTAATAGCTCACCGAGGTTGAACGAGGTCGTATAATAGGGCTACGAGAAGCTGGATTTTCTTTCCGCGATATTGCAGAAAGACTTGGCCGGAATGTATCCACTGTGCATGATTGTTGAGAGCAGTGGTCAAGGGATGGTACTGCCTCAAGAAGACCGGGTTCTGGGCGGCCACGTGGCACTATTCAGAGGGAAGACCGCCGTATTCGGAGTACGGCTGTGGCGCATCGTACTGCGTTTGCGGCAGAAATTCGAGCTGTAGTTGGTACCAAAGTGACACAACGAACTATTAGAAATCGGTTACTTCAAGGACATCTCCGAGCCATGCGCCCTGTAGCGTGCATTCCGCTGACTCCAAGCCATTGCCGTTTGCGACACCAGTGGTGTAAATCCAGAGCTCATTGGAGGACGGAGTGGAGATCTGTTGTGTTTTCTCATGAAAGCAGGTTTTGTCTTGGTGCCAGTGATGGCCGTGTGTTGGTCAGAAGGAGGCCAGGGGAACGCCTGCAACCAGTCTGCGGCCTAGACACACTGGATCTACACCTGAAGTCATGGTCTGGGGAGCAAGTTCCTATGACAGCAGGAGCACTCTCGAGGTTATTCCAAACCCACTGACTACAAATTTGTTCGCCAGTCTGGTAATTCAACCTGTAGTGCTGCCTTTCATGAACAGCATTCAAGGGGGAGTTTTCCAACAGGATAACGCTCTCCCTCATACAGCTGTTGTAACGCAACGTGCTCTACAGAGTGTAGACATGTTACCTTGGCCTGCGTGATCACCAGATCTGTCTCCAATTGAGCACGTATGCGATATCATTAGACGACAACTCCAGCATCATCCACAGCGAGCACTGACCGTCCCAGTATTGACAAAACAAGTGCAACAAGCATGGAACTCCATACCACAAAGTGACATTCGGCACCTGTATGACACAATGCATGCACGTTTGAAAAAGAAGGTTTTAAAGCGGGAAATTTCTACAGAAAAATCAAATAAAAAATATTTACTTTTGTCAATAATAACTTATTCTGTTTAGAAGTTTAAAAAGAAAGCTTATAAGAACAGATTTTCTAAAGGTTCGAATTATTTGAAGAAAAAAAAAGCCTAGACGCTTTATGATATACTCGCTTACTCACTTTCCTTTAACTCTTCTATCACTTTTAAATTTGTTATTTTCTTCTCAGATACCCTAGTCCTTTCAGAATTTCACTGATATAAATTTTTATCTTATTTTAGAACTTTATATTTTGCAGTCAAAAATATTTCTGTGAAACATTTAAAATCTCTGGCGTCTAGGAGATTTTATTTCCAAAGTATCGAAAAAAATGATACATTCTAAGCTTGATAAAATAAGTGTACAAATATTTTTTCTCTCAAATTATTTTCATATTAGGTACAGATATATAAACATAACTAGAGCTCTAGCGATGTCCCTTGGGTCGGCTAGGTTCTCTCGTAGGTTTATCCATTGTGCCCGGACTAGATCAGGAGGGTGACAAGAGCAGCAAAGGCTACCAAATGTGATAGGACCGCATCCAAATTTATCCAGGGCGAGATGGCAGAACATAGACAACGACGCGACCTAAGGTTGAGACTTCGGTCTATAAAGAAAGGGCATGTTTACAAACAAACAGTTCCATCAACCAATTTACCACTGCATTTTTGTCGCAGATATCATTGCAGGAATCGTCATGGCGACGTAGGTCAATCATATCACAGACCAGTTTTACTTAGACCAATCAAATCGCTCCATCTCATGTGTACTGTAGAAGTCGTAAAGAACGAGCAGGTTTTTCTCCCAAACCAACATTAATTTAATCAACAGTGACGTCAGTTGCCCTTTCCTTATTGCCCGCCTTCACGATCGTTCATCCCTTGCGGTTCCCTCAGCAGCTGGAGTAGCTGTGAGCCGCCCTCGAGGTCTGGTCAAGAAGGGAGGGGCGCCTTGCTTGACCAGAGCAGTTCCTATCCATGGGGGACCAACGTCGTGGTCCGATTTTTCTAGCACATAAAAATACCAACTAATCCTGGAGGTCGAGGAATATAAAAATTCAATTTGGATTCTCTACATGTAGGGTGAGCACCTACCTGCCTATAATCAGATGTAGCAACTGCCAGCGCTTTGGACATGCTAATACAAACTGCAGATCTCAAATGTTCTGTAAATACTGCACGAAAAAACATGCTTCTTCTGTTTGCCCATTGGCTAAATTCCCCAAAAAACATCAATGCGTAAACTGCTCAGGAACGCAGGGTGACTTTCCTCACTCGGCTGACTCTTCCGAGTGTCCAGCCTTCCATTATTACATCCAACAGAGAAACATCTACGCACAACAGCAGTTTCTGAATTCAACATAGACAATATTCATCCAACCCCCATACAGCATAAAACCTCAGCTTCATCCAATAAAATAGTTAACAAAATAGATAATAAAATCGACAAACTGACCTTTCTTCAAATAAACTTACAAAAATCTAAAGCAGCAACTGGGAATCTCATGGGCCATGCCAACAAGAATAAGATCCCAGTATTGCTGATTCAGGACTATTATTCACAGGAAGGAAAAATATGGGCAGTCCCCTCCAAGTCTTGGCAAACCTTCACATCGGGGAACAAAACAGCTGCAATCATAGTAACACGCCCTGATGTGAAGGTAGTTCAATGTTACAGCGACCATAATTCAGTTTTCGTGAATCTAACATCATCTACAGGACCAATAACAATAGGATCCTGTTATTCAAAACCATCAGGAGACTTCCGAGAGGACTTAAAATGGCTGGACTTCTTCATACCCCTTCAGCACCTGATTTTGGGAGCAGATTTCAACGTGCACTTGTCATTGCTCGGCTACCAAAAGGAGGATGAACGGGGATCCATCTTAACATACCTACTATTCTCGAAGAACTTAACACTCATAAACGATACGGAATCACCACCTTCGTTCATAGGAGAGCCGGGTCGTCCATGTCGGGGAAACCCAGATGTCACCGTGTACACTCAGGATCTAACCAACTTCGTCGACTCCTAGTACGTGGACACAGAATCCGTATCGCTATCTGATCATAGGTATATTTGTTTCTCTCTTTCATTAACACCCTCAACAATAGATCTCAAAAGGTTTAAAACAAAGTATACAACCTTCAAAAAATTTAACAAATTCTTCAGACCTTTGGCCACGGATTTACACACTAAACTAACATCGGTTGACACCTATGACAAATTGGATAATTGGCTAGAAGACTTCAATATCAAAATTAACCAAACATGTCAAAAACATTAAAAACTAAAAAACTTAAACTATACCCAACTTTTGACTGGTGGACTGACGCGCTAAGATCCCACCGAAACAAAATATCAGCTCTAAGGAAAAGATGGAGGTCATCGGGTGACTCAAAATGGAGAACGCTCCTACAACGTGAGCGAGCGCTATATAAAAAACACATAAAAAGCGAAAAATTAAATTCCTGGAAAAAATTCTGCAATAATACAAAAGACACCTTTGAGCAGGCGTTCAAAATTGCAACAAACAAAAACTTATCAAACCAACACACTTTATTCGCACATCCTTGGAAGGTTCTTCGCCTTACATTACAAAACTAGAAACATTTCAAAATCTTTTAACACATCATTTTCCAATAAATCCAACTGCTCCGTTACTTTTAGCCCCAGCAGGGGAGATAGTCCCTCCCCCCCCCCACTCTTCTCAAATAAAGAAATAAAAACAGCATTAACTGAACAAAACAATCTTAAAGCCCCTGGTCACGATAAAATAGACGCATACCTCATAAAAAATCTTTTCAAATCATACAAATACTTAATTCGTGATCTTTTCAATAAATGCTTAAATTTAAACCAGAGGGCCCGTGCGAGGATTTCGCACTGAAATCTAATATTTTTTAGGTACTTCTCTATTATGCTGTCGACCACTTTTCATAACAAAAAACTATCGCCAAATTGTAAGATTAAACGCCAAAAATGCAGTCCCATTTACTTGATGTCAGAAGCATTATACGCGTTCGTTAAATCATCAAGTGGTTTTTAATTCGACATTTGCGTGTATTTTTCATTATGTTTTACTGGTTTATTAGTTATTTCATTAATTAAAATAACAATTGTGTCCTTAGATTCTTATATTTTATTTATTTATTTTGATATTCCAATGGCAACGTTCTTCCGTTTATTTGGCGATAGTTTTTTGTTATGAAAAGTGGTCGACGGGATAAAAGAGAAGTACCATTTTTTTATCAATATGTAATAGTTATTAGATGCAGGTTTAAACTTCTAAAGAAAAAGCAAGGATAAAAATATCTGTAAACAACATTTAGTTGTTAGTCAATCCAGAATATCATCTAATTTATTCCATCAAAGTTAGAGTAAAAACTGATCCAAGATTGCTAAAGGCACGCTCAAGAGAAAAAAAAATAACAATCGTATTTTAACTGCATTAGAGGATGACGTCATCCGCTTCAGGAAAAACATGGGACATAGAAATATAAATCTAAACATTTCAATTTAAATTTCGCTTTTTAATCATAAATATAAAATAAACCCGTGCGGTGTTTTTTATAATGATTGCTGAGCATCATATAATGTGGTATTTTATTTTTTTGGCAAAAATGTTTTGAGGAAAACCTTTCATTTCATTTAGAAAAACAATGCCGATTTATTTTTAATTATCAGCAATTTTTAATCGAAAACATGTTTTAACGAAATGTTAAGTGTGTTATGTCAGAAGCGTTTTCAAAATCCTTTCATATGCTATCTCATTCGCCGTTCTGCGTTTCGTATTTTCAGAAAAAAATGATGTTGACAAGAGAAATAATATATACGATTATTTCCCCAAAAATTGGAAAATAGCTAACGTTATATTTTTCACAAAAACAATAAAAACCCTAAACTCCCAACCTCATATAGACCCATTTGCCTTCTCCCGATGCTGGGCAAAATCCTAGAACGCATGCTTAAACATAGACTAAATTACTATCTTGAAAACAATAACTACTTACATAAATCTCAATTTGGCTTCCGTGAAGGAAAAAGTACAGTACAATTACTTAACAGATTAAAATATAAAATTAATAATTATCTAAAATCAAATAAATACTGCGCGCTCGTCTCATTTGACATTGTGGGGGCGTTTGATAATATTGACTGGACAACATTGGGCAGAATTCTCAAAGCCCTGCCAGTCCCAAAATATCTTATAAACTTTCTCCTAAGCTTTCTTTCAGACAGACTCATCATTACCGATTACCTAAATAATAACATTAAACGTCCTACTTCCCAAGGTTGCCCACAGGGATCGTGTCTCGGCCCTCTCCTGTGGCTCCTTGTGGCAAATCAAATACTAAATTCACTAATCTTTATGCCTTTTGCGATGATTTCAATCTTATTATACGCGCAAACAATAGAAGAGATTTAGAATCGCAGGCGAATGAAAGAATTGCCCTTTTTGCCCAATTATGTGAAGACCTCTCGCTAAAAATATCATCAGATAAAACATCGTACATTCCGTTGGGTAAAAATGCCTTGGTGAGTCGTCAACCAACCTTTAAATTAAAACAATCCAATATAAAAGGTGTTACCGACTTAAATATCTTAGGTATAACATTCCAATCAAATCTTAAATGGGATAAACACATCCAAAAAATTAAAAACAAAATAGTATTATTAACATCTTCAATAAAACGCGTTTTTTCAGCCACATGGGGAGTGGATAGATCACGCCTTAGAACCTGGTATATCACAGTCTTAGAGAAAATAATAGATTACGGGTCGGAGGTATGGTTTGACGATTTAAGAGTTATTGGCAAACGTAACCTCCAGAGCATACAAAGATTATGTTTAATATCAATAACAAAAACATATAAAAATACTTCAACTCACACATTACAGACACTACTAGGTATTCCACCACTATTACTAACGTTAGAACATAAAAACTTAAAATATAAAATATTAAACAACACAGAGATATTATTAAAAGATAATAAGGTAATAACTAAAAATGACATAGAAGAAAAGCTTTACAAATACACAATTAACCCAGACAACTTTTTAAATAATCTAATAACAATAGACAAAATCTTAAATAACACAGATATTACACACATATACACAGACGGTTCTAAGGTGAATTCTAATACAGCTTTCTCATTGGTGATTTTTCAGAACAACATAAAAATAGACGAAAAAACAACTAAAATTCAACCAGAAAACACAGTCTACCAAGCAGAGCTGCACGCGGCCATAACAGCAATAGAATGGGCAATAAATTCTAACTTTAATAAATTTCAAATTTTATCAGATAGTCAATCAACAATCCTTTCATTAACAAATCAATTTCCAACACTTAAAGCAATTTATGATATACAGCAACTAATACATCAAAATAAAAACAAAATATTTTATCTAACACTAGCAAGCTACGCCCGCTACGCTGGTCAATTTCTCTTAACGAACCTTTAATCAAACAAAATATTGACATTTCAAAATTCACTTTTATATTTTAACAGAATAATAAGGATACTATAATTTGTGACTCGTGCTATAGCCAATATACACGTCAGGACACGTCACCCTTATCATTATCTTTTTACGCGTGAAGGTTTCGCTATGGTACTCTATTGTGAAATTTGGTAATTTTAGAAATTCAATAGTTGAAAAATCGCAGAATCATTAGAACATTTTTCTTTAGAAATTGTTCTTAGAGCGCGTTTAGATCTTATAAATAACAATCATGCCGAACTTGAAGTTTCTAGCTCCTTCAGCATCGCAAAAATCGCAATTTTAGAAAGTTTTTCGCTTCTGCACCCCCCTCGGGGTAGTGGCACCGACATAAAATATAGCCTATGTTGGAGCAGGGATTGTCACCATCCATTTGCCACCATCACTTTTGAAATCGCTTTAGTAGTTCCAGAGATTCCATACAAATTGTAAATTAGAATGTTTTTAGAAAATTTTTTGCTTATTTCAGCCTTTTAAATTTCAAATTTTTTTAGACTTTGTTCTTATAGAGCATTTAAATCTTGTAAGTAACGACCATACAAAATGTCAAGTTCCTAACTCCTTCATTATTGAAAATATCATAATTTTGGAACGTTTTTCGCTCCTGCACCCTCTGCGGGCAGAGGCACCGACAAAAAATTTAGCATATGTTGGAGCAGGGACTGTCACCATCCATTTGCCACCATCACTTTTGAAATCGGTTCTATAGTTTCAGAGATTCCATAGAAATTGAAATTTAGAATGTTTTTAGAACGCTTCTTCCTCATCTCACCCTTTTAAATTGCGAATGTTTTTATAATTTGTTCTTAGAGAGCATTTACATCTTATAAGTAACTACCATACCAAATTTGATGCTTCTATCTCCTTCAGTACACAAAAAATCGAAATTTTAGAACGTTTTTCGCTCCTGCACCCTCTGCGGGCAGTGGCACCGACAAAAAATTTAGCATATGTTGGAGCAGGGACTGTCACCATCCATTTGCCACCATCACTTTTGAAATCGGTTCTGTAGTTTCAGAGATTCCATAGAAATTGTAATTTAGAATATTTTTAGAACGCTTCTTCCTCATCTCACCCTTTTAAATTGCGAATGTTTTTATAATTTGTTCTTAGAGAGCATTTACATCTTATAAGTAACTACCATACCAAATTTGATGCTTCTATCTCCTTCAGTACACAAAAAATCGAAATTTTAGAACGTTTTTCGCTCCTGCACCCCCCTGGGGGTGGTGGCACCGACATAAAATATAGCCTATGTTGGAGCAGGGATTGTCACCATTAATTTGCCACCATCACTTTTAAAATCGCTTCAGTGGTTCCAGAGATTACCCCCTACAAACAAACAAACAATCTTTACTACTTTATATATTAGTATAGATAAGGGGGAATTAGCCCCTTGTTCCCCCCCTTTATACTTAACCAATCAATCCCGAAAACTAATCAGAGATGCGCCTTAACACAGTGAACCTATAAATAAAATTTGAAGGAAATGGGATAATTCTGCATGAAAAACCCATTTACATAAATTAAGGGGGGTATTAGCCCCCCCGTTCCCCCCCTTTATACTTAATCAATCAATCCCGAAAACTAATCAGGGAAGCGTCTTAACCCAATGAATCTATAAACAAATTTAGAAGCAAATAGAATAATTTTGCATGAAAAACCCATTTATATAAATTAAGGGGGGGGGATTATCCCCCCGTTCCCCCCTTTTATACTTAACCAATCAATCCCGAAAACTAATCAGGGAAGCGCCTTAACACAGTGAACCTATAAACAAAATTTGAAGAAAAACGGAATAATTCTGCATGAAAAACCCATTTATATAAATTAAGGGGGGGGAATTAGCCCCCCGATCCCCTCCCCTTTATACTTAACTAATCAATACCGAAAACTAATCAGGGAAGCGCCTTAACTCAGTGAACCTATAAACAAAATTTGAAGGAAAACGGAATAATTCTGCATGAAAAACCCATTTATATAAATTAAGGGGGGGGATTAGCCCCCCCCCCCTTTATACTCAGCCAATCAATCCCGAAAATTATCATGCAAGCGCCTTAACACAGTGAACCTATAAACAAAATTTGAAGGAAAACGGAATAATTCTGCATGAAAAACCCATTTATATAAATTAAGGGGGGGATTAGCCCCCCCCCCGTTCCCCCCTTTATACTTAACCAATCAATCCCGAAAAGTAATCAGGGAAGCGTCTTAACCCAATGAACCTATAAACAAAATTTGAAGGAAAACGGAATAATTCTGCATGAAAAACCCATTTATATAAATTAAGGGGGGATTAGCCCCCTGATCCCCCCCCTTTATATTAACTAATCAATCCCGAAAACTAATCAGGGAAGCGCCTTAACACAGTGAACCTATAAACAAAATTTGAAGGAAAACGGAATAATTCTGCATGAAAAACCCATTTATATAAATTAAGGGGGGGAATTAGCCCCCCGATCCCCCCCCTTTTATACTTAACTAATCAATCCCGAAAACTAATCATGGAAGCGCCTTAACTCAGTGAACCTATACACAAAATTTGAAGGAAAACGGAATAATTCTGCATGAAAAACCCATTTATATAAATTAAGGGGGGGATTAGCCTCCCCCCCCCTTTATACTCAGCCAATCAATCCCGAAAATTATCATGCAAGCGCCTTAACACAGTGAACCTATAAACAAAATTTGAAGGAAAACGGAATAATTCTGCATGAAAAAGCCATTTATATAAATTAAGGGGGGGATTAGCCCCCGCCCGTTCCCCCCTTTATACTTAACCAATCAATCCCGAAAACTAATCAGAGATGCGCCTTAACACAGTGAACCTATAAATAAAATTTGAAGGAAATGGGATAATTCTGCATGAAAAACCCATTTACATAAATTAAGGGGGGTATTAGCCCCCCCGTTTCCCCCCTTTATACTTAATCAATCAATCCCGAAAACTAATCAGGGAAGCGTCTTAACCCAATGAATCTATAAACAAATTTTGAAGCAAATAGAATAATTCTGCATGAAAAACCCATTTATATAAATTAAGGGGGGGGATTATCCCCACGTTCCCCCCTTTTATACTTAACCAATCAATCCCGAAAACTAATCAGGGAAGCGCCTTAACACAGTGAACCTATAAACAAAATTTGAAGAAAAACGGAATAATTCTGCATGAAAAACCCATTTATATAAATTAAGGGGGGGAATTAGCCCCCGATCCCCTCCCCTTTATACTTAACTAATCAATCCCGAAAACTAATCAGGGAAGCGCCTTAACTCAGTGAACCTATAAACAAAATTTGAAGGAAAACGGAATAATTCTGCATGAAAAACCCATTTATATAAATTAAGGGGGGGGATTAGCCCCCCCCCTTTATACTCAGCCAATCAATCCCGAAAATTATCATGCAAGCGCCTTAACACAGTGAACCTATAAACAAAATTTGAAGGAAAACGGAATAATTCTGCATGAAAAACCCATTTATATAAATTAAGGGGGGGATTAGCCCCCGCCCGTTCCCCCCTTTATACTTAACCAATCAATCCCGAAAAGTAATCAGGGAAGCGTCTTAACCCAATGAACCTATAAACAAAATTTGAAGGAAAACGGAATAATTCTGCATGAAAAACCCATTTATATAAATTAAGGGGGGGGATTAGCCCCCTGATCCCCCCCCCTTTATATTAACTAATCAATCCCGAAAACTAATCAGGGAAGCGCCTTAACACAGTGAACCTATAAACAAAATTTGAAGGAAAACGGAATAATTCTGCATGAAAAACACATTTATATAAATTAAGGGGGGGAATTAGCCCCCCGATCCCCCCCCCTTTATACTTAACTAATCAATCCCGAAAACTAATCATGGAAGCGCCTTAACTCAGTGAACCTATAAACAAAATTTGAAGGAAAACGGAATAATTCTGCATGAAAAACCCATTTATATAAATTAAGGGGGGGGATTAGCCTCCCCCCCCTTTATACTCAGCCAATCAATCCCGAAAATTATCATGCAAGCGCCTTCACACAGTGAACCTATAAACAAAATTTGAAGGAAAACGGAATAATTCTGCATGAAAAACCCATTTATATAAATTAAGGGGGGGATTAGCCCCCCGTTCCCCCCTTTATACTTAACCAATCAATCCCGAAAAGTAATCAGGGAAGCGTCTTAACCCAATGAACCTATAAACAAAATTTGAAGGAAAACGGAATAATTCTGCATGAAAAACCCATTTATATAAATTAAGGAGGGGGGGAATTAGCCCCCCGATCCCCCCCTTTATATTAACTAATCAATCCCGAAAACTAATCAGGGAAGCGCCTTAACACAGTGAACCTATAAACAAAATTTGAAGAAAAACGGAATAATTCTGCATGAAAAACCCATTTATATAAATTAAGGGGGGGAATTAGCCCCCCGATCCCCTCCCCTTTATACTTAACTAATCAATCCCGAAAACTAATCAGGGAAGCGCCTTAACTCAGTGAACCTATAAACAAAATTTGAAGGAAAACGGAATAATTCTGCATGAAAAACCCATTTATATAAATTAAGGGGGGGGGAATTAGACCCTTGTTCCCCCCTTTATACTTGACCAATCAATCCCGAAAACTAATCAGGGAAGCGCCTTAACTCAGTGAACCTATAAACAAAATTTGAAGGAAAACGGAATAATTCTGCATGAAAAACCCATTTATATAAATTAAGGGGGGGGGGAATTAGCCCCTTGTTCCCCCCTTTTTATACTTAACCAATCAATCCCGAAAGCTAATCAGGGAAGCGCTTTAACACAGTGAACCTATAAACAAAATTTGAAGAAAAACGGAATAATTCTGCATGAAAAACCCATTTATATAAATTAAAGGGGGGAATTAGCCCCCCGATCCCCTCCCCTTTATACTTAAATACCCTTTTAAGTATACCCTTAAATACCCTATACCCTTTTTATACTTAACTAATCAATCCCGAAAACTAATCAGGGAAGCGCCTTAACTCAGTGAACCTATAAACAAAATTTGAAGGAAAACGGAATAATTCTGCATGAAAAACCCATTTATATAAATTAAGGGGGGGGATTAGCCCCCCCCCCCTTTATACTCAGCCAATCAATCCCGAAAATTATCATGCAAGCGCCTTAACACAGTGAACCTATAAACAAAATTTGAAGGAAAACGGAATAATTCTGCATGAAAAACCCATTTATATAAATTAAGGGGGGGATTAGCCCCCCCGTTCCCCCCTTTATACTTAACCAATCAATCCCGAAAAGTAATCAGGGAAGCGTCTTAACCCAATGAACCTATAAACAAAATTTGAAGGAAAACGGAATAATTCTGCATGAAAAACCCATTTATATAAATTAAGGGGGGGGATTAGCCCTCTGATCCCCCCCCCTTTATATTAACTAATCAATCCCGAAAACTAATCAGGGAAGCGCCTTAACACAGTGAACCTATAAACAAAATTTGAAGGAAAACGGAATAATTCTGCATGAAAAACCCATTTATATAAATTAAGGGGGGGAATTAGCCCCCCGATCCCTCCCCTTTATACTTAACTAATCAATCCCGAAAACTAATCATGGAAGCGCCTTAACTCAGTGAACCTATAAACAAAATTTGAAGGAAAACGGAATAATTCTGCATGAAAAACCCATTTATATAAATTAAGGGGGGGGATTAGCCTCCCCCCCCTTTATACTCAGCCAATCAATCCCGAAAATTATCATGCAAGCGCCTTAACACAGTGAACCTATAAACAAAATTTGAAGGAAAACGGAATAATTCTGCATGAAAAACCCATTTATATAAATTAAGGGGGGGATTAGCCCCCCGTTCCCCCTTTATACTTAACCAATCAATCCCGAAAAGTAATCAGGGAAGCGTCTTAACCCAATGAACCTATAAACAAAATTTAAAGGAAAACGGAATAATTCTGCATGAAAAACCCATTTATATAAATTAAGGAGGGGGGGAATTAGCCCCCCGATCCCCCCCTTTATATTAACTAATCAATCCCGACAACTAATCAGGGAAGCGCCTTAACACAGTGAACCTATAAACAAAATTTGAAGGAAAACGGAATAATTCTGCATGAAAAACCCATTTATATAAATTAAGGGGGGGATCAGCCCCCCGATCCCCCCCCTTTATACTTAACTAATCAAACCCGTAAACTAATCAGGGAAGCGCCTTAACTCAGTGAACCTATAAACAAAATTTGAAGGGAAACGGAATAATTCTGCATGAAAAACCCATTTATATAAATTAAGGGGGGGGGGAATTAGACCCTTGTTCCCCCCTTTATACTTGACCAATCAATCCCGAAAACTAATCAGGGAAGCGCCTTAACTAAGTGAACCTATAAACAAAATTTGAAGGAAAACGGAATAATTCTGCATGAAAAACCCATTTATATAAATTAAGGGGGGGGAATTAGCCCCTTGTTCCCCCCTTTTTATACTTAACCAATCAATCCCGAAAACTAATCAGGGAAGCGCCTTAAGACAGTGAACCTATAAACAAAATTTGAAGGAAAACGGATATTTCTATGAAGAGTTATCGCATTACGTACGTACATACATACATACAGAACCGGCTGCCAAGCTCTCAGGGCTTGACAGCCAGTGTGATAACTGAAAAATCGCAATTTTAGAACGTTTTTTGCTCCTGCACCCCCTGGGGTCAGTGGCACCGACATAAAATATAGCCTATGTTGGAGCAGGGGTTGTCACCATCAGTTTGCCACCATCACTTTTGAAATCGGTTCGGTAGTTCCAGAGATTACCCCCTACAAACAAATAAACAAGATTTACTCCTTTATAATATTAGTATAGATGGGTATAACAGGACATGCGGGTATAATAGGCAACGAACTGGCGGACAAGCTGGCTAATGATGCTGCTCAGTACTCCAACCTTCCAGTAGAACGCGGAATAAAATTTCCGCGCTCACCTACTACATATATATAAAACACAAACGGAAATTTCGTTCCGTTCCTTTATAACTTGAGTTCCGCTGAATAGATTTTGATGAAACTTGCACTGTTCGATAGATAATTTTTCAGGGAAGGTTTTAGTATATAACACAACGTTCTACGTAAATTAGTTATAGAATTATGATGGAAAGTTCTGTTATTTTGGCCGAAAAGGTTACCATTGCTAATTTTTTGGCGACCATTATTGTTGCAGATAGAAATGAAAAGGTTATACATCTCGAAAAATAAAAGAAAAACTTTTGCTAATTTTATAAAAAAAAAAAAAAAAAAAAAAAAAAAAAAAACGGGAGTTGATGAGAGTTAATATTATAAAACGAAAATATTTAATTTAAACATGATTAGGAATGTTCGTAATGCTTAAAAAATTATTCAAGGGGAAGATTAAAAAAATTGGCTATTTATCTTTTGTTTTTGGCGATTTTGATTTTACTTTTGACCCCAAACAATTTTATTTTAAGCTAAAATGTGTTTTTTTTTTGTTGCAGAAAGAATTGAAATGGCTACACATCTGGAAAAATGAAAGAAAAAACTGTTACTAATTTTATTTAAAACAAGAACGAAAAATCATGCGTCAAGCATAGATTATGTAACACTTTCCAACGCTTCCAAAATAATTTTACGAATCATACTCTTTAATAAGCTAAAAAATAACATCTAAGTAATCCGAATACTTTTATTCAACCCTGTATAGGATCTATAGATTTGTATATATACTACATAGGATGCTAAGTTTTAGTTCAGTTGGGAAACACGTAGCACAGTTTAAAATTCTCCGTCTGGAGTTAAATAATACGGAAATGTGTTCCCGAACTTTTGTGCTTCCCTGTATAGGATCTACAGAATTTATACACACCACGTAATATACAAAAAGCGATTTAAAATTAAAATCGCTTTCAGTAACTTAAAACGCACTTCCAGGAATTATTGTTAACATACAGTAGAGAATTCTTTTGTGTGTCCCTGTAAATGAACGATGACTGCTATACACACAATATTCTGTAGTAAGTCTCTTGTACTGAACCTTATATAAATTTCAATGCGTTTAAAATAGGGAAACATTATTTAAATAAACCGCAGACGATTTTTCTCCATAGACGTAATGTAACGGAATTCTTTTGACTGTCCCTGTAAAGTAAGTATAAGTGCTATGCACACCCTATTCCATATTAAGCTTCTTCTAATGCAACTTAGTGATATATATAAATTTCAATGCGTTTAAAATAGTGAAACATTATTTAAATAAACCGCAAATGATTTTTCCCCATAGACCGCAATGTAACGGAATTCTTTTGAGTGTCCCTGTAAAAAAACTATAAGTGCTACACACTTCCGTTGAAATAGGGAACATGCTATAGATAACGATTATAACATATAAAAATTGCAGGGCAATCCGAGCATATTTACGGGAGTTAGAGCACGGACAGACGGCAGACGGCCAGAGGGCAGACGGCCAGACGGCCAGACGGCAGACGGCCAGACAAACCGAAGTCATAAACACTTTTCAACTAGGTTGCAAAGTGTTAAAAAGAAAGAAAAGAAAAAAAAAAGAAAAGCAGTTTTGATGAGAGATTTTAAGCCAAAAGGTGTTTTTTCAAGTGTACGACAGCATTTTTGCATTATTTTTTTTTAACACTTTCCAACCTAGTTGAAAAGTGTTTATGACTTCGGTTTGTCTGGCCGTCTGGCCGTCTGCCGTCTGGCCGTCTGGCCGTCTGCCGTCTGCCGTCTGCCGTCTGTCCGTGCTCTAACTCCCGTAAATATGCTCGGATTGCCCTGCAATTTTTATATGTTATAATCATTATCTATAGCATGTTCCCTATTTCAACGGAAGTATGTAGCACTTATAGTTTTTTTACAGGGACACTCAAAAGAATTCCGTTACATTGCGGTCTATGGGGAAAAATCATTTGCGGTTTATTTAAATAATGTTTCACTATTTTAAACGCATTGAAATTTATATATATCACTAAGGTGCATTAGAAGAAGCTTAATATGGAATAGGGTGTGCATAGCACTTATATTTACTTTACAGGGACAGTCAAAAGAATTCCGTTACATTACGTCTATGGAGAAAAATCGTCTGCGCTTTATTTAAACAATGTTTCCCTATTTTAAACGCATTGAAATTTATATAAGGTTCATTACAAGAGACTTACTACAGAATATTGTGTGTATAGCAGTCATCGTTCATTTACAGGGACACACAAAAGAATTCTCTACTGTATGTTAACAATAATTCCTGGAAGTGCGTTTTAAGTTACTAAACGCGATTTTAATTTTAAATCGCTTTTTGTCTATTACGTGGTGTGTATAAATTCTGTAGATCCTATACAGGGAAGCACAAAAGTTCGGGAAAACATTTCCGTATTATTTAACTCCAGACGGAGAATTTTAAACTGTGCTACGTGTTTCCTAACTGAACTAAAATTTAGCATCCTATGTAGTATATATACAAATCTATAGATCCTATACAGGGCTGAATAAAAGTATTTGGATTACTTAGATGTTATCTTTTAGCTTATTGAAGAGTATGATTCGTAAAATTATTTTGGAAGCGTTGGAAAGTGTTACATAATCTATGCTTGACGCATGATTTTTCGTTCTTGTTTTTGGTACTTTTCGGTTAGCCGGGCGCCAGTGATAGATATATATATATATACATGTATATATCACACACACACATATATATATATACACATATATCTACACAAATACATATATATACACTTATATGTATGAATGTATACATATATATACATATATATTTATATATATACATATATCACTGGCGCCCGGCTAACCAAAAAGTACCTTTTTTTAAAAAATTCAAATGCAAACTATATTAATGGCAATATACTTCTATTTACTTCTACATATATGAAATTTCGTTCCGGCTGCTTATAACTCGAGTTCTGCTGAATGGTTTTTCGTAGAACTTAAACTGTTAGATAGATAATTTTTCAGGGAAGGTTTTATTGTATAACATATCGTTTTACGTAGCTTATAGAATTATTATGGGAAGTTCTATAATAAGATCAATACGATTATGAAAGATTAGCCTTTTTAAAAGATTTTGCCGAATGGATTTCGATGGAACCTACACTGTTAGATAATTTTCTAGGGAAAGATTTATTATATAACATATCATTCTACGTTGCTTAGTTCTAGAATTATAGGGGGGGAGTTCGAAAATCGGGTGACCATTTTTAAAATCAAATATTAGTCTTTACAATATTTGATTCCGATTATAAAAAGATTAGGCTTCTGAAAAAGTTTTACTGGACGGATTTTGATGAGAATTGTATTGTTAGTTAGTTAGATGCTATTTCAGGAATGGTTATTACACATTGTTCTACGTTGCTTAGTCAAACAGTTATGTGTGAACGTGAAGGTTATATAGTCAGGTGAACCCGATTCCGAAAGATTAGCCTTTTTGAAAGTTTTTACTAGGCGTATTTTTTACGACTTGCATTTTTAAGTAGATAATTTGTAAGGATGGTTTTAGTATATTTCATATCGTTCTGTTAGTTTTAGAATTATGTGGAAAAGTTCTATAATCAGATAAACCCGATTATTAAAGATTCGTCTTTATGAAAACTTCTATGAATGGATTTTGTTAGTAAATTTGTTTGCATTGTTAGTTCGATAATTTTTAGTGATGGTTTTTAGTATATTGCATATAGTTTTATCATTCTTTGTAAACCCTAACTGTAAATGACCAAATAAAAGAGTTGGTCCTTACCAGCTAAAATTTTGACTGCACATTAGAAAATATGATAGCGCAATCACGTCATTTTTCAGTAATGTGGAAGGATATTCCAGGTAAATATACAGATTGCTTTCAAATACAAGGTCAAATTAAACGATATATTTCGTTTGATTCAAGGTTCATTTGTAGAAACCGACCAGCGCAGCGGGCATAGCTTGCTAGTTTTTAAATAAATGTATTAAAGATCAATTACTGGAAAGGTGGCAGTACAACTGGGATAACTCAGGGTGCGGCAGATTTACGTATCAGCTTGTGCCAAAAGTCAACACTAAATTAATAACTAAAGATAAAGTCTCAATGTATTTTTTCACGGGCTGCGGCAGCTTTCCTACATCAATACTAATAAAAGAAATTTCGCTCTGTGTGTGTGTGTGTGTGTGTCTGTGTGTGTGTGTGTCTGTTGGCGATGGCTAGGAAAATCTATTCCAGCTAGAAGTCTGGAAATTTAGGTGTGGATAGTCCAAGGTATGGCCATGTGCACCTGAGCCTCAGAATTTTAATATTTTGATAATTAGCCTAGATATTAATTAGATTCTCATTAACCATCGCTTCTAAAATGACATATTTTAAATCAAAATGGCGAAAGAAACGAATCGTTTGCAAGCGGAAATGAACTAATTCGAAATTATTTTACTAATTGGCGAATTTTAAGAAAACTAATTGAGATGTCAATTTTAAAATTTCTGAGCATATGTAAATAAATATTCTGTATCTGACTATGTGATTTTTGAAAAATTCGGTTGGTAATTTTTTTTAATTTATAAAAAAAACTGAAAAAATACGCTTTTTAGCACTTTCCAACCTAGTTGAAAAGTGCTTATGACTTCGGTTTGTCTGGCCGTCTGGCCGTCTGTCCGTGCTCTAACTCCCGTAAATATGCTCGGATTGCTCTGCAATTTTTATATGTTATTGTCGTTATCAATGGCACGTTCCCTATTTCAACTGAAGTGTGTAGCACTTATAGTTTTCTTACAGGGACACTCAAAAGAATTCCGTTACATTGCGGTCTATGGGGAAAAATCATTTGCGGTTTATTTTAAAAATGTTTCACTATTGTAAACGCATTGAAATTTATATAGATCACTAAGATGCATTAGAAGAAGCTTAATATGGAATAGTAGGTGTATAGCACTTAGAGTTACTTTACAGGGACAGTCAAAATAATTCCGTTACATTACGTCTATGGAGAAAAATCGTCTGCGGCTTATTTAAATAATGTTCCACTATTTTAAACGCATTAAAGTTTATATATATTACTAAGGTGCATTACAAGAGGCTTACTACAGAATAGTGTGTGTATAGCAGTTATCGTTCATTTACAGGGCCACACAAAAGAATTCTCTACTGTCTGTTAACAATAATTCCTGGAAGTGCGTTTTAAGTTACTAAACGCGATTTTAATCTTAACTAGCTTTTTGTCTATTACGGGGTGTGTATAAATTCTGTAGATCCTATACAGGGCAGCACAAAAGTTCGCGAACACATTTCCGTTTATTGACAGAAACTCCAGAAGGAGAATTTAAACGGTGCTACGCGTTTCCTAACTAAACTAAAATTTAGCATCCTATGTATATATACAAATCTATAGATCATATACAGGGCTACATAAAAGTATTCGGATATTTTTCCGAATATTGTATATATTGAAAATTCCTGAAAATACGTTTTTAAATATGTTATGCGTTTTCCAAATTGTTTACTTAGATGTCATCTTTCAGCTTATTAAACGGTAATGATTTGTAAAATTATTTTAGAAGCGTTGGAAAGTGCTACATAATCTATGCTTGACGCATGATTTTTCGTTCTTGTTTTTCTCTTGAGTTGGTTGGTTCACTGGTTTGGTTGCATCGATTCTTCACAGAAGTAATTAAATAAACCAGAGTAGCGATGCATAAATAAGGATTTCTAACTAAATAGTGTTAATATGGATTGAAGTTATGAGCGCAGAGCCAAGCGAATGTCGCCCTACCTGCACATGACAAATTACACATACGGCCCCCTGATTGAAATATTTTTCAGGCGCATTTTTCTTCATGACAATTAGTCGGGTTTAAGCTTTTTTTTTTTTTTTTTTTTTTTTTTTTTAACATGACATTTATTATTATGATGGAGATTGTTAATACAGAAAACTTTATTCAACAGATTCTTTTTTATATTTGCGGGAATGAAGAGGGGCAAGGGTCTAATTACATTTAAGCTTCAAGGTGTATTTCTAGAAAGCAGTTACCAGAATTTCCGAATAATAGTCTAAGCCAAATTTCTAATTAAGTTCCCAGCTTAATCAAATGAATCAATCTTTAAAGATGTATTGTGATCCTCCTAATTAGTTATTTGCTGAAGGCCACTTAAACAACCCCCCCCCCTCCCTTCCCGACCGGTCCTTCAAGGTTTTTTCTCTAACTCTGCTCCGTTTCCATATCTCAGCAACTATCTTCCCGATTTCAACGCAAGTGATTTCAAGCATTATAATTAATTTAACAGTCACCCTTTATAACATTAAACTAAATTTATGAGTAGCGGTTACCACTATTTACGAATAACAGTTTAAGCCAAATTTGTAATTAAATTCAAAGCTTAAGGAAACGAACGAATTTTGAAAAATGCATAGTAGTCCTCCTAATTAGTCATTTGCTGACGGCCACTTGAACATCCCCTTCCCCCCCCCCCTTCGTGGACCTCCTTCAAGGATTTTTCTCTAACTATGCTCCGTTTCCATATCTCAGCAACTATTTTTCCGATTTCAACGCAATAATTAACTTAATAGTCACTCTTTATAACATTAAACTAAATTTATGAATAGCGGTTACCACTATTTTCGAATAATAGTTTAAGCCAAATTTGTAGTTACGTTCCTAGTTTAAGCAAACGAACGAATTTTGAAAGATGCATAGTGGTTCTTCTAATTAGTCATTTGCCGAAATACACTTGAACAACCCCTCCCCCCCGGCCCTCCCTTTAAGGTGTTTTTCTCTAACTATGCTCCGTTTCCATATCTCAGCAACTATCTTTCCGATTTCAACACAAGTGATTTCAAACATTATAATTAATTTAATAGTCACCCTTTATAACATTAAACTAAATTTATGAATAGCGGTTACCACTATTTACGAATAATAGTTTAAGCCAAATTTGTAATTAAGTTCAAAGCTTAAGGAAACGAACGAATTTTAAAAGATGCATATTGGTCCTCCTAATTAGTCATTTGCTGAAGGGCACTTGAACATCCCCTCCCCCCCCGGGACCTCCTTCAAGGTTTTTTCTCTAACTATGCTCCGTTTCCATATCTCAGCAACTATTTTTCCGATTTCAACGCAAATGGTTCCAAACATTATAATTAACTTAATAGTCACTCTTTATAATATGAAACTAAATTTATGAGTAGCGGTTACCACTATTTCCGAATAATAGTTTAAGCCAAATTTGTAATTAAGTTCAAAGCTTAAGCAAACAAACGAATTTTGAAAGATGCATAGTGGTCCTCCTAATTAGTCATATGCCGAAGGACACTTGAACAAGCCCTCCCCTCCCGGCCCTCCCTTCAAGGTTTTTTTTCTCTAACTATGCTCCGTTTCCATATCTCAGCGACTATCTTTCCGATTTCAACACAAGTGATTCCAAACATTATAATTATCTTAAATGTCACTCTTTATAACATTATACTAAATTTATGAGTAGCGGTTACCACTATTTACGAATAATAGTTTAAGCCAAATTTGTAGTTAAGTTCAAAGGTTAAGCAAACGAACGAATTTGGAAAGATGCATAGTGTCCTCCTAATTAGTCATTTGCTGAAGGGCACTTGAACATCCCCTCCACCCCGGGACCTCCTTCAAGGTTTTTTTCTCTAACTATGCTCCGTTTTCTTTTTTTCTCTAACCATATGCTCCGTTTTCTTTTTTTCCTCTAACTATGCTCCGTTTCCATATCTCAGCAACTATTTTTCCGATTTCAACGCAAGTGATTCCAAACATTATAATTAACTTAATTGTCACTCTTTATAACATTAAACTAAATTTATGAGTAGTGGTTACCACTATTTCCAAATAATTGGGTAAGCCAAATTTGTAATTAAAATCCTACCTTAAGCAAACGAACGAATTTCGAAAGATGCATAGTGCTCCTCTTAATTAGTCATTTGCTGAAGGGTACATGAACAACCCTCCCCCACCGGCCCCTCCTTCAAGGTTTTTCTCTAACTATGCCCCGTTTCTATATATCAGCAACTATCTTTCCGATTTCAACGCAAGTGATTCCAAACATTATATTTAACTTAATAGTCACCCTTTATAACATTAAATTAAATTTATGAGTAGCGGTTACCACTATTTACAAATAAAAGTTTAAGCCAAATTTGTAATTAAATTCCTAGCTTAACAAAACGAACGAATTTTTATGCATGCATAGTGGGCCTCCTAATTAGTCATTTTCTGAAGGACACTCGAACATCCCCTCCCCTCGGCACCTCACTCAAGGTTATTTTCTCTAACTGTGCCTTATTGCAATAACTGGGCTAATAATGTTCCAATCTTTTCGAAACCAGCTCAATTTGGTAGTGCGCCTACTATACAGTAACGTAGGCAGCGGGGACCTGTCTCAGAAGTTCGTTCGGAAAGAAGTTTGTTTAGAACAGAATGCTCCCCTGGCGGTGGTACGGGGAAATAAAAGATTTTCTAGAGCGTACGAGCATGCCAGGTATACAGTTCCGAAGCCATCGTAGACCGTGGCCAGAGTTCTGTTTTTTAAGAGATTTCAGTTTATTACAAGGGCTCGGGCAACGCCGGGCGGGTCAGCTAGTTCTTAAATAAAATCCGTAAAATGGATAATGATCTATGTGTTTGTGGCCAGAGGGGTGATCCTATCCATTATGTCTTTGGGGAGTGTAGATTTATGAAATATAAATTTCATAGGAAATTTCCAACACTCCTTGAGGACATGATGGATATTATTAATAATAATGAATCACTAGGCAAATTATATCAAAATTATAATATCTTAAATGAGAAATATTCTCTTATAAAATACAAATTTTATTTTTAAATCTAAAATATTTTTTTTATCCTGCTATTGCTTGTCCTGTGGAGGTTATTTCGCTTCATGGAGACGGTTGTCCTCTTAATTTGTGGTGTTATGTATCTTCAACTATATTTTCTGTTTATAAGTGTTTATTCATCAGGTATATTACTCTAGTTTTATTCATTGTATATAAGTGTTTATTATTCAAATATAAATTTTCCATTTTTTTATTCATCGTGTATATTTGTATGTTATTCGAGTGTAGTATTCATTGCATTACTCATTATAATTAAGTGTATAAAAGTTCAGAAAATCTTGCTAACAATTAAATAGTTAAAATAATCAATATAATTGATTATCTAGTAAAATGTAAATATATCTAGTGTACTACCTGTAAATACATAATTATTACTCTACAATTCATATATTCATTCATCTACTTCTTGCATGGTTAATCATGAGGGCAGACATTTCTTAGGGTTGTCTTTTAAAGAATGGAAAATGTTGTTAAACTTGGAAAATTACTGTTATCATCTTGCCAAGAGCTATTATGTATAATGTGTAAATATTGAAATCTGTAAAACATGTAACATGTAACTTATATAATTATTGTGTACACATTTTTTTTAATCTACTTATCTGTAAAAAACTGTAGCTTTAAATATTGTGTATATAATCTATAATATTCAAACATTGTATAAAATCAGGCACGCCCTGAATAAATAGGGCTGCCATTTGTGAATTAGAGTTTGTATAATTTACTATCATTCACTTTTCAATTTGTAAATGTTTTACCATGGCACGCCCTGATAAATAGGGCTGCCACTTATGATTGATGATGTAAGAAATTTTAGTTAATCCGGAGACGTGGTGTCGTTTGGACGGTAGAGACCTTCCTGCCTTGAGCTTGGGGCTTGTCCCGATAATATGCCAAAAGCGGATCCTCAAGGCGGGTGACAGCCAGACAGCCCACCTGAGAGAATGGACCGGCCAAGAGAAACCGGGCCGGAGGTACGGCAGTAAAGTGAAGGCATCTAGACCAAAGGCAGATCCTGTGTCATCAACCAGTCCAGCGTGTCTTTGCGCAGTTGGATCTTTCTGTACCCGACGTTTGGATTAGCAGGAATCTAAAATCTAACTTTCTGGCTACTAATACACGATCAGGAGTGTTTGTCTGGCGCTTGAGAGGGAGCCTTCCACGACCTTCTGAGACCGAGAATGGCGCCTACGGTTACGCGAGACTAGCGACCCTGCACGGCGAGGGGGCTCCTGGGAGTCTTTGGACCAGGTCACTGGGAGTTGAGGTGGAGAAATGTTTGGTCCGGGAGGACAAGATCTTGCGGCCCAAAGCATAAGCTGGGACGTGTCTATGCGTCCAAAAGGATGGAGTTTCCCTTGTCCTCACGGACAAGAGAGAGGTACCTATTTCTTCGCCGCCGCTGACGACTCCAGTAGTAACCTTTGTAGGTGTTCTATGTTCGAAGACGGCGGTAAAGCAAGCGTTGTCCACGAAGCTCGGCATAAGGCCTAGGGCCCGGTTCCCTCTTGGGTTTCCCGCGAAGAAGCTGTTGGGGGACTCCGACATCTCCCCAAGTGTGAAGTGTTGGTGTCCTAAGAGCTGTGGTAATCAACACAAATCGCAGCGACCTCTGTCGTCATTTTCTTGGGAAAATGGAGGTGGTCAACCGGTGGCGGTGCCACCACCAGCCGTAGCGTTCACAGGATTCCCTTGATTGAACGCGTTAAAAGTTCTTTAGGACTTGAGTACGGCGGTTTACGTGCCTGGCGGTGCAGCTCAGTTTTATCATATATGTTTTTATACGATTTTCAATTGCTTAACTCTTTCGGGTCTAGCGTCCTTATAGTAGGACAGAACTTTAAATTTTCTATTATTTTCTATACAATTATTTTTGTTATTATCTGGATGTAGAAATGATAATATATGTTTTTACGTTTACTATAAACACTTCATTAGTGTTTCAGCATTTTGTAATTAAAGAAATAATAAACTTGCTTGCTTACAGCTCTATACACAGTTTCTGCGACTTTAATTTCAAAGATATGTATTATTCTTTAAATTTAATAAAAGTAAAAACAGTTTAAAAAAAAGTCTTTTATAAGCATTAAATGTTTATTTTAAAAATCACGCATAAATTGATTGCAGTGCAAGCAGTTCTAAAATGCCATTACAAAAAATATTATAGTGTGGACCTCGATTATTAAAAATTCACCTGCTTCGATTTACGCTAAAAAGTTATAATCTTTATTCTGTTTCTTTTTAACATTTTTCAACATAGTTGAAAAAATATTTATGAAATCGGTATGTCTGTCCGGCTGTCCTCGCACTAACTCGCGTAAATATACTCGGATTGCTATATTGTTGATATATGTTATTGTAATTTACCATGACATGTACGGCATAGAATGTGAAGTGTGTAGCATTTATAGTTCGTTTCCAGGTTCACTCAAAAAATTTCGTTACATTATGGTCTATGTGGAAAAATCATTTGCAGAGTATTTTAATGATGTCACATTGTTTCAAATATATTGAAATTGATATACTCATTTTGATGCACTACAAAAAATTTACTATCGATTAGTGCGTGCATATAGCATTTATCGTTCATTTACAGGGACACACAAAATAATTTGTTTACAGTTCTGTCTATGAACGATAATTGTTGGAAGTGTGGTTTGAATTATGGTATACCTTTTAAAATTTAACAATTTTTTTTCATATTACTTGGTGTGTATAAATTCTATAGATCATATACAACGGTGCACAAAAGAATTCGAGTACATTTCCGTTTGTTGACGGAAATTGCTGAACGTGAATTTTTAACTGTGTTATGCGTTTCGTAACTGAACTAAACTTTGCATAATATATAGTATACACACAAATCTATAGATCATATACAGGGCTGCACAAAAGAATTCGAATATTTTTCTTACTAAAGATGATACTTACTGAAATTAGGTTTTCAAATGTGTTATGCGTTTTTTAATTCCTGCTGGGCGGGGTTAGTTGAGGTTATGCCGAAAGGTAGGCCTTCCCACCCGGTTTGACCTTAACTTTATTTGCTTAGACATCATGTTTCACCTAATTAACCGGCAAAGGTTTGTTACAGCATTCTGAATGTGTTGGAAAGTGTTTAATCTCTGCTTGATGCATAAGAATTAAGTATTAGATATACTTAATTTGGTAATAAAATTGCAATTTTAGCAACCCCACTTCTTGTTCAAACTTTAGCAACCCAGAAAAAGAAATTTTCTAATTTGTTAATTTATGCAACAACAATTGCATTATATGTGAGTATTAAACAAAATATATTTATTATAAAAAAAAGTGGAGAAATAAATTTTATCTCATCAAAAACAACTCGTTGTAAATGATCCCGCTAAGCCACAAACCTAAAACGTCAGTCACAAAAAGAAGTAATATCACATAAAAAGAAGCGATATAGAAGTGCATACTCCGAGTCCCGTGCAAAAATCTATCACCACTCATAATGTTTCCAAAGGACTCGGAGTGAGGTACAGTATGTGAAAACTGCTTGGCGACCTGCAGGCTTTTATAATATATGCAGTATATCAATTTTGAAAATCGAAAAAAATAAATTTTTAATTTTTGTTACATCATTTTTTAAATATTTTTGTATGCGAAAGAACTGACAGAACGGATTTTTCCCCAGATCTATGCGATTACGCTTACGCTAGAATTACTGCAATATATCTCAATTTAGTTAACGTTTATTATAAGGTACAATGTTATTAATATGCGTATGATCATCATATATATATATATATATATATATATTACAAACTCAAAATCTTTACATGTTTACTTAAAAAATCCTCTTCGTAAGAGTGGTGTTTCTAGTTTAAATAATGGTAAATAAAATCAACAAATTGGTTTTTCAAGCTCATAAATAAGAAAGGACATGCAAACACAGAAGCTTCAACTTTTTACAATTTTATGGGAGCAAAATAAATAAATTAAATTAAATTAAATTAAAATAATATAGTCATATGTAATTGCAGGAAACTCAAACATTATAAAAGCCTGCAGGTCGCCAAGCAGTTTTCACATGCTGTACCTCACTCCCAGTCCTTTGGAAACATTATGAGTGGTGATAGATTTTTACACGGGACTCGGAGTATGCACTTCTATATCGCTTCTTTTTATGTGATATCACTTCTTTTTGTGACTGACGTTTTAGGTTTGTGGCTTGGCGGGATCATTTACAACGAGTTGTTTTTGATGAGATATCACTCCTTTTTGTAAGGTATTTAATTTCAATTATACGGATTCCATTTTTATTCAGAAAAGAAAAGATAAAAGGGGCAAAAAAAATAGTAGTGATGCTATAAACAGAATTATACATCAGAATTATACAATTTATTGAGTGACTTATTCCAATGTACATGTCGCTACCATAACAACTGGGAAACTTTTATATTAATTTCCTTACATTGTATTCGTAAGATTATTTATGACATATTTATTTCCCTTTTCTTTTGTTTATATCACTCTTCCGTTTATATACATTCAAAAACAAAAAATTACACAATTTTACAGTAGTTTACAAACTAATTAAAATACTACAGTTTCAGAAAAATGTGGAAAAATAAGAAGCACTTTTTTTCGGTCAACTACAACGATAAGTTTATGGAGCATACTTTACCGAGAAAACATTTTTCAACATTTTTCTTTCCTAGGAACCTATTTCTATTAGTATAAAAATTTACAGGGATTTTTATACTAACATATTAAATATATTATTTTTGAAAATTACTGAGCACCTTAGAAGTTTTTTATTTGTTTAAATTTTTTAACTCAACGTTTCGAGAATTTGAAAATATAAAATTCGCAACGTTTGCAAAAGTATAAAAACTATTAAAGTGATTTCTGTTCATATAGTCTGTTCATTCCAATTCGGTGATCCTAAAATATAGGTCCCCAATCTCCGGCAGTCCATGAATTAATTAGGACATATGTATGCAACTGTTAAAATGTTCTCAAAGTTGACAATAGAGGCAATAAGTATAGCTCGGTAAATATGAAACACGGCATTGCTTTGTTTCGTGAGGTGTTCGTTCTCCGAACATAAAAATCTCACGCGAAAGTGTTCGTTAACCGATTTGTTCGTAAACCGGACAGTTCGTTACCGATCACCTATTCTATACGAAATTTAGCATTTTAAGTTCGTCATAGCCGGAGATTCGATGAACGGCAAATATTTAAACGCAAAACTTGTAATCTTGGGGTGTCAACATTTTTACATTCTATTACTCAGCGCATGAACGTAAAGTTGGAATTTTGTAATCGCTATTTCAATCAATTCCTAATACGCTAGAATTATATATTTATAAATAAACACAGTTTTTTTAATCGATGAAAATACTATATATTAATAGATTTAGAGCTTAACATCGACGAGATTTCAGACGGACAAAATGATCTTATATTAAATTTTAAAGCAAGATAATGAAACCTTACAGAGATTGAAACAGTGTAAAATCATTAAAATACATCTCACTCAGTATATACATCGGTTGTAGTGTAATCAACATCTTCTAAGAGACTCTGTAAACGAAACGTATATGCTTCAATGCCGCTTTACAATAGAGAGGATGTAGTAACATATTTGAATATCTTGTGTATATAGCGAATTTGACAAAAGTTATGCAATTTACTATTGTTTTTCCTCTGTGTTAAGTACAGGAATCATGTACTTCAACGTAAAAATTTGCTAATTACACAACTTTTTAGTCTAATTAAAAAATCTTTTGAGTTACCCTGTAAACGAACAGTAAATTCTACACTTCTGTTTTACAATAGGAAACTAACTTAGGTAGTTCGTAGTAACATATTTTAACATCATGCGCATACGTTCTTTTTGAAAAGAGTTAGACCATTTAATATTTTGTTTGCTTCATCTTAAGTATAGGAATAAATCACTTTAAAGTGGTGTACATAAAAAACTAATTAATATTTTTACACGAAATATTAAAAATTTGAACTACTTATAAAAACATTTCAAATGCTGCAAACCGCGTAAAAATCGGATAATTACACAACTCTTTAGCCCTATATCAAAAGATCTTTTGTGAGACCCTGTAAACGAAACTTAAATGTTAAGCTTTTTTATAATAGGAAGCTTACTTGGGTCGAGTGTAATAACATATCTTAATATCATGTGTATACGACCATTCCTAAAAGAGTTGGGTCATTTATTATTTTTTTGCTCTATGTTAAGTATAGGAATCAATAACTTTAAACTGATATAAATCAAAAACTAATTAATATTTTTACATGAAACTTACAAAGGTTTGAACTACTCATAAAAACGATTCAAATAACGTAAACTGCGTAAAAATCCGATAATTATTATCAAATTTAAATTTTTAACTTGCCAGAGAAATTTTCGTACGAACCACCTCGGGCACGTGTGCCATACATTCGCCATCTCTACATTTTTAATTGAATGGATTACGACTCTGGTTTCCTATACGAAAATTGTTTTTCTTAATGTGAATTATCACGCTTCTTATTTTATTGCTAGAATTCCTCTATAGTTTTTTAACACTACTTCTTTTAAGTTACGTCAAAAAATTATAATTTACAAAAATGTTTATGCAAAAATTTTATAATGCATGTTTTCTGGAAAATATGTATTTTTTGTTTAAAAAAAAACAAACATTAAATCATTCTCGTTTCAAATGAAAAACTGAATTAGATGGATTCTGTTATTTCTTAGGAATTTTCTTTGTTTCAAAGACTTCTTTGTGGTCTGAAACTATGTAATTTTTGATAATGTACGTCTTTCCTCATTTTATCTTGAACTCTGACATTTTTATACTCGTCATATTTTTCATGTGGGACATTTTTATACGTTGCAAAAATTTCTAGATATTTTATTTCTAGTAACGGTTAAAGAAAGAAGGTGGTGGGATTGTGTTTCGGAAACTGTTCTTTTTCAGTTACTGCTAATATTTGTTTTGTCTCAATTATTTTTTTAAGCTTCACTTTTTCATCTAAAAATGGAAGCCTATTTTTCAACTAAAAGGTTTTATTTTCTATTCGCTTATGGCTTTATTTGCAAACATTTCTAAACTAAATGCATTTAACACATTGCCTGTGTCGTCTGAATCCAGTTCTGACAACTCAATTGTGCCATATTTGGAATGCTCGAACTGAGTTCGGGTGGAAGTAAAGTTAGTGGTTCTTTTCCGTGAGTTCGCTTTCCTTTTGAAAATGTGTAATGTAATTTAATTTATTATTTTTACAATGGATGGTAATAGCTGAATAACATATGACTATAATCCATTATTATCCATTATTAAAATATTACATACAACAGTTGTTTTGTTTAATTTTTTTTTTTTTTTTACAAATTGACCTATTTATAAACTTTTTATTGTTATAATGCAGAAAATTAAAGAGGATTCCCCCCCCCCTTTTTTTGACACATTTTTATGAAATATATTTCACAGGTAAGGGGTTATGGGTACATAGGACTTTTAAATCTTCAAAAAATTCAGTATTTGAAAAAATATATAAATTAAAAGAGTTTCTGAGCACTTTAAAACAAAATGAATGACACTCTTAATATTTGTTATACATGGAATATTTTCAAAGTGAGAACTTTAAAGTCATTTTTCTCAAAATGTGATTTTGGGGCATTGTGTGAAAGAGAGTTAAAAAACTTTCCAATATTGTTAAAGAAATTTTCAGGTTACATACAGTGTATAGTTTTGTTTTTAAAACGTATAAATGCTATAAATAAACATTTTTTTTTATTGAAATTGAGTGCAAGTCTCTCACTTATAATTATGTACGAAAACGGTTCTTTTACATGCAAAAATTGTTTTGTAATCATGTGCGCAGCCTTTGATTCCATTTTTTTGCACGCCAAGTTAAAAAACCCTTATAGAAACTACTTTTCCCTATTATGATCTGAATAAAATATGAAATGAAAGAAAAAAAATATATATATATTACCACCTTTAGAAATTGTGCTTTTGTAATGTAAACTTTTAAAATAAAAAATGACAAAAATGGTCTTTTTTTTTCCTTTTTCCACATTTAAAAAATCCCGTGACCCCTTAATTATGTTTAAAACCTTCTGAAATCGATTACAAAGGTACAGAAAATTCATTAAAACAATATAAAAAATACTTTTTTTTGAGGGGGGGGGGGGGAATCTGGGCATATAAATACGAGAATTGGCAATAGAATTCTTACTCTTCCCTAACACCTACTTTAATGCAATTTACTGGTAAGTTGTGATTGCGCATTTATCTAGACGAAAATTAATTTAATTTAATTTAATTTAAAACATCAATAAATGACGTCATTACGTTGTGATTCTTTTTCGATGAAGTTCCAACGTATGAGAAAACAATGTGAAGGTTTTAAATATTAAAATGATTTTAATAACAAATTACCTTTAAAACCGTAGTCACAGTAATTGGCCTGATAAAAAAATAACATTAAATACTCGAAAAAAAAAAGCATGATGCAAATAAAAAAAATTTTAAGTTAAAAATAATAATAAGTTTTATTTTACAAATATTTACAAAACAACTTCCAAACAAAAACTTAAAACAATGGTTATACACTTCATCATTTCACTCTTAAAACATCTATAAATTTTGTTTTTACAAATGTAATCATTCTGCACAAAATTAGACAAAACATAACTCATATAAATTGACTGAATTATTAAATTTTCACGTAGCATTTTAGGTAAGCCCTCTACTACATTCAGGTATGCACAGTGATGTGGGACGGGTAAATACCCAGTGGGTAGGTAAATATTTTTTGGGTATTTACCTGGGTATTTACCCAAGCCTCGGGTAAATACCCAAAAACTGGGTATTTTCATATTTCAGCTTGAAAAAGCATATTTAAAGTAAAATTTATTTTAATTTGAAACTTAAATATTTATGAAGTCCAAAATCATAGAATGAGATATTCAAATTATGAAAGTTGTATGGCTTCAGCCACAATTAAAGAGAAGTCGAAACTTACATCGCAAAATTGCTTAATTTTACTGCTAGTGTGCTTCAGCTGCAAAGTAGGTGAATTGAATTTGTAGGAAATTTTCAAAGTAAATAATGTGAAGCTCTATTACATTTTTTAAAAAGAAAATATAAGACTACCTATCTGCACAGTTTATTGCAGAGCATTATACAGATTACATGTCACATCTATTTATTAAGAAAATAATAATAATAATCCATACTTAAGAGAAATTTAGATTGCTAATAATAAAAAAAAAAAAGATAAATTACACAATCAAGCATTTAAATAAATAATTTAACAAACAATTTATTGATTTATGTTTATTAAACAATTTTTATTATTTTACAGTCTATAAATATTCACAATTGTCAGCTGAACTACAAAATTTTGGTTTTAGAAATTTAATTATCTTTTCATAATATTGCAGACATGTATAAAGATTAAATAGGAATTTACTGATTTTCTCTAAATATTAACAGTAGTTTAAAGGAATTGCAATTTCAAAGTATTCACTTTCTAAATAAATATTTTCATTTCCAATTTTATGAGTTGTGATTATTTCTTGCTGAATTAAAAAGCTGCCCAAAAATTTGAAATATCTTGCCTCAATACAAAACACTATTCAAATATTATGTGTTTGATCATCAACTTAATTATAAACCTCTATGAATCATCTTTTAAGTTTTAAAATATCATTCCCATTTTCTAAAAATTTAGTAATACACACTCTTTACTTGCTTTGTTTATAATCTGCAATTCCTTTAAATTTCAATTAGAAATTTCCACCAGAAGCAATAGATGGCGCCCAATCATTGCATAAGTATGAACCAAAACTAAACTAGATTTTACAAAGTAAAACTATGCTAGATTTTACAAACCAAAACCATGCTAGTTTTGGTTTGGATTTTGATTCTATAAACTGTTCTTCACTTGCTTTTAGATGTCTATGGTGTGCGTTTGAAAGAGTTAGAAGTAAAAATGGGAGGAAAAAAAAGACTTGCATGGAATTTTTTTAATGTGAAAGGAAAAAGTGTGCAGTGCAAATATTGTAATAAGGATTACAAGCATGCTAATGTAAACAAAATGGAAAATCATATTAAGAAATGTTTCAAATGTCCTGCAGGTTTGAAAAAGGTTTTTGACAGTGATTCTAAATGCAAAAAATATCATAAGGAATCTATTTCTACTATGCCTTCAACTTCAAATGTAGAAGAAAATATAACAATTAGTGATACAGATGAACCTAATACTGGTCAAATGTCCAGTACATCTTCTAACACTTCATCGATACCGATAACAAGTGTACCTTCGCTTCTAAAAAATGCTGGAGATGGAACATCTAGTTTTTTGACAAATGAAAAAATTTCGAAGTCACAGATATCTATGACAGCATTTTTGGATCAGATGGGTGAAATAACAAATGTAAGTACATTTACATATTAATAAACAAAAATAAATACAATTTTGTTCTTTTAAAAGTAAATACTTAAATTAGAACTGATATTAATTGAAATAAATTATTTGAAGCTTTTCTCTAGTATATGTCTCTGATTTTTAATATTTCAATTTTTAATAAATTAATAAATTGTTTATTTTAAAATTTAAAAGATTCATTGAAATAAGCCTTTGCATTTTAATATATTTTTTCTTTTAATAAAAAAAATCGTTTAATTTGTTTTGAAGTGTAGATAAAGAAACACTGTTAAACACTGATGTGAAAAATATATAATTTAAAAGCAAGAATTCACTTTGTGATTGAAATAATACAGAGCTATAAGCAGTGGCATGGAATGAGTGTATGTGTCCAGGGGGGGGGGGGGGGGGCAGTTGGGGAAAATCTTCATATCCCCAAGGAACCCATCACCTTGCCATTATACAATTTTATAAGACAAATATTTTTTGGCAGTTTCAATGTAATCCTATTTTTATATAGAATAGAAAAGCAAAAATAGATTGCTTAAAGCCACAAGTTTATAAATTTATTTGTAATGAAAAACAGTCTGCTTTCAAGATTCATAGTTTCTATAGGCTTTCAAAAAACATTCCATATAAAAAATAACGTTACAGGATATATGCATTTATTATTTAAAGAACATTTTGGATAAAAGTCAAATACTACATTTTAATTAAATGTAAATTTGACTGATAATAATTTGACTGAATTGAAAATATTGTTTATTCTAAAAGATAGTTATAGGTACATAAATTCCTGATAAATTAATTTAACTTACAAATAATAAGTATAATAAATATTGTTAATACCTTCTAAAATCCCCTTCCCTTATGTAAATCCATATAAGGGTCTCCCCCATTTTTTAACTTTATCCTTAGCTGCCGAAGTTTTTAAAGTATAAATCGGTTGGTTTGCAGTATTGCAATTCAAAACAATTAAATAATGTAATTAAATATCATATACCTGACAAAATATCATATGCTGAATCCTATATCTTTAATCCGGAATCATTTGAACCACGGCAATAGCGAATTAGAGAAAATTTGAAACTAGAATGCATTTAGGTAAATGATAATAACATCAGGCATTATTATGATAATACAAAACACTAAGGAAATTTATAAATAAATAATACTAAGGAGTTCCACTTAAAAATATCTCAAAATTAAAAAATATGTATATTTTGTATGGTGTCGCCATCTGTTGTTAGTTGTGGGAAACAATAAGATTTTTTTCTTTTTAACTTGGAATTTTATATTATTGAATAATAAATAACACAAATCACGAAACTGATAAATATAAATTTAAAAAATAAAACAATATAAAACATTTAAATAAGATTTACAGTTAAATAATTAAAATAGGACTTGCCATTAATAAATATAAAAAAAATTATTATTACTTTACCATACTGAACAATGATTAAACACGCAAGGCGGAAGGAATTAGGAGAAACTAAGTAATTAATACTTAAAAATATCAATTTCAAGCATAAATTCAAAATTTTGAAAAAGGAAAATATATATAGCTGCATAAAATAGTGTTTTCTGAAATGTATTCTTATATGCTAGTGGTGGCATCTATTATCATTTCATGAAAGAAAAGAAATAATAAAATAATAATAAAAGGTTTTGGAATATCTGAATTACAAGATTACAGATGCTATAGAAGTCTGGATTAAAAATGTAAAAATTCTATGCCTTGTATATTTTTATTTTGGAAAAATAAAACTACAAATGCTTCTTTTTTGTTTTAGGAAACACTCAATCAACATTTGGCTAAGGCCATTTTCATCAGTGGAAGTCCATTGTCATTGGTTGAACATCCTTTGTGGATTGAATTTTTTAAGAAAGTTCGACCTTCTTACAATTTACCTTCACGTTTTCGACTTGCCTCAACTTACTTAGATTCTCAATATTCTGAAATGCAATGTGAAGTTAAGAGACAACTAACTGAATCAAAACACCTCCATTTGCAATGTGATGGTTGGAGTAACATAAGAAATGAGTCAATAATAAATTTTGTGATTTCAAAACCACAACCTCTATTTGTTGATTTTATCATGTCAAAGGAAAACAAGCCTGATGCTTGTTATTTTAGCTGAGCAAATTGAAAAAGTTATGAAAGATCATGATCCTGAAAATTTTTTTGTGATTATAGGTGACAATGCTAAAAATATGATAGCAGCGTTTAGATTAGTAAAAGAAAAATATCCACATGTTGTTCCATTAGGTTGCCTTGCCCATCTTTTACACTTATTGTGTTCTGATATTTCAGGATGCAAGTCAGTTAAACAATTTTTTACAAATGTAATTGATATAGTGAAAACTATCAAACGTAGCAACCGTTTAAGTGCATTGTTTAACCGGATTCAAGATCAAGAAAGCAAGAAAAATATTTCCTTGAAATTGCCAGGTAAAACTAGGTGGGGAAGCTACTTACACAGTCTTAAAAGCTTAAAAGATAACAAGTTTACGCTGCCAACTATGGCAGTTTGTGAAGAAGCTCAATTGTCTTCTCAGTTAAAAAAAAAAACTTTTAGATGATACTTTTTGGATTCGTATTGAAAATATGATTGATATCTTTACTCCGATTGTAGAACTTATAGAATCTTTTGAATCAAATGAACCTCAGATTCATTTGGTGTATAACAAAATAAACAACTTAGAAAAAGTATTGCTAGAATTACTTCCTGTATCTTTATTGGAAAAAAATGAAGAAAAGCATATTATGGAGCAATTTAGAAAAAGAAAAGAATCTGGTGTTGGTCCTCTCCATCTTGCAGCAGACATTTTAAATCCTATAATGCAAGGAAGTACCTTAGAACCTTCAGATTTGCTTGATGGTTTAACATTCATTTATGATGTTGGCCATCACATGAAATTAGAGAGCACACAACTTAAAATGGATCTTGTTCATTACAGAGAAAAAGAAGGTCTCTGGGAAAGAAAAATCTTGTGGGAAGGGCTAGAGAATATGCCTCCTCTACTATGGTGGAAAAGCTTACGGGGCACTAATATATTAGCTGAAGTAGCTTTGCGCATATTAAGTGCACCTATTACGTCTGCCGCGACGGAAAGAACCTTTAGCACCTTTAGCTGGATTCACAGTAAAAAAAGAAACCGCTTGACATCAGAAAGAGCAGCTAAGCTAACCTACCTATCGTATAATTGGAAGCTGCTACACAATGAAGTAAATAAACAGAATACACCCAAAATAAAGAAACAGGAAACAAATGAAAATGTTTCAGAAACAATAAATCGTATAGAAGAATTACTTTCAAGTGACGACAGCTTAGAAATTGAGGACTTTGAAAATTCAGATTCCGAAGTTGTTGTGTCTGAAGTCTGACTGATTTTAAAGTGAGAGAAAAATTGTGTCGATATGATAAAATTATATTTTTCATTTTCTATTTTATTATCTATATCTATAGTTTTGCATATTATTTATATATAAATGTTAAATTGTGTTTAATATTAGGCTGCTTTCTCAATCCAAAATTACTGAGTTTTATTTCTTTAAAGTCAAGCTATTGCTGATGCTAAATGATTCTCTTCAACATACAAATATTGAATTAAGAAAATTATATTTTTCACTTTTATATTATATCTTTGCATAATTTGTATATTTTTTATTTATATTTTTCACTTTTATATTTAATATGTGCTTAATTTGTGTATTATATATTTGTATATTATTTTTATATCAATATTATCCCTTAAATTTATTGAAAAAACAATTCTCTATAAACACATTAACTTTTTTATATGCTTCATTTTTAAAAATTACATTTAAATTCAATACTTAAGTGTAAAAAGTTGATTTTTTTTTAATTAAAGGATTGTAAGAAGTCTAAAGTTCTATAATTTTCTTTCTTTTATACTCTTTTATCATAACTAAAAGTAAAATTAATGTAATTTCCCAAATATATATAATTGAAAATAAATACCCAGGTAAATACCCAAATTGGGTATTTACCCTTAAAAATAAATACCCGGGTATTTTACATCACTGGGTATGCATATTTCAAAACAAACCTAGTAAATAATTAACTACTTGATCTACGTTCAAAAGTGTACGTGCATCCTGGAAATATCGTTTTTCCTCTTTCGGGGGGGAGGTGGTGGAGGCTCGGTTTAGTGTCGCCCGCCAATTGCATTTACCCAAACAGGACTTATGCGACCCCCCCCCCCCTCTTTAACGAATTAATAATTTTTAGGGTTCCGTACTTAAAAAGTAAAAACGGAACCATTATAAGATCACTCCTGTGTCTGTCTGTCCGTCTGTCAGAGGCCCTTTTTCTCGTAACCTATGGGACGTGGAAAGTTCAAACTTGGGAAAGTTATGCAGCCTTTTTACCCACATAGTTTCAGATTATTAGCCGTTCACATATATGTTTAGGAAAAATTTAGGAAGCTAATTAAATTACTAGAAAAAAGTTTTTTTTTTTTTTTTTTTTTTTTTTTTAATATCATGTGGCATATTTTGCGAAAGATCTAATTTCGAACTCAAAAATATATTTGTTTTAATTTTACGTATTATATTTTCAGAGATATCGTCGAAAATGCACCGCAAAAATATGTTCCCCCTCATCTATTTCCGAATCTACTGAAAACAAAATTATGAGAAAATTAGGGGTAGTACGAGTTTATTTAAACGTTGCAGGAAAACTATAGCAATTTTCCTAGGTAACGTAGGTTTTGAGAAAAACGCATTTTTCTGTTACATAAAAACTTTACTTTTCGGGCGATCAGCGGGGCAGTTGACGGGCAAACGAGGTATGATCGATGCAGAATCATCCAAGGATATTTGATAATGATTTTCGAAAAAAATTGTCGGTAATTAGAGATATTAATTCAGTTACTTGAAAAAAAAAAACTATTTTTATGTATCATGTAGGGTATCGTTCGAAAGATCTCGCAACATAGAACTGAAAAATGTATTTGTTTTAATTTTAGACATTATATTTTCAGAAATATCGTCAAAAATGTACTTGAAAAATATGTCCCCCTCCTTCCTATTTCCGAATCTACTGAAAATAAAATTATGCAAAAATTAGGGGTAGTAGGAGTTTGTTAATTAATAGATAGTAATTAATAAATATAATGTACGGAACCCTTTGAGCGCGCGTTATACTCGTACTTGACCGATTTATTACTATTTAAAATTAAAACATCTTGTGCTACGAAGAATTTCACCGCCCCGAGAATAACTAAAGCTCTCCGGTCGGCCTCAACTGTTCTGCAAGTGCTACCAGCCCAAAACATAGTGAGGGTCGAGAACTCGCTCTGCTTAAGGCTGATCGTCACTCATTTTTAAAATCCTGTTTCGCTCAGATAGCAGATCAGTGCTTACCCCCCCCCGTGCTGTCAAAGAGTCGTTACCGTTAAATGCCCTGAAGTACAACAACCTGTATCGGCAGTCTGTTGACAGAATTTTTGACTCTGTGGTCAGGGGAAAGTGACCGCAGCTCTCTCCCCCTTTAGAGGAAGGTGATCTATTTTCGTTATTAGGGTGAGAAGGATTTTGCAGAGAATTTTGAACTCTGAGTATTGTTATGTGTGCAACTTGGACTTTCAACAGGCAGTTTGAAACATTCAGAATAATTTCGACTTTTATACCGGCATAACTTTATTAAATACCAGCTCTTTAGCAAATACTTGATGAAATAAAATTTGGCAATAAAAAATGATTCAATGTAGTTTTTCTGGCTAAAATTATTTATATGTACTTCTTGCTAAAAGGCGTAAAATAAAAACATTATAAACAGTAAAATAAGTTTCATTAGACTGTTGACATGTTTCATGATTTAGATTACTCTATATTATCTTTATTGTATGTTAACCTTTATCTTGAAATTTTAAAATACATATACATTAAACCAAATTGTTTCTGAACATTTTCCAAATTTTATTAGATAATGTGCAATATTTTTTAAATTTTTCTTTAGATTTCCTAAAGCAACATTAATTTACTACTGAAAAACCAATACACATTTGATTGTATAATTACTGCATTGTGTATTTTAAACAAACAAACACAAAGTACTGTTATAGATAAAAATGATTAGACATCATCATGTAAATGAAATGGAGGGAGAGTGAAGATTTTTGTAAGTCTGTGAGTTGCATATTCTTTTTTCAATATAAGATATCTAAACATGTTCCATAAATTTATCAAATACGTTAAAATTCGATATTTTCATGGGATTTTGTGCCCATTTTATAAACGATAATATATAGCCATTAGTATTTCGCATTGGATAAAACAATGAAAATATTTTGTGAAATTGTGAATGTAGTAACTTCCGCTCTTAAAAAAAAAAGAACCAAAAAACAAAAAAAGGGAAAAGACGTCAAAGAATTTTAACAAAATATCTTTGATTATTGAAATTATTTCATGCATTGGCATTTATTTTAGCATTTTCATAATGAAATTAAACTAGAGTGCAAAATGAATATAAATTATACCAAAAATACTCCAAGTGGTGTTTTCTAATAGAGCTTTATTTAGCAAAAACATAGTATGAGATTTACAATAATGCAATAATGCGGCCATTACTACAATGTTTAAAATTTATTATTCTTTTTTAGTTTTGATCATCTGTCAATAAAATTAACACTAATAAAAAAGGTACTTACGTATTATCCGTTCCAGGAGATTGATCGCCAAAAATGGTTGCCAAGTACCAATCTTGTTTATCGTTGCCAATCATGTTTTCAAACGCAGTAATTTAACATTATCAAATAACATTATTAAAAATGGTAATTAATACAAAATAAATAAAATGTAATATGTTTGTTAAATTTATAACATTGTTAAAAATAGTAAATAACATTATTTTAGTAAAATTAATAAATGGTAAATAGCATAGTAAATTAGAAAGAATAATATTATAGATTATTCCTAGGCATGTACCATGTAGCAAGAAAAAATATATATAAGGGTTACTATAATTAGTAATATTCTCATAATTTTCTCGTAGAAGATTTTCCTGAAAGATTACATAAAAATCAAACCGATTAATTTAATGAGATATGGGGTAAAAAAAAAAAAAAGTTCTGAGACCTTTTTTTATTCTCCCCCGTTATACAACAATACATAGCTAACGAAATCCATTTTTATTTATTTATTCTTTTATTTTTTAAAGTTTTTCATCTGTTATTAAAACATTTTTTGAAACAAAATCCATCTAGATATATCAAAAAATATACTGGATACTTTTAAAGATTGCATATAGGTAAAAATAATTTCTAAAAAATAAATTAGTAAACGGTTAATTTATAACCTACTTTCTAATAAAATTAGGTCATTTTCTAAAAATAGTCATACAATTTTTTAATACTGCAACATTTTTTTTTTAATTAAGAAAAGAAACTTTATGAAAACCACTGAAAAATGCAAGCAATATAATGTACAAATAAATAATAGATTACTAGTAAAAATAAATCATAGATAACGATAAGTAGCTATACATTACGATTTTACTCAAAATTAATTTGATTCGTTTTCTTTCAAAATATTTTACAAATCAGCATTCTTTTATATATATATCTTCTTTTATATATATATATATTCTTTTATATATATTTTATATTATATATTTATATATATATATATCAATATCAGCATTCTTTTTTCTATGTACATATACAAAACGCAGAACGATGAATGATCATACGAAATGTTTTTGAAAAGGCGGCTTTTCATATAGTACACTCACATTTCGTTAAAACATGTTGTTTATTAATAATTGCGATTAAATAAAAATTAGTGAAAAACACAATCTCGAAGATTGCGTAGGAAAGCTTCGTACGAGTGCACTGGTATTATAATAATAAAATAGAACAAAAATCATAATGAAAGAGTACTAAAAGCCCCTAAATAATTCAGTAATCAGCTTGAATTTGCTATACTCAAACAGTAAGAAAAACGAAAATATCCAGTTTTATGTTTAGTTAAGTGTTTCCGCTTATAATATTTTTCATTTTTAGTGTCAGAAAGCTCCGAAATTTCATTAAAAAAAGGGTTCTAATTTACGAGTTTCGAAGAGGTATTTTCAATGGAAATAAAAATAAGCATGCCATAAGACAAAACGACAAACCTTGGATAAATCATGATAAGGGGGGAGGGGGGCAGAACCAAATGTCCTTGAAAAAATACGTGATTTTGACGCAATTGTATTATTATTATTATTATTATTTTTTTTTTTTTTAATTTGTGAATTAAGTGTACGTTTATGATGTAATGTTTTATTGATGGAGGCATTTCAATATTTTGTGTTTTAGGGTTCAAGAACAAGCAAAAACGTCTATATGAAAAATTGTAGATGCGTTAATATTTATTTAATTAAGTTTTCTGAAACTGTCAAGCCATGCAGTTCCTAGTTGCCGTGGCGGGGGATTTTGCCCCTAAATCAAAGTTCGTTTCGATAGATTTTCATTTAAAAATATATAAAATCCTACAAATTCGAGAGTGTACGCTGTCGAGGGTAGCAGAACCCCCCAGCATTATAGGTTCGTTTGGAAATATTTTTTTTTTTTTTTATATAAAATGAAAACAGATTGGAGCGTACATAGCACCCCCCGGAGTACGCTGCCGATGGCAGTGGGGCCCTCAACTCTAGGGTCGTTTGGATATATTTTCGTTAAAAAATATAAATTCATATCAATCCGAGGATGTACACTGTCGAAGGCAGTGTGGCCCAACATTAGGTTCGTTTGGAAAGATTTTCATTCAAAAATATAAATAACTGAACACTAATTTTAGATATATTTGAGGTTATTATCGCGAGCCTAGGCAACAGCGGGCCTATATATATATATATATATATATATATATATATATACAGGGTGTAACTGAAATGCTTCAACAAACTTTGAGGGATGATAGTACTCATGAAGACGAACAAAAAATGCAATGGAACATGGGATCGCAAATGACGTTTAACCCCTTCAGGGGCAGTGGTATGTTTATGAAAGCGCTTAATTTTAATTCCAAAACGCCATAATGGCACCAGAATTTTGCTAAAATCTTTTCCATTTAATATGTATGTGAAATATAGCATTTTTCTTATTTACAAACACATTTTTTTATAAATTCCGGTGCCAGTCATTTATTTCAACATTTTAGTACTAAAAGTAGTTTGCCCCTAAAAGGCTTAAAGGATAAAAATAGAGAAAATGCGTCTGAAAATGGACTGGCACCGGAATTTACAAAAAAAATTGTTTGTAAATAAGAAAAAGGCTATATTTCACATAAATATTAAATGGAAAAGATTTTAGCAAAATTCTGGTGCCATTGTGGCGTTTTGGAATTAAAATTAAGTGGTTTTTTTAGACATACCACTGTCCCTGAAAGGGTTAAATGTCATTTGCGACCCCGTGTTCTATTGCATTTTTTGTTCATCTTCATGAGTACTATCATCCCTCAAAGTTTGTTGAAGCATTTCAGTTACACCCTGTATATATATATATATATATATATATATATATATATATATATATATATATATATATATATATATATATATATATATATAATTATAATATCTATGAATTTCAAAAAACATATCAAGTTCTTCTTAAATCTCGAAAGAGATAATTAATGATAATGTGAAGACGGAATACCACATAGCTAATAGTTTAACTAGTGCAATCATAATATTACCATAGCTTGTGCTTCAATGGTAATTGGCCAAAAATACTGAAAACATGAAGAAAATTTAAAAAGAGAGAGAGAAAGATAAAAAAAATAGATAATAATTTGGAGTTGCTATCAATTGAATAAAAATGGATCAAGAAATGAAATATGAACCATAAACAGTGGAAAACCTGACAACAAGAGAACAAAATCAAAATAGCATATGAAAAAACACATGTAGATATAATCTTCAGCCTGGATGTACCCACATGTGTTTTTAAAAATAATAATTCAGTATTTCATAATTCTACTGGCATATATGCTAAGATCAGTAGAATCACCCAGGTATACTGAACTATTACCAGAAAACAATTGGAAATAATAAAATGTGAAATAAAATCCGTAAAGAATAGATAAAATACCCCACTCACAGCAGTTATCCATAAAACTTTATACAACATATTAAATTTTAAAATTGGAAAAATCCGTAAAGAATAGATAAAATATACTACAACAGTAATTATCCACAAAAATGTATACAACACCATACTATATCACCACCAGACAACAGTTTAAATTTTAAAACCGAAAAAAAAAAAAAACTATAAAGAGTAGACAAAATACCTTACCCACAATTATTATCCAGAAAACCTTAGCTATCACAATATATTCAATAAAATATATATATATTCAATATATATATTCAATAAAAAATAAATATCAGAGAATAATTTTAATATATATGCAAATTAAAAAGATGAAATCATCCTATAAAAATGAAAGCGATATTGCTGATCTCAGAGTAGTAGCCTCATCTAATAAAATCTCAACACCTAACAAGGTAAAAAAAAGGGAGGAGAGAGAAAAATAGGTTGTTCTAGACATATTACGCGGTATAGTAAAGTGACATTTTCTGAGTTTGTCGTGCTATTTTCTAAATGCACCTAATTGTTTCAAATGTATGCTCACATTATGTGAATACTACAGGTCTGCGGCCGAAATTTCCAGGCCTGGCCCGATCTACAGAAAAAAAAATTCCCCGACCCGGCTCGTTATAAAAGTTAAAAGTTCGGCCCGATCCTAGCCCTTTATAATGACTAAAAGTCAAATACAGTCACATCAATTCAAAAATGCTACACCTCCCAAATTTATTTCTGCCTATCGCCAGTTAAACTACCATATTGATATATTTTAATGAATCTCTACTTGTTCGTAAATGTCTGAGTTATCATTAAAATCTTTAGTCCATGTTCCATGGCTTGGAGACTTAAAAATCTGAAAAATGCTATACAGCAAAATCTCCTCAACACGGAATCGCATAGGAGAAAAGAAAAATCCGTTATAGAGAGGTACCCTTTTTATCATGTACGTCGTCTACTATAAATGTATTATACTCCTTTTTTTTCATGAATTAATATATTCTTTTCGCACGGATCAACACATTTTTTCCGTAGACAGGATTCCATCATGGACAGGTTCCTTTTTATAAGTTTTACTACACTTTAATTTTTTGCCTAGAAATATGTCATATTCTTCAAAAAAAAAAATCAATTGTAGAATAATGTCAATATAAAAATATCTGCCTATTTTTTGCAAAAATTATTGAAGCAGGCCAAATTTTACGGATTTTTATACAGGGCAGGCCGGGCCAACGATACCATTCAAAATTGTATTTCGCATTATGCTCAAGTAATAGTCATTTGCCAAATACAAATATACAATTTCCAAATAGTATATAGCATAGTAATAACGCTTGACGGCAGTGTTTCAAGAAACTGTAAAATGAATTTATTTCATGATTGCATTATTAGTAACGAAGAGACTATATATAATTATTTTGACACAGGTGAAAAATTTTAATTCATCTTTAAATTAAAAAAAATGTGAAAAAACATACAGAGGCTAGAATTAAAATTTGTGCTTAAAAAAATGTGACAAAAATTAACATAATAATAAAAATAATTAATTTTTATGTTGATGATACCATTTGATGTATTATTTCAAGTATAACTCGTCTACCTTATATAAATTCTAAAAGTGAATGTAATTATGTAAAACAGTAACAAATTATGTAACAAATGTTACAAATTATGTAAAACTAACTATAATGCAAACAATATAACAAAGTGTTAAAAATATATTTGAAAATTATTGAAATAAACTACATAAAGATTTAAAATAATCAAATTAAAAACATGGAAATAAACTGTGCTTATGAAAAACAGAATTCTGGATAAGAAATACACTATACTAGCTTGAAAATGTCTTTCCTTTATCCCCTAATACTAACCCCTAAAACATCTCCCCTACCTAAGTCATTACTCAAATCGAACAAAGAGAGCGGGGAATCCTTTCATATCGAGTGATAGATTGCCTAGTTGGGGGTAAGCACCGAGCTGATCAAAATATAAATATATATTTTATTTTAATCATAGCTACTTCCCTAATAAATTAAAATAAAATATTTTTATATCAATGTATAAATCAGAAACACTAGTTTTTTCCGCGTTTTTTTAAATTTTCAAACAACCTATTAGAACTGCCAGAAATTCCAATTTACTGAGGCATAGTAATTATTTTGATCATACTCAGATTATTTCACATGAAATCAAGTATTTAAAATTATTTTTAATGAAAAATGAAAACTGGGGTAAAGAACGACAAGTTTTAAGAATTGTATGCAAAAAACAAAATTTAAAAAACTCCATTTTTTCATGAGATATCCTTAGAAAAGTGAGAAAACTTATCCCCATTGGATTAACATGTAGAACGGAAAAGGGAAATTTAACTGACGAGCACCCTTAACTCTAATAAACAAGTTGGAAATTGTACATCAAACGTGACAAACGAGGTGCTTTCGTACCATAGCTAGTTATATGAATATTCAGGTCTTGATGATTTTTAATTCTGGGAAATAAATTATATTGTCTGCAGATTAATTTCTGTCATTAAAATAAGTATCTCGGTCGCTTGACGATTAAACATCGGAAGCTCCTATAACAAGAAATCACAGATTTAAAAAAAAAAATATTCAAATTTCTTAATAAATATTTTTATTAATATCTTCTAAAGTTTTGATTCGATTTTCATAAAATTTGAAATGTCTCGACAAAATTCTGTAAAGATAATATATCTTAAATTTCAAATCATTTGGTTGAGTCGTTTTTGCTCTGTTATATGCGGACAGACGGACAGACAGACAGACGGACGGACGGACCGACAGACGGACAGACAGACAGACGGACGACTATAGGTGCTACACATATTTATATAATTACAAACGCACCTGAAAACAGCAATAGTTCTCTGCACAGCAGAGTGATCGTAGTAAAAATAACAAGAAGACCAGATAATGTAGTAAATAAAATATAATCATAATAATGTCAGAAAAAGAAGTTGGATGCTCTTTTATCAACACTTAATTTTCTCCAAAAAGATGCATGAAAACCATCGACAAATCTTCATACTCGACTGCCATATGCCTCCTCATTTCTTAGGTGGGTCCTGGGAGTCATCATTGGATATAATATCCTTTATCCCGTTGATCTATGACAACCTCGCCACTTTCGTCCTCGATATAAATTTCCCTCATAAAAGTGTCCAGAACGTTTTCTCACTACTTCGTTATAAGCGACATTCTGGCGCTAATGAAAAAATATTTATTTTCTTAATGCATTTGGGTGTGTGGGAGACGAAATTAAAATACAAAACATTATAATCATAACACAATAAAATTAAATATACAAGTACACTTCATTCTGATAAAGAACATATTAAAAAATCGAATTTTTAAATGTTTTCTTAAAGGAGATATTGCAGCTAGAAATCAATTTTTCGCTGATTTTTCATCACACGACATTCAATGAGGATGTGAATAAGAAATTTATAGAAGTTCTATTTCTGTCCAGCCCATCCAAAAGTTCCTGGAATGCATTTATTTAAAAACATATGCAAAATAAAAAATAATTTTCACCGGATCCTTAAAAATAAATTCTTCTTAAAACCCTGAGAGATTACCATGAAGCATCTCTGGAAGTCATTTTCTGTCAATGTCTTCAATACTGCTTGTGAGAATTTTGTTGCCAACATGCTGACCAGAGTTCAGTGTGTTTCGTTATAAGAAAGTAAAGTTTTAAACAGGCAGTGTTGCCAAATGGGCAAAAGTGAATTTTCCTCATCTTGCTCTCAAAAGTTTACCAAAATCATTGTTTTTTTTTTGTTTTTTATTTCGAAAATTTCCAACTTGGTTTATACTGAAAAAAGAACATTTTAAACATCATATTTAACAATATGAACTCCTACTTTAATCTCAAAATTGTTCACTAAATCAAACTTTTCTTTTCAATACGTCCACTAGACACACACACACACACATACACACACACACTTACACACACACACACACACACACACATATATATATAATTACTTAAAAAAAAAAAAACTACATGTGTTTTTGAACTTTTTGGATTTTTATATTTGCGAATACAAAATATGAATTTTGAGATTTCGTAGGGTGTAATAAACTAAAAATACACATACACATAATTAAAATATTAAAAAAAAATATCTGAAGGTTTATGTGTCAGAACGCCAATTTTTCCCCATTTATATTCCCTATTAGTTGCGTTTCCAAGATCTCACCTTATCAGAAATGTTTATCTAGAAATAATGTCCAAACCAGCACAAATGTTAACATTGGAGAAAATCTATCCGGAGTTAGAGCAATCTTAGATTGGGAAATAATGAAAAATATCCCAGAGTTTATCCATATATATCTTAGAATTTCTTAAAAATCTACTCCGCTATGTTTGTTTCCCGAAATATTCGTCTACGCTAAAGGCTCAGATTCCCCAAAATGGGGGAAATTTCCCCAATTTGGCAATACTGTGAACAGAAAATGACGAAAAAGGAATGCAATTCTTAATACATTGACGGACAGTAGGAACAAGTGAAGTTCGAAAATTGACGCTATATGTTTTGTAATTTTTAGAATATTAGAAGTATAGTTTTACTCTTTCTGCTTAAATAAACTTAATTTTGATTAATTCAGCACCTTTAATTAGGTTGCACTACTCCCTTCACAACCACGTCAGGGTGGCTAGTGGTCAGGGAAAAATACAGTAAAAAAATGATAAACACCAGTATATTCTTATAGAAAAATTTATGTTGATTATTTGATCAAATAATGAATTTGAATTTTTCTATAAGAATATACTGATAATTATCATTTCTTTTTTGTATTTTTCCTTGACCACTAGCCACCCTGCACGTGCATACTGAAGCTGCAACTCGTATAACAGGTGGAAAACGAACTTCAACCTAAAAAATTGTTTCCAAAACATGACACTGGGCTTCTACTTGTACGCCGGTAAATGGACATTTGTGCTGCTATAGCCGTAGTGTCTAAAAACGACCGTTTCGTTTTGTGCGGGTATTGCCGTCATACCACATAGTGAACTTCGCTTTGACGGCTATAGCCGCAAGTGTCCGTCAACGTGTTAAATAATTTTTCTTCCGATTTTTCAGTTTGAACCATATTTTACATTAATTTTAAGCAAAATTTTGCTATGGAATTTTAAATATTTCCCAACTGTCATGCTTTAAAGCAAAAAAACAAAAAAAAACAAAAACAAAAACAAAACAAAACAAAACAAAACCTATGTTAGAATGATAATAACAATTAAATCAGACAGGGTGCGAAATTTCCAGTCGCCAGTGGCGACTGGAAGCTGACGATTGGAAGGCAGCATATCAGACGGAAATAGAAGGTTGCTTTTGTATCTTGAAACGGCATTTTAGTTTCTCTTAGATAAAAACTGATAAGTAAATCTCAATCCCGCTACTTTCTTTTTATTTCTCCCTACCCCTTCTTCCAGAAATTTACCCTGTAATAATTTAAGCATATACGATTCAATCTTTAAACATATTACAGCAAAATTGTTTCTTATTTTAGAATAAAATGCTAGTTACAGACAATTAAAGTGCAATAAATAAATACCAAATGAAAAACAAAAGTCCGCATTTCACCTACAGACAATAAAAGCAAAGGAGTTTCAACTGGTATAAAATAAGAGTGACGGGTGTTTTTAGTCTGGCAGCTACTTTCAGACATTAAACTTTCGTGTCCGATGTATGATAAAGCTTGAAGAGATTTGGCGCTGGCGGGAGTTGAACCAGGGATCTCATGATCAGTAGACGAGTGCGTTAGCTGTCGAGCAAAAGGCCAGGCTAGTTACTCTAACTAGCTTAAACTGTTCATGTGAGAGGATATCGCTACACACTCCACCCCCAGTGACAAGACGACTTGTTGACGTCAGACGAGCGATATGCACTTGTGAGTGATGCTGACGTATGCATATATGATGCGTAGGATGACAGGCTTTGTGCTGTGAGCATTTCACAGACTTTGCTTGCAGGGAATGATTTATTTAGTGCTGCCATCTGTTGGTTAGGAGATGATTTGATTGTTGTTGTTGAAGGTTGTTGCCTGTTTGTCCGGGTCACCATTGAAGAGATTCGGCGCTGACGGGAGTTGAACCAGGGATCTCATGAACAGTAAGCCAGTGCCTTAGCTGTCGAGCAAAAGCCCAAGCCAATTGCTCTAAGCTAGTAACTCGATTTAAACTGTTCATGTGAGATGAGATCGCTACAAGATCATTAACTCTCCAACGCTCGTGATTAAACTTATATATATATATATATATATATATATATATATATATATATATAAGTTAAAGATATGTACATAGTTGCTTTACTGGAATTATATGAACAAATAATTGATGAACAACAAATATGAACTTTAATACAGTTCTAGAAATATAATTCTACAATACTTTACGTGCAATTTCTTTTCAACTAATACACTTCTGGTCAAACCTATACAATATATTTACTTTACAATAATTCAACTAGGCCTAACAGCGCCTTTACCGGCTATTATTGATTTTATATGCTTGCTTCACAACAAAAATTAGAAGACTGGCCTTTTGCCAATTTTGAAGATGCTCAAATCTTGATCTCGCGATCCAAAATATTTACAACTCGCGCATTTAAATCATGGATAATAATAGTAGTGTCAGTTCATTTGATGATCATTTACGTGAAGTGTCCAAACTGAAATCCTACATATATATATATATATATATATATATATATATATAATGCCACCTACAAGTGATACTCAAATTCAAGATCGCATCATAGTAACAAAAATTAATAAAACATTCGAAATCTTACAAATATCAATTCAAAATTTGGTTAATTTGAACATTTAGGAAAAAAAGAGACATTGCTTTTCTGACATTTTTATCTCAAAAAAGAAGTCCAAATCAAGGCCTTCTTGTTTGAAAGATGTAGAAAACTTTGGAAGGTTACTGTGATAAAAAAAAAAAATATCCAGAATGCTTCATTTAAAATACATCTACAGTAGATATCGTCTGCAAACATTTATCAAACATTTTTACGACTTCTATAAACATTTGACAATAGTCAAGAATTTATTTCATTTTATTGTCTGAAAATAAATTTGGTTTTAATGAGATAAGAATTTTCACTTTGTTGATTTTCTGAAATGGTGAATATTAATAAGCAAAGAACATGAATTATATTTTGTTTTTGCAATGAAATTTCTGCTACAAAAGCATTTGAAATATTTCAAAAATCTTTTAAAGAAAGCTGTTTATCAAAAACAACAGTATTTTATTAGTATAAAGAGTTTAAAGATGGTAGTCATACTAGTAAAAAGAGTTTAAAGATGGTAGTCATATTAGTATAAAGAGTTTAAAGATGGTAGTCAATGTCGCAGTACCTATCATAGTACTACTAGTATCATATCAGGAAATCCGAAAGTATTTCTCGTTTTTACTATGATTAACTAAACTTTTCTAGATCGCAATAAAGGCATCAAAATACATTCACTTAAAACCTATGCCTGGAGGTCCTTTCAAAGACGTGTCACCTGGAGGTCACAATGGGCGTTGGTGGGTTAAAAAAAACCTGATATCTATTATTATTATAGAATGAAAAATAATCGAAAGTAAAATGATATACAAATATTTCTATCAAATTTTGCACCATATGAAAAAGAAAAAAACTTTTTGTACATTCTTATAACTACAGATTGCAAACTTTTCTATGTAGAGAGAAAACTAATACACTTCGAAACAATAAAATACTCTGCTCGAACGAAACTAAAGAAATTACATTAAAAAGCTGAAAAATGGATCAACTTGTCAGAATAAAGAACGTACTCTTTTCTTTCCTGTTCACATCATATTGTCATATATATTCTTAGTTTGTTCCATATGGATAACTTCTTTTCTTCCCTTTTCTCTTTTTATGTCTTGTTTGATTTCATTTCTAAGCAATTACTTTGATTTAATGTCTAAAAATATTTATAGTGACTAATTCTGAAAAATATTTCGATAAAAGTTAATAATTGTAGTTTTGTAGTACAGCAATCTTTTTAATATATAAAAATATAATAGTTAGTTGTTAGGTATATTTCTATCGAATTTTACATTTGACACGAAAAAACACCCCTTCTTTTTAAAACTTTCCAACATAGTTGAAAAGTGTTTATGACAGTGGTTTGTCCGGCCGTCTGCCCGCCTGTGTCATTCCGTCTGTCTGCCTGCCATTCTGTCTGTCTGGCCGTCTCTCTGTCCAAGCTCAAACTTGAATAAATATGGTTAGATTACCATGAGTTTGGTATAATTATTGAGGTTTACTATCGGACATTTTCTATTGAAAATGGAATGTGTAGCATCTATAATTCGTTTACAGAGACACGCAAAAGCATTCCGTTACATTATGGTATATGGAGAAAATTCGTTAGTAGTGCATTTTTATAAACTTACACTATATCAAACATAATGAAGCTGATATACATGATTTAAATGCAATAAAACATTCTTTAGTAGAATATGCCCGCATGGTATTTATCATTCACTTACAGGGACCCACAAAGCAATTCCTTTACATTATGACTATGGGGTAAAACCTTTTGCTGTGTTTTTAAAAATGTTACACTATTTCAAACATACTGAAATTGATATGAATTGCCGAGGTGCACTATTAGTTGCTTACTGTAGAATATGGAGTGCATAGATATTATTTTTTCATTTACAGGGACATAGAAAAAGAGAAAAGGGATTCGAATACAGTACTATCTAATCTCTGTAAGTGTTGTGAAGTGTTTTATAACCTATGCGTGACGCATGATTTTCATTCTTGTTTTACTTTCTATAGCTATATTTACACAGATTTTAAATCGTTCAACATATAGAAAGAATAATAATAAATAATGGAGCAATAAATAGCTCAAAGGTAAATAAGGAGTTACATACCAGAAATTTTAAAGAATATATTTTTCCGGCTCATTTAATACCAGACTTATACGATTATATAGAGCGATTATTTTGAATTAAATATAGTTGTTTCTGGGAACTGAATTATTTATTAAAGGTAAACTTTTAAACATTGGATAGTGTAGGCTTAAGATGTTATCGTAAACGTAACTCCAGTGTTGCCAGATTGGGGATTTTCTCCCCATTTTAAGGAATTTTTCGGAGACAAGTAATTCGTGAGGAATTTTTTTTTTTTTTTGGTGTGTGTGTGTAGCGAGGGGGGCGGGGGAGGGAAAACTTTGGGAATTTTTTTCATCATTTCACGTAATGTTTACTTTTAGTCATCGTAAAAGCAAGATGCCGCGGCTTTGCAATTAATTACATTATGAGAGCAACTCCAGCACAGAATACCCGATAATATAACTTTACTTGAAAAACTTTCTACTTTTTCAAAATCAGTTGCAGCATCTATCTACTATATATATAAAACACAAACGGAAATTTCGTTCCGTTCCTTTATAACTTGAGTTCTGTCGAATGGATTTTGATGGAACTTACACTGTTCGAGAGATAATTTTTCAGGGAAGGTTTTAGTATATAACAGAACGTTCTACGTATATTAGTTATAGAATTATGATAGAAAGTTCTGTTATTTTGGCCGAAAAGGTTACCATTGCTAAGTTTTTGGCAATCATTACTGTTGCAGAAAGAAATGAAAAGGAAAAACTAAAAAAAAAACCTGTTAATTTTATTAAAAAAAAAAAAAAAAAAAGAAAGAAAGAAAGAAAAAAAAAGAGTTTTGATGAGGGAATATTATAAAACGAAAATATTTAATTTAAACATGATTGGGAATGTTCGTAATGCTTAAAAAATTATTCAAGGGGCAAGATTGCTATTGACAATTATAATATTTAACAACATTTGGCGATTTATCTTTTGTTTTTGGCGCTTTTGATTTTACTTTTGACCCCAAATAATTTGATTGTAAGCCAAAAGGTGTCTTTTTTTTTTGCAGAAAGAATTGAAATGGCTATACATCTGGAAAAATAATAGAAAAACTTACTAATTTTATTTTAAAAAAAGAAAGAAAAAAAAAAAGAAAAACAGTTTTGATGAGAGATTTTAAGCCAAAAGGTGTTTTTTTTTCAATTGTACGACTGCATTTTTGCAGTATTTTTTGTTGGTACTTTTCGGTTAGCCGGGCGCCAGTGATATATATATATATACATGTATGTATATACACACACATATATACACATATATCTACACAAATACATGTATATACATACATATACAAGGTGATTATAAAAAAAAAACTATCCCGATATATGAGCCCCTAACTATCATACCGTTCACAGAAACTGGATGAAACTTTGGTTTAAAGTATTTTGAGATATGCGCTCAAGAATCATATGAAAGACAACAGTTAAATTCTAACAGTTACGGTTACAGGGACAAAATTTCGAAAATTTCAAATGGCAACACCTACTTTTTTTTATTGGAATGTGATCTTCATAGCGAAAAACCATAAAAAGCGTTGGAACGGTACCTGTAGCACGAAAATTGCCGGCGCTAGACAGACTAAGCAGAATAGTGAAAACAACCAATAAGAACAGAGAAGCAACAGAAAACAAAACATTTTATTGTGTTTCATACATTTTCCATTTTACACACGACGACACTTTACATGCGGCAGATGGTGGATAGCACTGAACAATAAAATGTTTTACTTTCTGTTGCTTCTCGGTCCTTTATAGGTTGTTTTCACTTTTCTTCTTAGTCTGTGAGGCGCCGGGGATTTTCGTGCTACAGGTACCGTTCCAACGCTTTTTATGGTTTTTCACTACGAAGATCACATTCCAATAAACAAAAAGTAGGTGTTGCCATTTGAAATCTTCGAAATTTTGTCACTGTAACCGTAACTGTTAGAATTTAACTGTTGTTTTTCACATGACTCTTGAGCGCATACCTCAAAATACTTTAGACCAGAATTTCATTCAGTTTCTGTGAACGGTATGACAGTTATGGGCTCATATATCGGGATAGTTTTTTTATAATCACCCTGTATATACACTTATATGTATGAACATATATTTATATATGTACATATATCACTGGCGCTCGGCTAACAGAAAAGTACCTTTTTCTTATTCAAATGCAAACTATATTAATGGCAATATACTTCTATTTACTTCTACATATATGAAATTTTGTTCCGGCTCCTGATAACTGGAGTTCTGCTGAATGGATTTTCGTAGAACTTAAACTGTAAGATAATTTTTCAGGGAAGGTTTTATTGTATAACATATCGTTCTACGTAGCTTAGTTATAGACTTATTCTGGGAAGTTCTATAATCAGATCAATCCGATTATGAAAGATTAGCCTTTTTAAAAGATTTTGCCGAATGGATTTTGATGGAACCTACACTGCTAGATAATTTTCTAGGGAAAGTTTTATTATATAACATATCATTCTACGTTGCTTAGTTCTAGAATTATAGGGGGAAATTCGAAAACCGCGTGACCATTTTTTTTTAATCAAATATTAGCCTTTTCAATATTTGATTCCGATTAAGAAAGATTAGCCTTCTGAAAAAGCTCTACAGGACGGATTTTGATGAGAATTGTAATGTTAGTTAGATGCTATTTCAGGAATGGTTTTAATGATGTACTACATATTGTTCTACGTTGCTTAGTCAAACAGTTATATGTGTGAAGGTTTATAGTCAGATGAACCCGATTCCGAAATATTAGCCTTTTTGAAAGTTTTTACTGGGCGTATTTTTTGCGACTTGCATTGTTAAGTAGATAATTTTTAAGGATGGTTTTAGTATATTTTATATCGTTCTGTTAGTTTTAGAATTATGTAGAAAAGTTCTATAATCAGATGAACCCGATTATCAAAGATTAGCCTTTATAAAAACATCTACTGAATGGATTTTGTTAGTTAATTTGTTTGCATTGTTAGTTCGATAATTTTTAGTAATGGTTTTAGTATATTGCATATAGTTTTATCATTCTTTAGCAAACCCTGACTGTTAATGACCAAATGAAAGAGTTGGTCCTTAACAGCTAAAATTTTGACTGCACATTAGAAAATATAATAACGCAATCACGTCATTTTTCCATAATGTGGAAGGATATTCCAGGTAAATATACAGATTGCTTTCAAATACAAGGTCAAATTAAACGATATATTTCGTTTGATTCAAGGTTCATTTGTAGAAACCGACCAGCGCAGCGGGCGTAGCTTGCTAGTCTTAAATAAAAACAGAAATTACGATAACCTTTCGGTTTAAAAATGTATGTGAAGTTGTGAAGATATTGATGCCACATTGAATGAATGGAACATTTTACACAGAATAGGACGGTCCCAGTCCCAGCTAATTTTTCACGGAGCAGTTTTGTGCTTAAGTTTCCTCTTATGAAAATGCTCTAGAGTTAATCTAGGAAAAAGAGATTATTGTAAAATTGTTTAAAACAATTTTACAATATAGTAATCGAAATTCTGAATAATTAATGTAATAAAGCATTACTTGCCTTTTGCCTAACTAAATGTCATTTTGAATTTAGTATGTTTTAATACCAGAGATAGTATTTAATGATATTGCATTCAATCTATATCTGTTTTCCTTTATTAATTAAGATAGGCCTTTAATTTCTCTTGTTTTTTGTCATCTTATTTACATCAGATAGCAAATTTGTTGTTAAAACCCCAGAGGCGCATGCATAAATCAGGCCCTGAACATGAAACGTTATTGTCGATGAATAGTATATGAATATTTTTATCAATTATTTCAAATTTTAAATGATGAAAACTATGTTTTCTACCCTCCGTCCTAGGATGGACAGTTACATTAGTTCTGCTATCTATACTAATAAAAGAAAGTTTCGCTCTGTGTGTGTGTGTCTGTTGGCGATGGCTAGCAAAATCTAGCCCACCTAGAAGTCTGGAAATTTAGGTGTGGATAGTCCAAGGTCTGACCATGTGCACCTGAGTCTCAGAATTTTAATATTTTGATAATTACTCTAGATATTAATTAGAATATCATTAAACATCGCTTCTAAAATACCGTCTTTTAAATCAAAATGGCTAAAGAAAAGAACTGTTGTTGTGGATTTCCAAGCCGAAATGAAAGAATTCGAAATTATTTTACTAATTACCAAATTTTAAGAAAACTAATTGAGATATCAATTTGAAAATTTCTGAGCATATGTAAAAAAATATTTTGCATCCGTCTATGCAATTTTTGAAAAATTCGGCCGGTAATTTTTCTTAATTTATGCAAAAAACTGCTGGCGCCAGTGAAAACGATCCCAAAAAAATTTCAGACAGGGATCGGCTTTCATTAAAAACTGAATTACAAAGAGATCTGTTTCTCTGGCCGATCCCTCTCATTTAGTTTGCGAAAATGAAAGGAAATAATTGCCAAATTTTACTAATGAACAAATATTTAGGTAACTCATTAAGATATAGATTTGAAATTGATGTCGGGAAGGGGTGCCATCTGCGGGCTATTTTAGCGTAGCGTCTTCGTTATGTTCTAATTATCAGAAAAATGTAATTCTTTTTTTAATGATCGCGTTAATGTACGTGACGGTGGTTCTCTTGAACACATTATTCATTATATTTGCGGGTATGGGGAGGGAGGGGGTTAACGCCTTTCTCTGAGATTTTAATTATCTCGGGCCCGGGCAACGCCGGGCGGGCTAGCTAGTAAATAACTAAAATATTTCTTTTACGGAAATCACGATATTTTTCATTCATGCTTCGATCGAAAATATGCTCAAATTGTAAACATGATCTTTTGTACAATTTTGGAAGAGGGGGAAAAAAAAAGCGATTTCTTTAACATTCTTTAACATCCCAAGAATTTAAAATGCTCCATCTGTTTCTACTGAAACATTTGAATATTTTCCCTTTATAATACGCAAAGCAAAAGATTCTTCAAATTATTCTCATCCTGTAATGTTATATGTAAACAAAAAGAATTTGTTTTCAACTTATTGATTATTTGTTTGTTTTTAAGATTTTTGTTTTAGTGTTGAATATTTTCTTTCTTCATTTTTCAGTTCAATTAAAAAAATTCTTCCAATATTCATTTTTTTTTATAATCTAATACATAGTATTTGCTTAGTTTATTTGAAATAAGAATTTGTTATCTTCCAAATTCAATTTAAGAAAAGTATATGTTTCAGTTTATATATTTAAGTAGCTAATGTTGATTTTGCATTTTCTTTAAGGGGTTATGGGAGTTTTTCGTTTTCAGAAATGTATTTTTTTCTTGTTTCTTTTTCTGTATGACATTTCATAAATATTCTCTTAAAGCCATTTTTAAAATTTTAACCATACGTAGAAGATATATGGACTTTTATAGCGCAGTGTACGAACGAGGGGGTACTTGTGTCAAAACTTTAAACACGGTTTTCTTGACGACTATCAAAATTAATGTATCAGATTTCAACAAAAATCTAATATTGTTTGTTTATATATATATATCATCATCATCATCATCATCATCATCATCATCATCAGCCGTTTTCAATCCACTGCTGGATCTAGGTCTCCCCCAGATTTTTCCATTGTTGCCTGTCTAGTGCTTTAGTCATCCAATTAACACCGGCCACTTTTCTGATTTCGTCACTCCATCTTACTTGAGGTCGTCTTCTTGGTCGTTTTACATCTCTGGGATACCACTGTAGGGTGTTTGTGCTCCATCTATTGTCTTGTCTTCTTGCAATGTGCCCAGCCCATTTCCATTTTAGCCGTTTAATTCTCTCGATGATGTCAAAAACTTTCGTCTGACTTCTTATCCACGTTATTCTCTTTCTGTCTCTTCTGGTTATGCTTAGCATACATCTTTCCATACTTCGCTGTGTTGTTTGTAACCTTTGTACCATACGTTTTGTTAGTGTCTAAGTTTCTGCTCCATAAGTTAGTGCAGGCAAAACACATTGGTTAAACACCTTTCTTTTCAAACAAAGAGGCATGTTACTCTTCAGAATAATATTGTTCTTCCCAAAAGCACTCCATCCATTTCTTATTCTTCTATTGATTTCATTCATGATACTGTTGTCTGATGATATTTCTTGTCCAAGGTACACATAACTTTGCACATCTTTAATCTCAGTGTTGTTGTAGACTATTTTCTTTTTTGATGCAAATAGTTCAGTAGAAATAGCATTTTACCTTACAAAAATTCGGGTAGTTCTGATTTTGGGGTATGTTATAAAGGTTGATCCTCTAATAAAAAAACCAAGTTTTCGACCTTCTAGACCTTGTGCGTTTTTCACAATATTGTAAAAACCAATATTTTTCGGCACTTTTTTCAATTTTTCTTAAATAACTCAATTTTAGTGCATTTTACAGAAAAAGCACTTTGACCATTTTGTAGAACATAAAATTCTCTACAATATGCAGTATTCAGATTTGTAAATTGTCCAAATAGGGGGTAAGATACGGAGCCAGGAAAATAGGGTAAAATTTGCAAAAATCCACTAAAGACGTTAGTTTTTGCTTAATAACCTACTTTTAGTGCATTTTAGAGACAAAAGCACTTTAATCATTTTGTAGAGCATAAAATTCTCTACAACATGCAGTATTCATGTTTGTAAATTGTCCAAATAAGGGGTAAGATATGGAACCGGGAAAATAGAGTTAAATTTTGAAAAAATGTAAAAATCCACAAATGACGTTAGTTTTTGCTTAATAACCTACTTTTAGTGCGTTTTAGAGACAAAATCACTTTCAACATTTTGTAGAGCATAAAATTCTCTACAGCATGCAGTATTCATATTTGTAAATTGTCCAAATAGGGGGTAAGATACGGAGCAGGGAAAATAGGTTAAATTTGGAAAAAATGTAAAAATCCACAAATGACGTTAGTTTTTGCTTAATAACCTACTTAAAAGCTCTAAAAAGTTGATTATGACAATTTTGTTTCTAAAATGCAATATAAGTGGTTATTAAGCAAAAACTAACGTCATTTGTAGATTTTTACATTTTTTCCAAATTTAACCCTTTTCCCGGCTCCGTATCTTACCTCCTATTTGCACAATTTAGAAACATGAATACTGCATGTTGCAGAGAATTTTATGCTCTACAAAATGGTGAAAGTGCTTTTGTCTCTAAAACGCACTAAAAGCAGGTTATTAAGCAAAAACTAACGTCATTTGTAAATTTTTACATTTTTTCCAAATTTAACCCTATTTTTCCGGCTCCTTTGTTTTCCCAATCCAACTTCTTGAAAATACTTTCTAAGACAGCAGTAAAAAGCTTAGGCAAAATGGTGTCTCCTTGTCTTACTCCTCTTCCAAGCTTGATCTTCGCTTTTCCTTTGTCCAAACGGATGGTGGCTGTTGCTTAAATATATGCACCAATACAAGATAGACATAGCCCTGATACAAGACTTCCATAAAACTAAAAATTCCTTCACAAGTCTCCCAATATCATGGGCCTTTTATCACTCCAATAACCTAACAGCCGGCATCCTAATAGCAAACCCATTATTCGTTCACGTTAAAATACTTCAAACAACTAATAGCATATTTATAAATTTAATTACAAAACTTCGTACTTTCAAATTGGGATCTCAGTATTCAAAACCAAAAGGAAACCTTTCGTCAGACTTACAGGAATGGAGTGATATTATACAAGATATTTCCAATCTCATTCTGGGAGGGGACTTTAATGCCCACCTTCAGGCATGGGGATATGCTCGAAATAATAACAGAGGAGATGTCATCCTAGAATGCATATCGAATAAAGAATTACAAATTATAAACGATCCTGCAGCTGACAATACCTTTGCTGCAAATAATAAGAAGGGAAATCCAGACCTGACATTATGTGGACGGATATCAAGAGACCTGATCAATTCATGGAAAGTAGATACAAATTTCCCATCACTAAGCGATCACAGATACATCCAATTCAATTTAAAGGCGGATCCATTAATAAGAAACTTATTCCGTTATAAAACTAAATTTGAAACCTTCAAAAAATTCAATAGAGAATTAAAAAATCATAAAGAAAGGCTAATGGACTCTTTAAGAAATGTACAAACACCACAAGGGCTAGATGAGTGGATGAACTCTTTTCATGATTTACTAACTCAAACTATGGACAAGACTCTAAAAAAGAAGAAAATTACACAAGATCGTCAACTTAACTGGTATTCAGATAGCTTAAAAATACTTAGAAATCGTTTAAATGCTCTAGGTAAAAGACACAAACGAAATCCAGAAAATGAGAAATATTTAATTGATTTTAAAAAGGCAAGAGCAGAATACAAATTAAAAATAGTGAAAGCCAAGAAGGAATCATGGTTAACTTTCTGCAATGAGACCACGAGTAAATATGGCACGGCTTTTAAAATTCTAAAACAAAAGTTTCTTAAAAATACAGACCTAATCCATACAGTTTTGGAAACATCAACAATAGAAGATACATATATAACTGTACAGCAAGATCTATTACAACACCAAATTGGTGTACAAAATACAAATGAAATTCACTCATATATAAATATGTCCCCAATTCCAGAAGAAGAATTTCAAGACATCAAATTTACCCTAAGAGAACTGAAATTTGCAATAAAACAACAGAACATTAAAAAGGCCCCAGGTTATGATAGGGTAGACGCGATAACTATAAGAAACATGCTAAAGGAATTCCCAGATCTAGTGTTACAAATTTATAATAAATGTTTAAAATTATGCCATTTCCCCGAAGCTTGGAACAAAGGAATTGTAATTTATTTTAGAAAAAAGAACAAAGACCCATCTCAACATAAATCTTACCGACCAATAACTCTTCTTCCCATGTTGGGAAAAGTTTTAGAAAGGCTGATAAAAATAAGAACGATGACATTTCTAGAAAGTAAATCCATTCTTCAACCAGAACAACATGGTTTTAGAGAGAAAAAAAGTACATCAACAGCTTTACAACAACTAAAATCACTAATTATGGGAAACTTAGATAAATATAAATACTGTGGAATGATCTCAATTGATATCCAGGGAGCATTTGACTCCATTGATTGGCACAAAATTACTGAAATAATAGATGATTCTCCACTTCCAACTTACATAAAGAAGCTCCTAAAAAATTATATCAGTGAGAGATTAATCGGTTTAAATAATTACACATTCATAGAGTGGTTCAGGACACATAAAGGTTGCCTGCAGGGGTCGTGTTTAGGACCACTATTGTGGTTACTAATAGCCAATTACATAATTACAAGATACAAATTAAAGGCTCTTGGAATTATCGTTTATGCAGATGATTTCGTCGTACTCACTGAAGGCAATACCAGATCATCATTGGAACAAACTGCTAACAATCGTATAGAAACATTCGTCAATATATGCTCAGAGCTTAATCTAACTATCTCAGAAGAAAAAACCCAAGCACTCCTATTTGGAAGGAACCTCCTTAATAATCGAAAGCCAATTTTCAAAATAAAACAGAAATCTATAAAAATTGTTAAAAATCTACAATATTTAGGAATTACACTAGACCAAAAATTAAAATTTCAATCGCACCTAAGTATTTTAAAAGCTAAGATCGTCCAATTTGTTTCGGGCTTTAAAAGTTTCCACAATTACAACAAGGGAATCAGTCCCTTCCTCAAGAAGATCTGGTATCAAACAGTTATTGAAAGACAGATTCTTTATGGCTCCGAATTCTGGTATCCAAACTTGAATTGCCACGGCATCAGAATCCTTAGATCAATTCAGAGAATAGCATTGTTAAACATCATAAGAACTTACCGAAGTATTTCAAATGACGCATTAAATATTTTAACTGGAGTGCCTCCAATTACCATCAAAATACCAAACGAATTCCAAGTCTATGAGATAAAGCAAGGAAACAGATTACTTAACATCAACAATACAATAATACACAATAATCTTATGCAACGGGAAGCAACTTATAAATTTCCAGAATATTACAAGTTGAAAAATATAGAAATTATAGATAACCTGACAGAAAACATAATATTGGAAAATCATCTAAAAATTTTTACAGATGGATCATCTATGGGAAATGGAGTGGCAAGTGCATATACAGTCTCTCTTAATAATAACTTCATCCATGATCATGCAGTAAGACTACACCCAATTAACTCAATTTACCAAGCCGAATTATATGCGATCCAGGAAGCAATAGTTTGGTTAACACAGTCACAATATACATCAGCCCTTATTTTGACAGATAGTCACTCATCCTTAGATGCACTCAAGATAATTTTTCCTCGAAATTCCATAATTTTAAATATCTACAATAGTTTACTACAAAACCCCAATAAATTCATCAAAATAGCGTGGATTAGAGCACATGTAGGCACCACTGGTAACGAGCGAGCAGACCTTCTCGCAAAAAATGCAATTACAGAAGACCATTATGATGACATCTCTGTCTTGCCATTTCCAGAATCCATTCTAAAGAGTTATTTTAAAAACAAAATCATCACAGATTGGCAAAATGATTGGAACAACTCCACGAAAGGAAGAGAAACGTATAAAATTCTTAATAAGGTAGATGTTAAATTTTTATGTGTTCAAGCAGCATATTATCTTAGCGGCCATGGAAGCTTCCCAAGCTTTTTATATAAAATTGGTAAAAGAACCACTGATAGATGTCCTTGTGACAAAAACCCTGGAACTCCTATACACTACATCTTCGGTAACTGCCCTCTTATGGAATACCATTTTAACTTCAATAAAAATAAAACATTAAAGAGAAACCTACAACGTGTGCTATTAGACGCTTCCAATTACGAAAAGTTAGATAAAAACTATAATGTCCTAAATAAAAACTTTTCATATATCAAAGAATTATTATAACCTATATAAAATTCTAGATCTATAGATTTTAAAGATTCTATAGATTTTAAAAACTATGTTTTAAAAGACTTAATAGACTATTGCATAATACAATTGAAAATTTACAGTACAATATTATTATTGTAAATATCTGTAAATATTTATCTTTAATATTATGTAATCATATCAGTATATTCATATAGAACTTATATAACTTATATACATGTAATAACTTGGGCTCACCCAGCAATAAGCAATATTGGGTAGCTCATGTGATTGTTTTTTTTTTTTTTTTTTTTTTCGCTCCGGGTCTTTGGACACTGGGGTTTCTGGTAGTTATAGGTTTTCCCCTCGTGGACTCATAGGTCCTATGCCGAGAGGTTGGCTGTCCACGAGTGGGAGGTTTCTGTTTCTGTTTCTGTAGATCTTCTTTATGATATTGATGTAAGTTTGTCTATACCAATGTCCTCCAGAGAAGTAATTACTGCAGATGTGTAGACCGAATCAAATGCTTTTTCATAATCAATAAAGGCAAGGCAGAGAGGTAAATTATATTCTTTATGCTTTCCTATAACTTCCCTTACTGTTTGAATATGATCCATGTTGGTCGATTATATATATATATATATATATATATATATATATATATATATAAACGGACGGAATAAAGCATTGGTCAAAGGCTAAGGAAATATATAAGCTTTCATTTAAAAATGAATCAAGGAAATCGGTTAATTCATTATCGAAACGTTTTAGGCACCTTCTTAAAATACATAAACAATGTTTTGCATATCTCTGCGATAATTTGGTGATAAAATAGTATAAGAGAGATGTCCTTTTTACTTTCTTCTATCTTTACAAGAAGGAAGTATTGTATTTATGAGAAATTTCGACGGATTTCTACGTTTTAGAAGGTCCTGAACACGATTTGACTGTTTTTAGAAAATGTTTGTTTGTCAGTCTGTCTGTATACGTGTCTATTTGTATATGTGACACAAATTTTGTGGGCACTCTATCTCAAGAATTAATGCACGGAATTTAATAAAATTTCAGATTCAGTTAGAACTTGACATAAATTGGCGATGATTAGATTTTGGTGTAAATCGTCCAACAGATGCTCTCCGGCTTTTTGCACGATTTCCGTGATATCTATATCTCAAGAACTATTGCATGGAATGCTATCAAACTTCATATTCTGTTAGACTTTGACCTAACTAGACGCTGGTTGAGTTTTGGTGTAAATCGACCAACATGTGGGGCTGCTATGCTGAATTTTTCACGATTTCTACGATAGCTATATCTCAAGAACCAACAGATAATCATTTAATTTTGGTTGCAGACGAATTGATTTATATAGAAGACAGTTTTGTGATAACATACAGTTTTTTTTTTTTTACTGTACATTTTAAGAGTTAAAGTGCCAAGTTTTTTTTTTCTTTTAACCCAAAAGGTTGTACAGAAATCGTAATGAATTCTGAGTTTTGGAATGTTTTTTCTGCCATTCACTCTTTTAAAATTCAATTTTAAAGTGAGTACGTACATGCCAGAAGTAAAGTTCAGAGGTGAAGCAGAGGATGTCGCTGACAATTGGCCAACGCTTCTTTTTTTTTTTTTTTTTTTTTTTTTTTTTTTGTTGAGACTACCCTTTCTTTTGTCGATGACCACAAAATCCTCCAGAAAGAATGGAAAATCGTATTGTTTACGTCTCTATCGGGCAGACTTTCTCAAATTGCGAATAAACGCAGATTTAGACCCTACATTAGTCACATACGGAACGACGACATTCGCAAGTTCATGTTAAATTAATGCAAACCTTCTTGGCAAATTCCTTGTTTGGATTTAAATATTTTTAAATGATATTTTTTTTGTTTTTTCTTGCAATTTCACTCTGGGGACACGTTCTTTTTTGGAACCAACCAACCAACCATTCTTTTTCCGAAATTGAAAATGTCCCCAGAATAAAACTAAAAAAAAAAAAAAAAAAAAAAAGACAGAAAGAAAAGTTGAAATATACAACCGTTAGACTTCTACTTCATACATCTCCTGCAAAAAAAAATCCTTTAAAAGAGTAATTCTAAGAGAGCATTAATAATGACAAGTCATTTAATATTTTGTAGCTTATTAAACAGCTAAAATTTTTGTTACAAATATGTTTTTAACACAGCTCTATAAATGTAAAGGGGCCATACATCTTTGCCTTTACATTTAGAAGGAGTTTTGTTGTTCTTCGACAACTTATCTCAGTTGAAGTTAAAAAAAAATAATAATAATAAAAAGAAGGGGAAGAAGACAGATGAGAAAAAAGAAGAAGAAGAAGAACTGGAAGGAAAGAGGTGATAAGTATAAAGGATAAGTATGGAAAGTAGACCGTGTACGTTAATGGGAGCTGGTGCACGTTAAATCTGTTCGTGGCTCTAATGTCCTCCAAGTTTTATATAAGCGTTACCTCTGGAGGTGCCAATCCAGATGCAGGTCTCTCATCTGGAATTGGTTCAAAATTAGGAGACTAGTTTCACAGTTATATGGATCATGTCAGCTATATAGAAATAAAAAGCCGCAAAACCGGGCCCTTGGGCCAAACCACCACCACCACCAACAACAACAACCCATTGAGCTTATGGTTTCGTCAGTTAACGACAATAGTACTTATCTTAAATTGCAAATTGTTAATTATTTAACAACCTTTCATGGGCCCAATGGACGGGTAGCCAAGTCAATTAGCACAATAAAAGTAAATTAATTTCAATAATGTAGTTAAAGTATAATTCAGAATAAGTTCAGTTTAAAATATTTCTAACATTCTTCTCTTCCAGGTTCCCCTTGCAGTTCCTCGTGCTGCCGGTTGGGACGGGCCAATGGACGGCCCCAACTGGTAGCACAAGGGTTTTTTTCTAGCAGCAGTTTTTTTATTTATTTTATTTTTGACTGTTCGCCTCTTTATTAGGTGCAAATGGACATTGTCCGCACAAGCTACCGGACCCGCTCCAATGGGACAGTCCAGGAAGCCATTTTTTTCCAGGTGGGGTACGGTAGAAAGGCGCAGTCCCGTCAGCCCCCGCAGCGTTTTCGTCTGCCTTGCAACTCGGACCAAAAATTTTCCCCGATGGTACGACTTATCTATTGGCTAATAATATTTTAATTTCAGTGGTTTCAATTATCTTATTAATTGCTTTAATTAGTTTCCCTCAAAATTCTCCCCCCTTTTTCAAGCTAAGTTCAGTACCAACGTTTCGGCACTAAATTGTCCAGCCCCATTCCAACTGTCATGACAAGTACGTGGTGTGCGGCGTCAGATCTCAGAACACTTAAATTTAGGAGTGAACAACACAGAAAAATCCGGACTCAATTGGTTAGCCGACCTGGGTACTTGTCAGTGTGGACCGCCCCAATAGGGCGATCAGGCGAATTTCGCCCCAATGACCAGGCACTCAAACCCGTCAAACTGGGTCGAATCCCGGTAGGTAGGGGGCTGGTCAGTGGTCTCCAAGCGTTATGTAGTCTGCATTGTTATCTTCAGAAATTTCTTGAAGAGAATCTTTTACATTTTGAATAAAATTTGATAGCATTGATACATTTATTAATTGTTTTAGTACCTCATTTAGAATATGTCAAAAATTTTTGGACACAAACTCCCTCTGAATATGGTTATTCACAATATACAAGCAGCATTTCTGGATTATTATCTTTATCAATTTTAAGTAGCCATTTTTCTTTCCCAACATAATACTTTCTCTGTTAGCAAGCTTGCCCTACCCATTTACCGCTAGTTGATCAGCATGTATAATCTAATTTTAAATTTATAATGCGCATGCCATGATATACATTTACATACTGTGTATGTGACCTGCACCAGAGTCATAAGAAATTTAAATATTTTATTAAGAGATCGTGTACATACGAGAAAAAAATTGGTGAACAATTCTGATATATTGTCAAAGTAATCAAATGAAAAAAAAAAGTCACATAATTTCTGTTAAAAACAGTAACATGAAAATTGTCGTTTATATTTGTTATATCGAAAATATTCTGGCAGTCATAATTGGGATAGTTAAAAAATGAAGAGCAGGGTTCATGCATAGTATGTTGCAGAAGAAATGCGTGGATATTTTTTTTAAAAAGAAGTCATTAAAAAATAACAGAAAGAAAGAACTAATCAAGAACAAAAAACATACTTAATTTGGCGTCCTACAGCAACGGCGCCCCACCTCCACGGCATAATTTCTGTCTCCACCGCCGCGCCGATCGACGATTCGGATTTTTACGCTTTCTGATTATTTGTAAAAGCAAACGCTTCTTAAGTCATTTCCGGTATTTTAGAGGATTATGAAGATATAAGAAGATATAATAAATTAACATATATATATTATTACATTATACAGAAATATTAGATTATATAGAGATTAGACTATATAGAAATTAATTAGATTATATTATAATATTTGTTATATTACAGTTATAAATTAATTAGATTATATAGAAATTAATAGATATTATATAAGAAACCAAGTCCAACCGGAAATGACTTAAGAATCAACTAATCAGAAAGCATGATGATCGCAATCGTCTATCGGCGGTGGACAGGGAAATTATGCACCTCCACGTCGTCCATCCTAGCTACGCCATAGATTAATATACAAGATAGGACACTGTCATAGGGCGTAATGGTAACGAGATGACGATTGCAGCGCCTGTAGGGACAAGGGGGAAGAAACGTCTCATAGACGGAATATTTCTTCTTTTGAACGTCTATTTTATTATGATCTTTCTTTTTTTAATACTACATGTTGACATTTTCAACTTTGTAGGAAAAGCGAAAAACGAAAGTTTTAAAATTCCGATTTGTATGCAGACATAATTCTACATGACATATATTTTAACATCTTTAGGTCACATTAAAAAAGTTTTGAAAAGAACTGTTGTCTCAATAATAATAATAATAAAATAAAATGAAATGAAATCCTTTAAAAAGAAATTTTACACACCAGCGGGCAGTTTCAACAGAGGCGGCTACCTCGAAGCGAAAAGAGTAGATATTAAAAACATAAAGCATAAACAGATTTCATGTATAAATGGGTAAATTTCAGAAGCTTCTTAATCCCCCCCCCCCTTTTCACTAGTGACGCTGTTATTGCTGCCGTTACAGATTTTGCTGTAACTGTCCTATCTTGTATGTTAATCTATAAGCTACGCTTACTGTTAATAACTTTGTGTTTTGTTCAACAAACTTAGTGAAAGTCGAGGCTAACGAAAAACACAGGCGCATTCCACTTATCTTTTTTTACAGACCGCTAGAGGGACGTAATGCTCTTTCGTACACCTGCATTGGTGCATTCGAGCATCTCGTGACTCCCGCGGTCTGTAAAAAAAGATACGCGTAAAGCACCGCGGTAGCCTTTCTTTTTCGTTAGCCTCGGTGAAAGTAATGTGAGGTTTCACATAGCTGTGGTGAATATTCCGGGCATAATGCACTGCGCAGTGCACCCCATTAAGGGGTCTAAAAGTTTAGGAAAAACACTATGCATTATACAAGAGTAAATATTGTATTGCTATAAAAAATAAATTAGGGAAATCGACTGGAAGTCGAGCCGTATTTAAGAATTATCAACTTTTCCTAAGAATATTGTTTAAAAAAAAAAAAAAAAAAAAAAAAAAACTGTATCACACTTTATATTAATTAGTTTGTATCATTATTTTTGTATTTTTGTAAAAGTAAATGTTTTCTTATTAAAATATTTTAACTATTTTTTATTATATTGGTTTTTTAAATAGCGTTTATTTTACAAATCGATTTATTTATTTTACCTGGAGTTTAAAACAAAAATTGTGGAGCGCAAAGAAAAGGTAAAACTATGATCCCGACCGCGACAAAAAGAAAAAAAATGTTTGGTAAATGCAAACATTAGCAATAGACAAATAATAATAATAAAAAAAATTAAGATATTTTTATCAGCATTCAATGAAGTATTTACTCAAGCAAATAAACGCATCCGGTAAAACAATTTAGATAAGTAATTTTTCCCTTTGTTTTATATTCCCCGTGCTTAAAAGAAGAAAAGGAAAATTTTAAGTTTACCGAGGAACAAAATATTTCTTTCATTAATTTTAAATCTTTTAGGAGGCAATTTTTCACTAGAGAAAAAAAAAATTAATTTTCATTTATCTAATTTTAAGCTTGTTTATTTTACTGTAAAAAACTCTTTTGCAGTTAAATATTGCTTTTTGAAACAAAAATGTTAGTATTTATTTGCCGTTTTATATGACACAAAGCAGTTACAAACGTAATTCTTTAGATTTTAATAATTTATACTTTATCATTATATGGATATTTTCTCCATCTTTTAAGGCGATTCTCAATATATATATATATTCCACTGTTTTGTGAATTCATGGTAAAATAAGGGGGGGGGGGTTAAAGATGTGCAAAGTTATGTGTACCTTGGACAAGAAATATCCCATAAAAAAAACTTTCTGTAAAAAAAAAAGCGCCAAGTTCTCCTTAATGTTTCGGCCGTAAAAAGTACTGATATCTGATGTTCGCCCAAGTTAAAAGTCAAACATCCGAAATCTTTCATTCAAAATGGCTTCCTGCGACTTGGCCGTTAATGCATTCTAGGTTAAAAACATTAGAAGAATGCAATACTGAGAAAAATAAATTAGAATACATAATATACCCTGATTGATGTTAAACATGCCATATCTTTCATTTGAAATAAATAAATACGTCGATAAATCATTTCAAAATTAATGATTGGAAATTATGCATTTAAAAGTAATATCGGAATGCAAATAGGCAAATTCGTATGATGATATTGTCATCGACGATGTGTGTATGATGATGCCCTTCGCGACGAGCGTCTTTTACAGAATTTTTAATATTTTATACCACCGGTTTTTCAAAACATAAATTTTCGCCAAATTGAATCGCAGAAATGCTGACAATAAATAAGGCAAAGCTTACAATAAAAAGTAACTGGTGGGAATAATCGAGGATTCTGAGCATCTTATGCGTCACGTATACGTGTCGCTCGTCCCCAAGGGATTAAAAGCTTTGTGATACATACCATTGAGTTTCAAGAAACATTAGTTTTGATTAACCATCATTTAGTTTTATCATGGTTTAATGACCATTTTGTACGGTCTATTGTCATTAACACGAATTCCAATGAATATTTTTTTCATCAAATTTCACATTGTGTTACATTATATGAGACGTTGAGAACCAGAGTGGACCATTCTCCACAGCTGTGATTTCGAAATTATGTTTTTAAAAATGTGTATTATATTTTAGTACTTTGTACAACAAAATGCGTAAGATATTAAAAAAAAATGTAGTAGACATGTAGATCATTATACATTCTTTAGAATTTGAAAAACCTTCTAAAATGCATTAACGGCCAAGTCGCAGGAAGCCATTTTGAATGAAAGATTTCGGATGTTTGACTTTTAACTTGGGCGAACATCAGATATCAGTACTTTTTACGGCCGAAACATTAAGGAGAACTTGGCGCTTTTTTCTTTTACAGAAAGTTTTTTTTATGGGATATCACTGCTTTTTGTAGGTTTTGTCAAATGTATAAAGGATATAAATATAATAAAAGTATAAATGTCAAAGAATTTTAAAATTATTTTATTATGCTTTACAAATCTATATTTTTTTTTGTAGTTTACATTAAAATACTAGCCGTCTCAGGCAAACAATATATTCTTTCTTATATGTATGCTAAGCACTTCATCATATTACTTTTATTCATAACTAGCCGAAGTACCTGGTGTTCGAGATTTAAAGAATGTTTGTGTAGAAAAATCAATTTCAAAATTAAACATGTTGTATAGATAACTTCCAAATGTTAAATTATGCCAATATTTCTATAATCGTATTTTTATCATGATTCAATACGTTCCTCAAACTCGTATGACGTTGTACTCACCTGCTGACATCTTACCTACTTGCTTTCACTATTACTCATATTGATACTCTCTTTGTATGATTCCCAAACATTTGAAAAAGTCCGTTAAACTTACAATGTGACGTTATATTAGTTTTCTTTTTTAATTATCGAATGACGTCCTATTAACCTGCTTTCTGTATTTACATATACTCATACTCCTTTTATTATTGAGAAATGTTTGAAAATTTCCGTTATATTACCAATATGACGTCATATTAATCTTTTTTCCATTACTGAAACTTTTTATTTTTATTTTCATTTTTCACGTGGAAATCTTTCAATAGAAAATTAATTATTGTAGAAAGAATTTCATTGTGGATTTTTAATTGTTGGCAACTGCTATAACGAAAAATGTTCCAATTTAATAGGAAAAGGCGGGAAGAGTTCAATATCCTGTGCTGGTAGGTATGGCGAGTTGTTTTTGGCGATAAATGTTTGATTTCGTTGCTGTGATATTCAGTCTTTGGAGCTTTAACTTAACAACTGGAATTGACCTTATTTACGTGACATCACACCCCTTTTGGCAGCAGTTTGGATTTTTTTGCCAATCGCGCGAACCAGCACAGGATATGGAACTCTTCCCGGAAAAGCTGTTAGATTTTTTATTTTTATTATTTAAAAATTAACTCTACATTATTTCGATTCCGGATTACTTCAGTTGCCTCGGCCGTGTTTTAATACACCTACAAGTAGCATTCAAAATTCTGGCTTTCAAACTGTTGATTTGTATAAAAGTGTAGACAGACAAACAGATTTTCATTTTCATACATTCGATTTACTTGCTCAATCCTTCGCCAAATCGGAAGTTTCTGTTAGAGAAATTCTCTTTGCGATCATTGGCAGCATATCTTATATTTTGTGTTGTTATCCATTTCATCTTTATTGACAATTACCGCTGAATTTACTTAAGATTTTACGCTTCATCTCCTTTTGCATCATTACACTCTCTAATACGGAGATTTTTAGTCCTGTTAAGTAATCTTCTGTAATTTACACTGAAGCGAAGTGGTTCTTGTTAAACGCCTGTTAAGCTATCCATATTTACAGTAAACCATATTGATGCTAATTTTTTTCCCCTTTCATTCTAACATTGGAACGATTAAGGAAGATTAGAAAATCTACGGACGCACTGCCGTTCTTCCATTAGAAAATCTACCATTATTCTCATCTAATCGTCTTTGATAATATGTCAATATGTCTTGGTTTTAAGATTTTAGCTAAATTTACTCGAAAACCTGAAGCTAAAATGCGAGGAACCCCATTATAGATAATTCATTCTAACGTACATATTGATAAACTGGATATGTGTTATAAAATTATAATAATCTAGAACTGGCAGTTTCGATGCTTTAATTCTGAAAATTCTCTTTCTATAATAAACTTTTAAGAGAGTAAAGACTAACAATATAGTAAGAGTAAGTATAATAACAGTACAATATAATAGCAAGAGCAGAGGTCTTGTGTAGTAACGAAAGATTGAAACTTTATTAACATTCGTGCGTTATGCCATTTAATTAACCGCATAATATTAATAGATGATTACTCGCCCTAAAAATTCGCAATGAAAAAAAGCCTCTAGCGTCAAATTCTCTCCAAGCTTTGCGACACTTAACGAAATATCGCCAAATTTGGCGACAAAAATACCCTGTTTATGTGGACGTCATAATGATGCATATGTATTATATATGTGATGCATATGCATATATATATATATTTCAAATAAAATCCAGTGTATATATATATATAGTTTATTAACATCATTAAAATGCACTTATAAAACTAACAACCCACTGGAAATTTTGCCAGATTGACTGAGTGCTATTGCGATTAGAAAACCGACATTTATAATAAAATTTATTTTAAGGAAGTAAAAAATAGAAAAACGGACAGATAAACTAAAAGATTTGCCTTCCCAACATTTTCGGAAAAGAATATAAAAAATTCATTCTGCTTGAAACCATGTAACACCTTCAAACTCAGGCTAATTTTCTGTAATCCGGCTTTGGCGACCAACTCTGGCGTCAAATATGAGCGAGGAAATAATTGTCTATGCAATTATTATTACTTAAATGTTTATCGTACAACAAAAAACACAAATGGTTGCAACAATGCAATTAATTTAATTTGCCAATTGAATGTGTTACGAACTGTATATAGCCAAATCAGTAACCCCTATTTGAAGGGTTTAAAGGCAGAAATTCTATGTTTTCAGACTTTTCTGGTTAATTGTGTGACAAAACCTACTAACTTGTCAAATTTTATGATTCTACGACTGTTAGGAGTACCTTAGTTATTTGATGATCACCAACTTTTTAGTTATTTGATGATCCCCAACTTTTTAGTTATTTGATGATCCCCTGTGAGTCAGTTACAAAAAAGCCCTTTTTCGGAATCTCATATTTCGAAAAATATTAAATACAGAAATAAGAAATCTTGGAACCTAGTACAGTTTGACTATATTAATGTGTGTTAAAAAGGAAAACTCTCTAGCTCTCCCCAAATCGCAGTTATGAGGGAGTGAAAAGTAGGCCGAAATGGTCAGGGAAAAGGTAGCTTACGGCCTGTGCGAACTTGGCGGACTCCGTGCTCCCAGATCATCAGATAACAGTATCATGAATGAAATCAATAGAAGAATAAGAAATGGATGGAGTGCTTTTGGGAAGAACAATACTATTCTGAAGAGTAACATGCCTCTTTGTTTGAAAAGAAAGGTGTTTAACCAATGTGTTTTGCTTGCACTAATTTATGGAGCAGAAACTTGGACACTAACAAAACGTATGGTACAAAGATTACAAACAACACAGCGAAGTATGGAAAGATGTATGCTAGGCATAACCAGAAGAGACAGAAAGAGAATAACGTGGATAAGAAGTCAGACGAAAGTTTTTGACATCATCGAGAGAATTAAACGGCTAAAATGGAAATGGGCTGGGCACATTGCAAGAAGACAAGACAATAGATGGAGCACAAACACCCTACAGTGGTATCCCAGAGATGTAAAACGACCAAGAAGACGACCTCAAGTAAGATGGAGTGACGAAATCAGAAAAGTGGCTGGTGTTAATTGGATGACTAAAGCACTAGACAGGTAACAATGAAAAAATCTGGGGGAGACCTACATCCAGCAGTTAATTGAAAACGGTTGATGATGATGATGATGATATATTCCACTAAACAACACGAAATTTTCGACACATTTGCTGATTCAGTTTTCAACGTAAAAGCATAACACTTCCAAACATGATTATTAAACTGATTTTTCACCGAAAAGTTTTTTAATTTTCTATAAAATTATTATATCTTGCATTCTGAGCAATTGTTGTTTTATAACGACTGTTTTTCCGTCTCCAGGGATGATGTGAAAGGATATTCGGTTCGAAACACCAATTTCTACCGCATTTTCTAAAAGATAATTTGCTTAGAAAAAGCATGTGACACGAAGTATGTGACACGTGTATAAGGTAATAACACATGTGTATACAGTCATTTTAAATATACTCTTTTTTCCGTCAATAGATACCGCTGCACTGTCTCAAGCTGTACAGATGACTACAGAAACATGAAACGCCGCGCCGAATCAAACGTTACTTAAGTCTTTTTAGTCCAGGCAAATTACCGTAAATACACCTTTAACCTCGACAAAATTGTAATAGAAGTTCTGTTAACTGATTTTTAATCAGAAACCATAACTGATAAATATAACCAAAATCAGACAAAATCCGAACACGGGTACACCCTTAAAATGGATTTCAAAACGTACTGGAACTTCTATAAGAACTAAAATATCTTCTTAAAACACCATCAAAAACTTTAAAATGCGCTAGGCCTTTCGAAAGATCTGAGTCTTTCTTCGTCAGGCGCAAAAAGACGTGCGTCTAATGAAAGCAGCAGCAAGTATGAAAGCAGCAGCAAGACTGAAATGAGAGATAAGAGAGAGGAAACAAGCTGAAGCAACAGCCAATAGAAACGTAGAAATCAACAGCCAATAGGAAAACAGAAGACAACAGCCAATCACAGAAGAGTAAAATTAAAACAATAGAATACAAAATAGAAGGGAATTAAAGAAGTGAAAAAAAAAATAAAAATTAATGAAAAATAAATAAATAAATAAAATAGAATAAATAAATAAAAACGAATGAAAAATAAATAAATAAATAAAATAAAATAAATAAAATAAAATGAATAAATAATAAATAAACAAATAAATAAATAAAAATTAATGGAAAAAAAATAAATAATAAATAAATAAATAAATAAATAAATAAATAAATAAATAAATAAATAAATAAAATAAATAAATAAATAAATAAATAAATAAATAAATAAATAAATAAAATAAATAAATAAATAAATAAAGCACACAAATATATTAAAAAATGGAAACAGATGAAAATTAAGAATTAAATAAGTAACCACAATATATAAATATATATAAAAACAGACTAAAATTAATTAATACAAAAAATAAATTATATGGAAGTACTGAAGAGGTTTTCCAAGCAGCAGAGAGCATTGTGGAATCAGATTTGTCATTAACAATAACTTCACGATTAAGATAAATAGCTAAATTTTCAAGAAAATCCAATTCAGAGATACTATTAGCATTAAAGATAATTTTAGCATTTTCAAAATTAAAACAATGCCCGGAATCCCAAGAGTGCTTGGCAATAGAAGATTTAGAAATTTCTTGATTAGTTACATAACGAGAGTGTTCTTTTAAGCGGAATTCGAGATTTCTTTTAGTTTGACCAATATAAGATAAATCACAGCCATTACAAGGAACATTATAAATTCCCCATTTGCGAAGATCGGGAACAGGAGATTTGGTGGAGGGGAATTTGAATTTATTGACAGGTTTAAAGATAATGTTAAAATTGAAGCGTCTTAAAACTTTAGCTAATTTGAAACATAAAGGAGGATAAAAAGGGAGGACAACCAAATTATCAGGTTTGCTTTTCACAGATTTGGAAAGAGTAGATTTATTAGACGGTCTATTGAATCTTTCCAAATCTGTAGAAAGCAAACTTGATAATTTGGTTGTCCTCCCTTTTTATCCTCCTTTATTTTTCAAATTAGCTAAAGTTTTAAGACGCTTCAATTTTAACATTATCTTTAAACCTGTCAATTAATTCCCCTCCACCAAATCTCCTGTTTCCGGTCTTCGTAAATGGGGAATTTATAATGTTCCTTGTAATGGCTGTGATTTATCTTATATTGGTCAAACTAAAAGAAATCTCGAAATCCGCTTAAAAGAACACTCTCATTATGTAACTAATCAAGAAATTTCTAAATCTCTATTGCCAAGCACTTTTGGGATTCCGGCCATTGTTTTAATTTTAAAAATGCTAAAATTATCTTTAATGCTAATAGTATCTCTGAATTGGATTTTCTTGAAAATTTAGCTATTTATCTTAATCGTGAAGTTATTGTTAATGACAAATCTGATTCCACAATGCTCTCTGCTGCTTGGAAAAACCTCTTCAGTACTTCCATATAATTTATTTTTTGTATTAATTAATTTTAGTCTGTTTTTATACATATTTATATATTGTGGTTACTTATTTAATTCTTAATTTTCATCTGTTTCCATTTTTTAATATATTTGTGCGCTTTATTTATTTATTTATTTATTTATTTTATTTTATTTATTTATTTTATTTTATTTATTTATTTTAATTAATTTATTTATTTTAATTTATTTATTTATTTTATTTTATTTATTTGTTTATTTATTTATTTATTTATTTATTTATTTTTTTATTTTTTTATTTTTTTTCCATTAATTTTTATTTATTTATTTGTTTATTTATTATTTATTCATTTTATTTTATTTATTCTTTATTTAATTATTTATTTTTCATTCATTTTTATTTATTTATTTTTTATTTTTCACTTCTTTAATTCCCTTCTATTTTGTATTCTATTGTTTTGATTTTACTCTTCTGTGATTGGCTGTTGTCTTCTGTTTTCCTATTGGCTGTTGATTTCTACGTTCCTATTGGCTGTTGCTTGAGCTTGTTTCCTCTCCCTTATCTCTCATTTCAGTCTTGCTGCTGCTTTCATAGTAGACGCACGTCTTTTTGCGCCTGACGAAGAAAGACTCAGATTTTCGAAAGGCCTAGTGCATTTTAAAGTTTTTGATGGTGTTTTAAGAAGATATTTTAGTTCACACCAGTTTCAACTTATTTTATTTGGAACTTCTACCTTTACAAGAAGAAAGTATTGGATTCATGCAAATTTTCGACTTCCGGAACACGATTTGACTGTTTATAGGAAATGTCTGTCTGTGACTCTGTCTGTCTGTCTGTATGTGACAAAAATTTTGTGGGCGCTCTATCTCAAGAACTAATGCACGAAATTTAATAAAACTTATATTCAGTTAGTCCCTGATATAAATTGGTGCTGATTAGTTTTTGGTGGAAATGGCCCAATAGGTGGCGCTGCTATGCTGCATTTTTCGCGATTTCCGCAATAGCTCTATCTCAAGAACTAATGCATTTATTTTCCTCAAACTTCAGATTCATTTGGATCGTGACATAAATAGACGCTGATTACGTTTTAGTGTAGATACCCCAACAGGTGGCGCTGCTTTACCACTTTTTTCATGATTTTTACGATAGTTATATTTCAAGAACTAATGCACGGACTTTCATCAAACTTCAGATTCTGTTAGACCTTGACATAAATAGATGCTGCTTATTTTTTTGTCTAAATCTCCCAATAGGTGTCGCTGCTATGCTACATTTTGCAGGATTTACACGATTTTAGCAATAGTTATGTCTCAAGAACTAATGCACGGAATTTAATAAAACTTTAGATTCAGTTAGACCTTGATATAAATTGGTGCTGATTCTTTTTAGTGTATGCGAAACCTGTGTGAGATAGAAGAAAGTGGTGGGTTTGACATATCCAACTAGAACAAGTAAACTCTGGTTAGAATATCAGCGAATAATCAGTGTTGTAAAAAACTTAATAAGATCTGACAGGATAGGTTCTTGGGAATTGCACTTGCGTGCTATGCTGGAGATTCTACCCATAATAGCAGCAGCAGGACATGTTAATTATCTCGTCACTATACTGTGTACTTACAGAAATGTTTGTAGAAGGTAAATTTGTGATAAGAAGAAGTGACATATTATGGGGTGGACTCTGATCAGATCTTGTAATAGAACAAGTGCTTATGCGTTCCCTGAAAAACAAAGGAGATCTTGCGAGAGGAAGTGGACTTACGGAAAGTTCAAGGGCTACATGGCTGTTTGCTATGCCTGTTTGTTCAATTTTCAACTTAGCTAAGCAGGGATATGCAGGGGTTTTTATGCAAAGTAGTGAGCAACATAAAGAAATCAGGGACAGCAGACAGAAGAGGGACAGCGATGACATTAAAAAAGTGACCAATGTAGTAGAACCCATATCGCCCTTTCATTATGATTCTACTCTATGCAATATTGTTACAGGCGTAACTACTGAAAAGGGAGTGTTAATGTTAAGATTTGCACTTATTTGGTACGAAGATCATCTCCAAAATGATAGGGAAAGATATATTTAGGTATTCGGCTAAGAGGTCAGATAAAGTGAAAACTCTAGGACCTGCTGCCGCTATCTGTAGTAATAAAGATGACTTAGATATACAAATAGATCCAGCGCTCCTCTTCCAAAGAATGATGACTGTTGCCACTTGTGGTGAAATGAACCTCGGAGATGTCATGCGCTATGAACTGTGTGTGTACCCTGCAGTTTTATTTGAATCACCAAATACGATGAGGAAATCAGACAAATCTCAGTTAGCTCAAGCACTAACCAAAATCATAAACAATATGCACCATGAAGAAACTGACAACGTGGGAAGTACAGAAAGGTACATTTTGGATGGAGGATCTCTCTTGCATCGCATTTCCTGGTGTAACAATGAGATATATGAAAACATCGCTAAGCCTTATGTTGATTTTGTTCTTAAACAATATGGGAAATCTATCATTGTTTTTGATAGTTACATCGGGGCCCCACCGATTAAAGATGTGGCTCACAGACGACGCTACAAAAAAAAATTGAGATATTAATTTCAGGCCAAGCATGAAGTTTATCGGCAAAAAGGAAGAGTTTCTGACCAGTGCGAAAAACAAGTAAGCAATGATTTCCCTCATAGGGGAATTGCTTAAGAAACAAGGCTGCACTATTCACAACGCAGACGGGGATGCCGATGTAGATATTGTTCGTGCTGCAGTCTCATCTTTAGAAGATGCACATACCACTGTAATAGGTGAAGATACCGACTTGCTGATCCATCTCCTTTACCATGCAAATGATAATGGTTTCAAGCTATTCTATCGCAGTGGCATAAGACGAGGATCAGATTCCAAACCAATCTATGATGTTCTCAACATGCAGTCTCTGTTAGGTTGTGAAAATTGCAACTTTCTTCTGTTTCTGCACGCTTTCACGGGCTGCGATACAACATCCAGAATTTTTTCGATTGGGAAATCCTCAGCATTTCTCAAACTGATGAAGGAGACAGACCTCCGTTCTATTGCAAAAATATTTTGTTCAAATTCATGTCTACATTCAGATATCGCTAAGGCTGGGAGAAAAGCATTGCTTCTGTTTTATGACTGCAAGACACTGGAATCCACAGACAAACTAAGTTACCAAATGTTGGTAGAGAAGGTAACTACAGAAAAATCATTTGTTACACCTGAAAGTTTGCCTCCGACCGATTCTTCTACAAAAAATCATAGCTATCGCACTTACTTACAAATAAATATCTGGAAAGCTACTGAAGAAAGAATCAAGCCAGAAAAATGGGGTTGGTATGTAAAAAATAACTCATGCTACCCAATACTCTGAAACTTACCACCAGCTCCAGATTATCTACTTAATATGATTCGATGTTCTTGCAAGACAAACTGTGCTACTTTACGATGCGGATGCAAGCGCAATGGATTACCCTGTTCTACAGCTTGTGCGATATGCCAAGTCAATGGATGTAACAACAATTACCTAACTTCTAACTATGAATATAATGAAAGTGATTAAAATTATTGATACAAGTTTTTTTTCACTGGAACATTTCTGTAAAAATGAACTTAAGCAGTAATTTTTAAAGAATAGTAGGCTTTTGTGTACTGCTTAATGTTTTTGAATGTACTTCATAGTGAAGTTGTGAAAATAAAGCGATATATTCTTTGATTTAGTTCCAGAAATCCTCTCCACCATTTTGAAATCCGTATATAGGGGTGTTCCCGTGCTCAGATTTTGTCTGATTTTTAGTATGCTACTAAGCAGTAGTTCCTGATTAAAAAACCGTATAAAAAGCTTCTATTACAATTTTGTCGATGTTCATTCATAAAATGTCTGGATTATTTACTCTTCATTAACTTTCGCAGTTTTAAAGCGAAAAAAGAAAAAAAGTTTGCGTTTTGGTTTTGATGTTTGTCTGATAATTCTTTCAGTTTAATAACACTACAGCGTACCATATCATGTATTATAATACGAGCAAATCTTGTGTGTGTGTGTGTGTGTGTGTATATATGCAAATTTTATTTTAAAAACGGCTCTAACGATTTTGACGAAATTTTGTATACAATTTGGGGCACCAAAAAACCATTGGGTTAGGTCACATGTTCGAGAAAATTCGATTAGTGGATCGTTTTGGATCACTATGGGTCAAGGTCAAGCTAATTGTATCTGAAAAACGGTTCAAACGATTTTGACTAAATTTTGTATCCTACCATTTTCGGGCACAATAAGACTATTAGTCTGGGTCACATGTTCGAGAACTTCCGATTAGTGGGCCATTTTTGGGTCACGTTAATTTTATCTGAAAAACGGCTCAAACGATTTTGATTAAATTTTGTATCCTACGAGTTTCGGGCACGAGAAAATCATTGTGCTAGGTCACGTGTCCAAGAAAATTCGATTTGTGAGTCATTTTTGAGTCACTGTGGATCAAGTTAATTTTATCTAAAAAACGGCTCAGACTATTTAGATTAAATTTAGCATCTTATGGTTTTCGGGCACGAGAAGACTGTTGGGCTATGTAACATGTTCGAGAAAATTCGATTAGTGGGTCATTTTGGTCATGGGTCATTATGGGTCAAGCTATTTTTATCTTAAAAACGACTCAGACGATTTGAACTAAATTTTGTACCCCACGGTTTTTGGGCACGAGAAAATCATTGGGCTAGGTCACATGTTTGAGAAAATTCCTTTAGTGCGTCATTTTTGGGTCACTGTGGTTCAAGCTAATTTTATCTAAAAAACGGCTCAGACTATTTTGACTAAACTTTATATCCGACGGATTTCGGTCACGAGAAGACAATTGGGCTTGATCACATGTTCGAGAAAATTTGATTAGTGGGTAATTTCAATTATGGGTCAAGCTATTTTTATAAAATAAAAGGCATTATAGTAAAAATAAAGAGAGAAAAATATATCGAGTTGAACTCAAAGCTAATTTTGACCCAGCAAAGCTCGGTTTTCCCTGCTCGTGTTAAATAAACTGTAATTTTTTTTCATTTACTGGACACAAAATTTTCATTCTATCCCATAAATATGACACTTATTTAATTTCCATATTTATTATAAATAATGATTTTTTTTTTAATGCACGGGTGCTCATATTTTTGACAACATTTATCTCTTTCTCATACTCTCGTATATACAGGGTGGCCATATTTAAAGTGCACGCGTTTGAAGGATGGTACAAGTTAAACTATTTGGTAAATTTTTAAATGTTTTGGTATTTATACTGTTTAGAGTATGCGGAAACGAGTTATGCAATAAAAATTATTAGTTCGAAATTCCACCGATATATGGTGCTTAAATGTTTTAGATGTTTTATTTGGAAATATAAACAACAATAACTCTTTTAAATCAATATCTTTTGAGAAGACAATATTCTTTCATAGCAATGGTATAACTACTACCATTTTGATAAAAACACTTTACTAATAGAGCGCGATTTTTTTTTTTTTTTGCTAAAATGTTAAAGCTTATAAGACTCTTCCTAGCTAAAACCTTAAGCTAGAATCATGTGAAATTCGACATAAAATTTTTAAAATTTAGTTGGTAGGAAATTCTCTATTTTTCTTTTCTGTATTTTTCTTTTTTATTTTAATGATATACAGCGCCGCCTGGCGGAAAATTTAAAAATTATTCTTGTTTTACAGCAGAACTTGTTTCTCCATGCTCTAGACGTCTATACTCTAGACAGTATAAATAACAAATCTTCTTAAAACATTCCAAATAGCTTAGTTTGTAGAGCCCTTCAAACACGTGCATTTTAATTATGGCCCAGTGTATAATATACGTTATAATTATTTTATTTTTATTTTATAGCACTCATTACTTTATGACCGTTGTAGAAGACATGTTCAAACATTTCGCTCTATCCAGTCGATGCTCCAGCCAGCCTGTACACCAGTTTAATTAAAAATTCGTAAGAAGCTATTGCATTTTCACAAAAATCCCCGAGCACAGCTTCAAAAAAAAAAAACCTTGAGTTTTTACATTAACGATTACATTAACTGCGATTTAATAAAATTCTGTATTCACTTCCATAATCGTTGTCATGAAGTAGAAAGCCACACAATTATGTTCCATTAAGTGTTAAGAACGGCAAAATATGATGAATAGACAGACAGCAGGTGAAATTTTAATATCCGTATGGTGCTTTACTTACATCGTATTCCAAGACTTTAAAGAGAAATCACGTCTCTGCGGCAGTCAACAGATCGAAATTTCAAAAGGGACTTTCCGAGAAATAAAGTTATTCACACAAAAATCATATGAAGTAATGTTATTTTTTGCAGTCATTTCCACTAAAATAGGAACACTCTACTAATTGCATACTGTCCACCAGTATTATTAAAAATTCGTAAGAAGCTATTGCATTTTCACAAACATTTCCGAGCACAGCTTCAAAAAAACCTTTGGTTTTTACATTAACGATTACATTAACTGCGATGATATTAAGTTAATAAAATTCTTTATTATTTGGCAAGATTGACTCACTTTCTGATGTTGCTTGGGTTACTGAAACAGTTCAAAACACATATAATCTGAGCTCTGGAACGTGCGAGAGCTTTTTTTAAAGACAACGCTTACATGATTCGCTTACACACAATCGCTTACAATGATACACGATTCTAAAAAGAATGCCTTGAGCAAAAGGTTCTAAACCAATCACACACCTCATTTAGGAACTTTTTGGTGGAATCGTAATTTTGATGTAAAAAGGGACTTATAGTGAAATAAACATGTCAAAAACTATATTAAAATTCAAAATTCCAATAAAAAACGATTCAAATTTATAACCATGTGATATAAAGAGTCGTGAAATTCTTATCAAGTACCAAAGTATGAAAGTGTGTATAAAGATAAAATTGCAAGATGAATTTACCGAGTGTTCTAAAATGGACTGACTGATTTTAAAAGTGACAGGTATTAAAAAAATCCTTGCAGGAGGTATATGCAAGATTTTTTTTACTGTGATTCCTGATTTTAGTTCAAATTACCGGCAATAGATGGCGCTGCGAGAAATAGACGCCCGACCGAGGCAGAAGCTGAAATCACCCTGTATTGATGCGAAGGAAGGATGTTAAATATATGGAGTGGGTTTCTAATCGGGACAAGAACAGATTGTATTGGCGAATGAAACCCACTCCATATATTGGATTGTTCGGAAAGTCATTTTCGTTTGGAAAAATTAATTCGTACCGGGAAATAATCTCATTTAATTATTAGACAATGGAAAAATGGAACAATGTAGTTAGCAGCAGGGAATGCCTAGTTGTATACCAACTGAACTTCCAGGTTAAATGTTAATTGACCAGGTTAATTGACTTGCGAGGCAAAAAGGAGCCGTAAGAAATTAAAAAAGTTAAAAATTAAATAAAAATATTTATAAATATAATAATGAAATAGAAGTATAACAAAAATAGTAAAAAAAGTAAATATTAAAAAAAAAATTCCACTAGATAAAAAAAAATGACAGACGAAACCTATCGAGGGTCGAACCCATCTCAAAAAAAAAAGACTCTCTACAGAGAGCATACATTTAGTTTTAAAGTTACAAAATAATAACATTAAAATAAATATATTTTTTATACTAAGACAAAAGACAAGAAAAATTAGAGAGAGAGGAAAACTCAATCATTAATCAATAAAAAGCATATTTAGGGCGTTTACTGTATATTTTTAGCAATAATGTTATTAGACATTAATTTCGATAGCTAACGTCTAATTATTAAAGGGCAGAATTTTCCGGTACGAATTAATTTTCCAAAACGGAAAGAACTTTCCGAACAATCCAATATTTAGCCTCCTTCCTTTGCATCAATGCTGGGTGATTTCAGTTTTGGCCTCGATTGGGTGCCTATTGCTTTCAGCCCCATCTATCGCTGCTATTTGAAACTAAAACCAAGAATCGCAGTAAAAATATTTGTCACTCTTTTCAAGTTATTGAATTTTAAAACAAGTCAGTCAGTTTTAAGACATAAGACATTCTTTTTACAGCAAATTCAGTAAGCAGGATATGGGCGCGCAATAAAAATTAGCTAAATTAGCTTTGTAAAGGAAACATAGTGCCAGTTAAAATGCGAACATTATACTAAAATAATGTAAGAAATTTCAATACATAGATCCCAAAATTTATAGATGTCAAATAAAAAATATAATCGTTCCATTAGGATATATTCCGGCACATTTTTCACATTATAATAGATTTTTAAATTCACCCATTCCTTCCCCTCTAACTGAAAGATTTCCTTTTTAAAGTCTCTTACAGATATAAATTTCGATCACTTTTTTAAAAACTTTATTTCTCGCTGTCAAAAATATTTTCCTAAAATATTTCGAATTCTTTGGCAGATCTTATTTCCGAAGCATTTCCCGTGATATTTTATGATTGAGAATAGAATGTTCGTAACAGTTTTCGCTCTGAGCATGTAGGTGTTTAGATGAAAGTATAGAATTGCATTAGCTTCCTATTTATATTTAAACAATTAAGCTGTCAATCTTTATGTGTTTGCTATGTCATAATAATATAAGCTTTCATATGCATAAACAGCGTATCCCAAAAAGTTTGAAACGGGCTTTTAACTTTTTACCTGTAAAGTGTGATCCAAATAAGATGGGAAATAATATAAAGTAAATGAAATAGTCCATTTAACATTGTGAAGTTGCTTCCTGTAAGTAAGCAGTAGCAGTCTGTAGTTCAATTCTTGGCGTTGTTTGTTTGGTGTTTTTTTATAGGTTGACTTGGCAGAACGACCACCCTGCTTGATAAATATGAAAGTCAGTGCTTACTTTATAACAGATGTTATAAAACCCAATTTTTCAAAGAATTTATTCAGACACGTAATATTGCGATCGCTTGAATACAGCCATTGTTTCTTCTTCTCTTATCAAAAATAGTTACCCTGTAGATAGCGCGACCTGTCTGGAAGAAAACATATGTGGATAATTTTGCCCGTTAGGATCATTTTAGGCCACCTTCTCCTATATATATATATATATATATATATAATTATAATATCTATGAATTTCAAAAAACATATCAAGTTCTAATATCATTCTACAATAATCTACAAAGAGATAATTAATGATATTGTGCAAACAGAATACCACATAGCTAATAATTAACATGTGCAATCATAAAATTACCATAGCATGTGCTTCAATGTTAATTAGCCAAACTTACTCATACCTAAAGAACATTTAAAAAGAAAGAGAGAGAAAGGGGAAAGTAAAAATTATAAATTGGAGTTGCTATTAAGTAAACACAAATGGATTAATAAATTAAATATGAACATTATTCAATGGAAAACTGGACCACAAGAGAACCAATCAAGAATTGGATATGAAAAAACACATGTAGATGTACTCGTCAGCCTGTCTGCACCCACATGTGTTTTAAACAATAATTCAGTATTTCAAAATTCTACTGGCATGTGCTAAGAACAGTAGAATCAGCCAAGTATACTGAATTATTACCAGACAACAATTGGAAAATTAAAATTGGAAATATGTAAAATGGAAATAAAAAACCATTAAGAAATATATATATATATATCACTTACATCGATAATCCTAAAATCTTTATAAATCACCACACTAAATTACCACCAGATAACAGTTTTGAAATAATATTGGAAATTAGAACCCTTAAATTGTAGAAAAAATATTTTACTCACAATAATGATCCAGAATCCTCAAAATATAGAAACTTCTGCATAATGATCAAGTCCACATGGCACGTATCAAACATGTTTACAGTCGAGTTGAGAGAAATGATTTGAAAGACAAGTTGAGAGCTCATTTTTTTTAAACACAACTCCAACAATGACACCCCAACACAAAATGATTCAAAAACACACAAAATTATTCTGTTGATAATACTCTTATAACAAAATTATATCCGTGAATATATAATTACTCCTTCTAATTTTAATTCATGAAAGTAAAATTAATATACAAGCAATAGCTCCCTCTATAGTTAAATTAAAAATAATATTTATGATATGATCATCAACTACCTGACACGTAAAGTGTCGCCAAATGTTGGTATTATAATTATTCATAATTAATATTTAGTTACATATCCACATTATTATTTACATAATCACTTCATTAGATTTAATCATATAAATAAATTTTAAAAAACAATACTTCCTTGTAGTTTTACATTAAATTCGAATAAAATCCTACAATATGAATAAATATACACAGAATTTATTCATCCTGCACAGCATTTCAGATATTCTTAACAAGAGCATATTATGTAAAAGAGATATTATTTTAAAACAAAGTGCTATGCTGCCAGCTGTGTTAATCCACTGATATATATTATAAACTTATAATTAAATAATTAATGTTTTATTGTTACTACTACTTGACTTGTTATTAAATAATTAATGTATTATTTATACTAATACTTAATTATATTTTAGATTTCAGAGATTAATTTAAATATCAAATTAAATAATTATTATTATTACTACTGTGTTTCAATCAAATTTATGCAATGCAGTAATTAAAACACTTGCCAAATTCAATTTTTCATAGATAAAAATAAAAAACTATATATATATTTATACACATTGCAAATAGATATGTTTGTGAGTTATAATTATAAATGTTATCCATGTATAATTTTATGTGTTATTGTATAAGTTAAATTATAAATGTATGAAAACTGCTCATCAAAAACACCCTAAACATATGTGATCGGCAACGCACAATCCATGTATAATTTTATGTGTTATTGTATAAGTTAAATTATAAATGTATGAAAACTGCTCATCAAAAACACCCTAAACATATGTGATCGGCAACGCACAATCACATACTATACAGAGTGCATATAATGTTCAATCAAATATTAAATTTCCTAATATGTTATAATTGTATTAATGTATGTTATAATTGTAATATTATATCTATTGTTATATGTTATCGCACATTAAAACAAAAATTTATTACATGCAGTGTTATATATATATATATATATTATGTTTTTTTTTTTTTTTTTTTTTTTTTTTTTTTTTTTTTTTTTTAGAATCTTATAGCATTTATTACTATATATTAGTTTTTAGCTCACAGGCTATCAAAGCCTGAGAGCTTATGTGCCCGCCGGTAAGAATCTGGTAAGAAGCCGGTAAGTAGTACTGTATGTACGTAAGTATGTATGTATGTACGTAACGCGATAACTCTTGATAGAACTAACCGTTTTACTTTAAATTTTGTTTATAGGTTCCTTGTGATAAGGCGCTTCCCTGATTAGTTTTGGAGGTTCATTGGTTAAACATAAAGGGGGGAAATGGGGGGCTAACCCCCCATAATTTAGATAAATAGGTTTTTCACGCAGAATTATCCCATTTTCTACAAATTTTGTATATAGGTTCATTTTGATAATGCGTTTCTGTCAATAGTTTTGGGGGTTCATTGGTTAAGTACAAAGGGGGAAAGGGGGATAACCCCCCCCCCTAATTTAGATAAATGAGTTTTTCATGCAGAATTATCCGATTTTCTTCAAATTTTGTAAATAGGTTCATTGTGATAATGCGCTTCTCTGAAGAGTTTTGGGGGTTCATTGGTTAAGTATAAAGGGTAACCCCCCTTAATTTAGATAAATTGGTTTTTCATGCAGAATTAACCGATTTTCTTCAAATTTTGTATATATATATTCATTGTAATTATAGACTTCCCTGATTAGTTTAAGGGGTTCATTAGTTAACTTTGAGGGGGGTAACGGGGGGATGACCCCCCTTAGTATATTGTTCATTTCTTTATTTTTCGAGGGTCTTATTTCAAATTGTTGGAAATAAGAGTATAATATACAATTAGTGTGAATAGCCTGTGAGCTCAATGCCCTCAGTTTAACTGGGCAGTTTTCTTTTTATTCAATAATTTAACGTTCTATCTTTACAAGAAGAAAAGTATTGAATTCGTAAAAAATTTCGGCTTCCGGTTTTCGATGAGTTTATACGTTTTCGATGGTTCTAAATACGATGTGAGTCTTTTTAGAAAATGTCTGTCCGTGAGTCTGTGTGTCTGACTGTATATGACACAAATTTTGTAGGCGCTCTATCTCAAGAACTAACGCACGTAATTTAATCAAACTTCTGATTCAGTTAGATTTTGACATAACTTGCTGCTGATTACGTTTTCGCGTAAATCGCCCAAGAGATGGCTCTGCTATACTGCATTCTTCACGATTTCTGCGATAGTTATATTTCAAAAACTACTACACGTAATTTCACCCAATTTCATATTCTGTTAGACCTTGGTACGAATTGATGCTTATTAGGTTTTGGTGTAAATCGCCCAAACAGGGGCGCTGCTATGCTGCATTTTTCACGATTTCCGTGCTAGCTATATCTCAAGAACTAATGCACGGAATTTTAATAAACTTCATATTCTATAAATAGATCCTTATTAGGTTTGGGTTTATAACAGGTATCACTGCTATGCTCTGTTTTTCACAATTTCGTTTTAGCTATATATCAAGAACGAATAGATCGTCATTTAGTTTTGATTGCAGACGATTTAATTCATATAGAAGATAGTTTTGCGATGACCACAGCATCTATATATATATTACGCTATCGTACGTGGCACAGAAATTGCGATTATTTCTTTTTTGCCGGTGGCAACAAGTGTTTTGTTTTCACTAATTTGCAAATATTAAGAAAAGTATTTGAGGTACCGATTTAAAACTCATCACACATTACGTAGAAAAATTTTCTGCATCGAAAATGCGATTTTTGTAGAAATGGGGCTGTATTTTTTCTTATTTTTTGCGAAAAACTAACTACTTTCTAAAAAGGAAAGAAAATAAAGTGCGAAGTCAAACCAAAAAACGCGCCATTTTGTTACCAATTTAAACATTAGCTCCATTGTTTGCCTTATGCAATTTAACCTCATTGTTGTCCGTATCTTTATAACGTCAATTTTACTGATTCATACATTTGTAATTTTTAATATAGAATCGATAATAATAAATGAATAAAATAATCTTATAGAGTGGAGATTTCCGTCATGTCCTACCTCTCAGTTTTAGAGATTTAAGATCGCTAACAGTTTAGCGTTGCATAAAGATGCATAGACTTTAGTCTAAATTTTAAAACATACAGAAAATATACGTACCCTTAAAACAGAGAGAATGAGTTAGCAAGGTGGCTGTTAAAGTTTGGCGAATGTCAAAGAGGGTGGGGAAACTATTAAGTTGCCCCCAATTTGCTATCCAAATATACATGATCCAGTGCATCAACTTTTCAGTAACATCGGTTTTAGGACTTTTCTTACCCCTCGAATACCACTTATTCCATCAGAGAATATGCCTTTTACATTTAAGCGTATAAAATTTAGTATTAGATTAGCTTTTTTCAATTATTATAAATAAATCCCAGGGTCAAACTTTTGAAAGAAATTGCTTAAATTTGTCAAATCCAGTTTTTAGCTAATGGTCAGTTGTATGTTGGTCTTTCAAGAGTTAGATCTTTTGATTCAGTTACTGTAGTATATGTGAGCTTTGAAATTTACAATTGTGTGCATAAAGAAGTTTTCGATGCTGAAAAAAAAAGATAAAAATATTTTGATAATTGTGAATGGTGTAGATACTTTCAATACAATATGTATACACTTTTTTAATTTTAAAGAATATCCAGTAACTATTGTGTGCATACAAAGGTTTTTATATGCATGATGTTGAAAAAGTACCCCTGTTTTCATATTTCTAAATGGCGTCCGTATCTTATGATGTGTATATATTTTTTAATTTCAAAGTACCCAGTCCTAAGTGAAGAAGTTTTTATGCGTAGTATTTATACATATAATGCTGAAATTCGTATTCTAATATGCTTACATTTAAAAGAGTAGACACTAGAGCATATGTATATATTTTTTAATTTCAAAGTACCCAGTCCTAAGTGAAGAAGTTTTTATGCGTAGTATTTATACATATAATGCTGAAATTCGTATTCTAATATGCTTACATTTAAAAGAGTAGACACTAGAGCGAAGATGCTCTGCGCGGGATCGACTAGTACTAGTAAATTTTTGGAACAGCATGAATTGCATTCATAAAATTAGACGCGATTAAATGCTTACAAAAAAAAAGTTTGTTTCTTGTTTTTTTAAATTATTTCTACACTGCAAAAAATAATTGTTGATTTTACAGTATAATACTGCCATCCCAGCTGCCAATATTATGCCGTAAAATTAACAGTAATAAATAGTAAAATAAGCAGTGATACGCTGCCGCGCTACCGTAAAATTAACAATAATAAACAGTAAAATAAGCAGTGATACGCTGCCCCTCAAGCGCGGTATAGCGTATTACTGTTTATTTTGCTGTTTATTACTGTTAATTTTACGGTATAATACTGGCAGCTTGTGTGCCAGTATTATACAGTAAAATCAACAATTAATTTTTGCTGTGTACTCTTATACTTATTAAAATTTATAATAGATTTTAAAACAGTTATTTTTATCTCATTCAACTGAAAAAAATCTTTTATTTTACTATTACTCTAAGTTTCGATCGCTCTGGATACATTTATCTTTTACTGTCAAAAAGATTTTTCTGAAACATTTTGAGTCTTTTAACAGATAAGTGTTTCGGATGTAATAATAATAATAATAATAATAAAGAACGAGATATATTTCACGTCTGAAAAAAAGAGTGTTCATGCCTTTTTTCTTTAATGTTTGGCCTCATATTTGATTTTTATTTTGGATGTAAAAATATATTCGAATTATACGTGTGTTTAAACATTTTTCTATCGTAATATATATATATATATATATATATATATATATATATATGTTAATAGAAAAATAAGGAATATTTCCAGAAACAAATCTCTGAAAGGGATAGAACTTTTCTGTAGTACATGGTATATGATGTTGTGTTTACAATCCGGTGTATTTTTTAATTTATTACAGATCTTTAAAAATACATTTTCTTCTCTTTGAACTAAAAATTGTATTTTTCTTTTAAGTATTGGTGTAGGTTTTGATAGCTCTTTGTACATTTATATTTCACTGTCAAAAATATTTTTCTGAAACATTTTTAATCTTTTAACAAATCTTATTTTGGATGTAATAATAATAAAAAAAAAGGTGCGATATATTTCACGTCTGAAAAATAACTGTTCATGCCTTTTTTTCTTAATGTTTGGTTTGATTTTTATTTTGGATATAAAAATATATTCGAATTATATATATATATATATATATATATATGATATAGTGACACATTGGAGCTTAAAAAACAGTTGGCGAACTCTGTTTTAGGTTGGGTTTCCATGTATCAACGCACAGACATAGGCTGAATGGTTGTATCACTCAGATATTTCTAAGAAAATGTGTGTACTGTACCGAATTATGTGTCTCAAAGCTTCATTACATAATCAGAAACAACCAAGCAGGAGGAATGCTCTAGCAAGTCGTGATTAAAATGATTACTTAATCAACTCTATGTGGCAGTCGGAGCTTCAAATATTCTTTACATTATGAGGTCTTAGAATTAATACGATGATATTGCCGAAGAAAGATGTTATTATATGTACCAAAGATCTTATTAGGTACGGTACAAATATCACTGGGTTTGAACATAACAGTCGTAGTGGAAACTGGACGTCTCGAAAAGTTTCGAATAAAACTTCGGACTCTCTAACCTTCGAAAAACGTGTCTCTCTCATTCCCCTGACTTTCGGATTTGGCTGCGCGTGCGTATTTAAGTTAATCTAGCGCAAAGTGACAATCAAGTCACCCGACTTTCCTTCTCCACTCATAATCGCTTTAAAAGGGACTTATTAACAATTCTGGTGAAATAAACTTGAGGTGATTCAACTTCCGTAGCGCGAAAATTTTCTTCTATGACAACCTATAGCCTTGAAATCAGGTACACAACGTGTAAACAAATAATAATCTCTGATATCGAGAATACCGGTTAACAATAGATTTTGGATTGTCAGACGATAGTTTTAGCTTACGCTAGACAGAAAAGAAACAGAAAAGAGAAAAATGAATTGATTGACGAGGAATAAAATTAGCATTGTAATATTATAATAAACATTTTGATATTTTAACAAGAATGTTTTTAAATAAACAGATTTTTCATAACGGGATAATTTGAGAATTATGACATTTTAGCAATTAAATAGAGAATTTAGAGAGGTTTGATATACACGGGAAGTAACAGTGAATTTTAGTAGGGATTTAAATAATAAAAGGGTTTTATTTAAGGAATATAAGTAGTTAGCGCCATTTTTGGATTCAAGCAATTTAGAATAAATATTATTAGGTGGATTAAGATCTTATACCTTTACGTATGGAGATTGATATATTAGTTTAAGAATAGGTTTTAATTTAATAAGCCGGTATAATATATAGAATATTATTAAAAGGAAAATTTATATAGAATAATGTTAACCTTGAAAAATAAATTTAAATTTTGTAATATATATATATATATATATATATATATATATATATATATATATCGGTTACAAGGAAAATAGTAAATATTCACAGAAACAAATCACTGAAAGTTTCTATGAAAAGTTTTCTGTAGTATATGGTACATATTTCATTGTGTTTAAAATCCAGTGTATTTTTTAATTTATTACAAATCTTTAAATAGACATTTTCTTCTCTTTAAACTAAAAATTATCTTTTTTTTTTTTTTTTAACTATTGCTCTAAGTTTAGATAGTCCTTTACACATTTATATTTTACTGTCAAAAGATTTTTCTGAAACATTTTGAGTCGTTTAACGTATCCTATTTCCTAAGCAATAAAAAAATGGCGAGCTTTTTTACGTCTAAACAGTGGGTGTTCATGCTCCTTTTCCTCAATATTTTTGTGCTACATTTGGATTTATTTTAGATGTAAAAATATATTCGGATCACATTTGAGTTTAAAAACATTTTATATTATCATATATATCGGGTGATCGAAAAATATGATGAACTATAGGGAAAAAATATGAGCAATATAAGGATAATTTCCGAGACTTAAAACATGCTTTAGATAATAATGATAGAAAATGATATTTCCACAAAATTGTCTACAAAAGAAAGAAAGTTTCATTTTTTTAAATACTTTCATGCTGAATATTTCATTCTTAATACATGATCTTCATACTTATTTACAACCTTCTTTTAGTTATAACATATCTCTCATCTTCCTCTACATTCATGCCTTCATCTTACATGTATACACAAAACATATTAATTTCATTTTAAGTATTTAAATACATCTTATATGCTTACACTAGCTGACGTGCCCGGCGTTGCCCGGGCCCGTTATAATAACCTTAAAAATACCTAAAATCAATGTTGAATGATTTTATATTTTTAAATGAAAATCTATCCAAACGAACTGAAGGACAGTCGTTATTGCCGATTTAATGTCGATTTACAATCTGACGTTTTAATATATTAAACTTTCAATTCTGACCAAAAGTTCCTGAGCAAACCTAAATAATATAAAGCACTTCCCCATCTTTCCTCTTTTAAACTCAAAATAATATACAGTTTTGGCCAATTTATTAATCCCATTCGAAATAAATTTCCAAAACCTTGTTTCTAAGATTATTATATTAAAATTAAATAAAAATCACGCACTCGTGGCATCATAATTCACTTTTATGTCTTAACGGAATAGTAAGGCTACTATAATTTGTGACTCGTGCCAGTATACACGTCAGGACACGTCACCCTTATCATTATCTTTTTACGCATGAAGGTTTCGTTATGGTACTCCAATGTGAAATTTCGTAATTTTTGAAATTCAATATTTGAAAAACAGCATAATCATTAGATTTAAAATTTATATCAAGAAAAATGCAATTTTTTACCTTTCTAACGCAGTTTGTCTAACAATTTTCTGACAAATACTTTTCGAACTATTAATTTTTTCAGTAATTTCAAATGTTTCATTTTCCGAGATTAATCTGTGGCAACGATTAGCGAAAATCTCAGTCGTCAGCAACGCATAGCTTTTTATTAAAGCTAGATAGATAGATTAGCCCAACGAACGATAGGGATAGTTATTAATCAGAAATATTTCATAATCCTGATTCAACGAAAAAATTTCATTTCCTAAGTCAAACCTACCTATAAAGACATTGTTTATAACGATAAACCTGTGTATGGGCATAAGAATATTTTACCGGCGCCTGCAGATATAGTATGAGAACTAATGTACGATCAGTATAAAAAATGATACATCTATAAAATTTAATCGCCAAATTCTTGCCGAGAAAAGCGAAAATAGCCATTCGATTAGGAATTATGTCTTATTTCAATTTATGTAAAAAAAAAAAGGCTTAGGGGTCCGTCTTCATACTGAAATTGTACTAAACTCTAGATTTTTCAGTACAAACACTCAATTTTAACAGCATTTTTTTTTCTGTAAATTTTACCTTAAGATACGAAACGAAAAGATAGTCGGAGAAATATTTTAGGAATCATGAAATGTTTAAAGTTTGCAACTCGCAATGTTAGATTCCATTTTAATCGTTGCAAAAGAAATTGCAATGCGGTTAGTTTTTAAAACGTAACTCAAACATTACCTGTCGGATTGAGGCTGTCATTTTTTATTTGCATATTTAAAGCTTCTAAAAATATATTCCTATTAAAAAATCATCGATTACCATTCATATATATTTTTAAAATTTTAATTTCGAAAGTATACATACTTCAAAAGTTATTTTCGAAAAAAAAAAAAAAAAGAATCGTAACCTATAATAATAATTAAAAAAAAAGAAAAAGAAAAAGAAAAATCAACTTCTAGAAGTTTGAAAAATGCGAATACAAAATTACAGTTGATTCCGACAGGTATTTTTTTAGGTATGTTTCATAAACGAATCGAAAATTACATCAATTGCTTAAAGTATGTCATGTAGTAATACAGCAACCTCCACATGTTATATGGCTCTTTATTTTGTGTCTCCTACACCCAAAAGAGCCTTATTTTAATTACACTTTTAGGAAACTTTATATATGTGATTCAAAACACCTGTTCAATAATTTTTAGGAAGGTAGAGAACACTATACAGAATAACACAACAATTTGTCTTTATAAAACTAGGTTTGCAAACCAATTATTCAGTCAAAAATACAGAATGACTCCCTCTAATCTGAACACGGATTTTTCTGAAAAATTTACGGGTTTTATCTTTTTTTTTTTTTTTACTTTTTTAGTAATGAAGGTATTTTAAAGAAATTTTGAACACACTTACTTAGCTCTGTATAAAATGATATTACATAGAAAAAACTAGTCGGATGTGTCAATCCCAAAACTTTCTTCTATCTCACACAGGTTTCGCATACACTAAAAAGAATCAGCACCCATTTATATCAAGGTCTAAATGAAATTCAAGTTTTATTAAATTCCGTGCATTATTCCTTGAGATAGGACTATCGCTAAAATCGTGTAAACCCTGCAAAATGCTGCATAGCAGCGGCACCTGCTGGGCGATTTTCACCAAAAATTAATCAGCACCCATTTATATCAGAGACTAACTGAATATAATTTATTCAATTCGGAGCATTAGTTCTTGAGATAGAGCTATTGCGCAAATCGCTAAAAATGCTGCTTAGCAGCGCCACCTGCTGGGCGATTTTTACCCAAAACTAATCCTCACCCATTTATATCAGAGACTAACTGAATACAAAGTTTTATTAAATTACGAGCATTAGTTCTTGAGATAGAGCGCACACAAAAGTTTTGTCACATACAGACAGACAGAGTCACAGACAGACATCTTCTAAAAACAGTCAAATCGTGTTCAGGACCTTCTAAAACGCATAAATCCGTCGCAAACCGGAAGTCGGAAATTTTCATGAATCCAATACTTTCTTCTTGTAAAAATAGAAGAAAGTAAAAAGCTGAATGAGCACAGTAGTTGGGTAAGTGACGTAGTATATAAGACCAGCTAAATTAAATCTCAAAGTACCCTATTGATCGTATAGATAACTGGGGTATTTACCAAATTTCTTGCCAGTGAAGTCGCTCTTTAATTGGTCAGACTAAACGTGCTCTTAGGTTTCGTTTAAAAGAACGTTATGTTAAAAATCAGGAGCTTAAACATTCTTCTATTGCTCAACATTGTTGGTCTTTTTACATAGATTCAACTTTTCCTCGGCCTCCATAGTCAAAAAATGTTCTTTTAACCTTTATCTTGATTTTTGGGAAGCTTACCACATCATTAAAAATTCTCACTCCTTAGTCAATGACTTATATAGTACTCCTGATTTTCGAAGTATTTCGTTCTCCGGTAGATGTCTCTACTTGTCCACTCAGGTGTTTCATGCTACTTATTTCTCATTGGTTGCTTTTTGACGCGTTTTTTTACCCGCACCAGGCATATAAGCCACCGCCTCTCTGTCGTTTTGCCCAGTCTTGCTTTTTCTAGCACGCTGTGCTTTGCTCTTTCTTGCACTGAAGAAGAATCTCGCTTGTGGATTCGAAACAGCTGTTTGCTGCTTTTTGTGTATTGTTTGTGCATTTTTAACGTTGGTTTTCTTCTTTTTAAAACTAGCATCAGTTCATGCAGCACATTTATAACTTATTCTAAGCCCAGTCAAGTCCATTGAAAATTGTTCCTATTTTTGTCGGCTTAGTTCGATAGTTTTAAATTTGCTCTATCTGGCCAGACGGCTCACTTAATTTTTTCATCGGACCGACTGTCCCGTTTAATTTTTTTATCAGCCCGGCCCGTTTATTTTTTTCATCGACTCGGCCCGACACGTTAAAACACAGTCTTTATTCTGCCGGCCTAGCTCGTTTGAAAGTTTGTCCTTATTGTTCTCGACCGCGCCGGCTCGCGGTCCGGACCCCTGCAGATCGCTAGATGATAATATGATTCAAAGCAATACATATTATGCGTATTCGAAAAACTTATCTTTATCTTATAAAATGAATACTCTAATAAGCGCATGCTCTACTGCCTAAGGAAAATTTCCTTATGGCATGTGCTAAAGTTTTTATTTTATACTAATATTTCACTAATTTTGAACGGAAATTGAAATTGTAAACTATTTCCATAACTGGAACACCTGAATTTTTTTTATATTTTCAATATTATATGAATTATTATAAACTTTCAATTTTTTAAAATTTTATATTGTTATAAAACCAAAAGTTTAAAATCCTTGACGTTTAAACGTTACACAATAGTTTATGACATGCGTCAATAATAAAACCTTCTCGCAGTATAAAGTAAAATATAACTCGGAGAGTTATGAAAGTTTTATGCAATAAAAGACATCTGCAGCGCTATAACTTGTTTCACGGCATTTTTCATTTTTATAGAGTTAAAACTGACATTTTCCCCTGAATCTTTCATAATACTTTTTTATGCTTTTTGGAATACATTTTGACCACTTATTGAAAATAAATATTGAAATTGTTTAAGTAATCTCTTTAGTTAACTTCCTATAAATTTAATGCAAGTGTTTTAAAAAAATCGTTTGAAATATGCGTTCGGGAATTTACTACTCTTAAAGCTTGGACATTTAATAAAACGTTTATTAAAAATAATTACTTTCCTGAAATTATTTTTATACCCTTCTCTCAGGCATCAGGGTTGGATTTCTTCCAGGTGAGTGGAAGGAACTGAAAAGAAAGTGAAAGAAATGGAAGAAAACTACATCAATATCAATGCCCAAAATTAAGATACATCGATTATATAAAAGCTTTTAAAACAAAGCAAAATGGTATGAAATAGTTTATCTATGAAATATTAATTTTAGGAATATGATTTATTTTTATAATAGACATTGAAAAAAAAAAGAATGAGAAATCATGCATAGATTATGAAAAACTTTCATAGACTAAAAAATTATTATAAAGAAATTTCATTTTTTCCTAGAATAAAATAAGATATCTAAATAAGCAACTTTAAAAAACACACAACTCGGTAAAAATCCATTTTCTGCAATTGCTACCCCTATCCGTTAATAGGTACGAATTATTTCGTGTAGCCCTGTATGCGTTTTATAAAATTTATATACACCTCCTAACAACCTCAAAAATTGATAACTTTGAAAATGCATACCACAGCAGAAAACGCACTTCCAGCAATTATCGATCGTAGTCAGTCCTGTAAACGAATTCTTTTGTGTGTCTCTGTAAATGAATGATAAATACTATACATTCCATAAACTATAGAAAACCTGTTGAAGGGCACTTCTGTGATTTCATTATTCTTGAAGTATCGTAACATTAATGCATTACAAACAATTTTCACCCGTAGATCATAATGTAAGGGAATTAGTTTGGGTGTTTCTTTATATGAACCAAAAATGCTACTTATTCTATACTCCTGAGATAACGTGTTGCAGTCCACCTCAGTAATGCATATATATCTCAATATGTTTGAAATATTGTAACAAGAATAAAATGCTCCGCAAACGATTTTTCCAGTAGATCATAACATAATGGAATTATTTTGTGTGTCCCTGTAATCAAACTATAAATGCTACACTCTTCATTTTATATACAGAACATTCTATTAGCAAACATCAGTGAAATATGAAAAATTCATGGCATTTCAAGTATATTTACGAGAGTTAGAGCACTAAAAGACAGATAGACAGACGACAGGGAGACAGCACTTTTCAATGATGCTGGAAAGTGTTAAAACAAGTGGGTAAGTGTGATCGAAGACCGCACAAAGGGTTTCGTTTAATATTCCTTTCAAAACACTTTATCCTTTCTTTAATAAATCCAAATAAATTTCATTAAAAAAAAAGTCATGTTTTTTATAAAATAAAAATTTACCGGTCTATTTTTCTCCTTTTTTCGAACCTGTCCGATAGCGGACGGTAATAATATCTGTCATGTGAATTAAATGCGATATAAAAAAATCAATTTCAAAATTAAACATGTTGTATAGAGACCTTCATAGGGGACCTTGTATAGAGACCTTCAAAATGTTAAAATATGCCAATATTTCCATAATCGGGTTTTTATCATGATTCAATACGTTCCACAAACTCATATGACGTTATAAGGACTTGCTGCCGTCATATCTACTTGATTTCTCTATTACTCATATTGATACTCTCTTTGTATTATTCTAAAACATTTGAAAAAGTTCGATAAATTTCCAATATGACGTCAGATTAATTTTCTTTTTAATTCTCTAATGACATCATATTAACCTGCTTTCTGTACTTACACATACTCATACTCCTTGTATTATTGAGAAATGTTTGAAACCAATATGACGTCATATTAATCATTTTATCAAGTGGAGAAACTTTTTATTCCATTTTCATTTTTCACATGGAAATCTTTCAATAGAAAATTAATTATTGTAGAAATAATTTTATTGTGGATATTTAATTGTTGGCAACTGCTATAACGAAAAATGTTTAAAATTAACAGGAAAAGGCTGTTAGATTTTTGGTTTTTATCTCTCTATATTAAAATAATACGATTTTTTTTTATTTTATGATTTTCAGCTTCATAGTAGGTATTCAGCTATAAATATACAAAATTTCAAGTCTGTAAGTTATATAGTTTCTGAGAACCAGCTCTGTGACGGACAGCAGCGTAGCGGGACGAATAGGGTTTCGTGAGAAGAACGAAACCCTAAAAAATCAATAAATTTTAGCTAAATTGGACCCAGAAAGAACCCCTCTCCCCTCTCCCCCCCCAAAAAAAACAACAACAACAAAACAACCTTAAGCGCCTCTTTGTTTACAAGGGAATGTTCCCATCCCGCAAAATTATTAAACTTTTGGGATATGTAGTACTCCATGGAGGTATGCAATGTACGCAATTATTTTTTGTAGTCCAAATTCATCTTAAGGAGGTAAATTTTACTTCGGAATATTTTTCGACCATGTGTTACGATCATAAATAAAAAAATGGAGAAAACGTTCACCATTATTTTTTTTTATTAGCACTTTCCAACCTAGTTGAAAAGTGCTTATGACTTCGGTTTGTCTGGCCGGATGGCCGTCTGGCCGTATGGCCGTGCTCTAACTCCCGTAAATATGCTCGGATTGCTCTGCAATTTTTATATGTTATTGTCGTTATCTATGGCACGTTCCCTATTTCAACTGAAGTGTGTAGCACTTATAGTTTTCTTACAGGGACACTCAAAAGAATTCCGTTACATTGCGGTCTACGGGGAAAAATCATTTGCGGTTTATTTTTAAAATGTTTCACTATTGTAAACGCATTGAAATTTATATAGATCACTAAGATGCATTAGAAGAAGCTTAATACGGAATAGTAGGTGTATACCACTTAGAGTTACTTTACAGGGACAGTCAAAATAATTCCGTTACATTACGTCTATGGAGAAAAATCGTCTGCGGCTTATTTAAATAATGTTCCACTATTTTAAACGCATTGAAGTTTATATATATTACTAAGGTGCATTACAAGAGGCTTACTACAGAATAGTGTGTGTATAGCAGTCATCGTTCATTTACAGGGACACACAAAAGAATTCTCTAGTGTCTGTTAACAATAATTCCTGGAAGTGCGTTTTTAAGTTACTGAACGCGATTTTAATCTTAACTCGCTTTTTGTCTATTACGTGGTGTGTATAAATTCTGTAGATCCTATACAGGGAAGCACAAAAGTTCGCGTTCTCCCCCTAGTGGTTGGCTTGATAATATTCTTTCCCTCCCAGCACTTTTAAATAAACTAAAAAACATCTTTAAGTTCTTGATGGATCTTTCTAACTTGACCCGCTCCTGAGAACATCATTCAATCTTAAACCATCTTCACTGTCCAGTGTCGCGTTGGAAGTATGTCTCTGGCAGTGAACTACCTGTAATGTACTATTTCCACCCCGCCCCCTGTCGCGTTTTCTGGCGGGTTCAGCTCCAGCTAAAATATGTTTTTTTTTTTTTTTTTTTTTTTTTTTTTTTAAAGACCTTAATAAAGGGACCGGGAGGGACATCTATGCTCTACAGATCTGGTTCCCAGTCTGAGCAGTCCCTCTTAGGCATTCAAACACATTTCCGTTTATTGACAGAAACTCCAGAAGGAGAATTTAAACTGTGCTACGCGTTTCCTAACTAAACTAAAATTTAGCATCCTATGTATATATAAAAATCTATAGATCATATAGAGGGTTACATAAAAGTATTCGGATATTTTTCCGAATATTGTATATATTGAAAATTCCTGAAATTACGTTTTTAAATATGTTATGCGTTTTCCAAATTGTTTACTTAGATGTCATCTTTCAGCTTATTAAACGGTAATGATTTGTAAAATTATTTTAGAAGCGTTGGAAAGTGCTACATAATCTATGCTTGACGCATGATTTTTCGTTCTTGTTAGTTCTGTCGAAAAGTAACAAAGTATAAATTGTTAATACAATTAAAATTTTTTATTTGAACTAAATAAAAAAAATATGTATTATTGTCTGAGCGAAGCGAACACTAATACACCACGCAATATTATTTGGGGTCCTGCTACGTCAAATATGAACACCTTCCGTCGAGCATAATTAAAAACAAGTGGATAAGTGTGATCGAAGATCGCTAAAGGGTTTCGTTTAATATTCCTTTCAAAACACTTTATCCTTTCTTTAATAAATTCAAAGAAACTTCATTTAGCAACAACAACAAAAAAAAAAGTCATGTTTTTTATAAAGTAAAAATTTACCGGTCTATTTTTTCCTTTTTTCGAATATCTAAACCAGCCGGATAGCGGTCTAAGCCCGCTATTATATTCTGTCATAATAATATCCGTCATACGGTCTAAATGCAATATTTAAAAAAATAATTTCAAAATTAAGCAAATTGTACACCTTCAAAATGTTAAATTATGCAAATATTTCCATAATCGGATTTTTATCACGATTCAATATCTTTCTCAAACTTATATATTTACTATTCTCTATTATTTATATTGATACTCGCTTTGTATTATTCTCAAACATTTGAATAAAAAATGAAAACTGCCCAGTTAAACTGAGAGCATTGAACTCACAGGCTATTCACACTAATTGTATATTATACTCTTATTTCAAATAATTTGAAATATGCCCCTCGAAAACTAAAGAAATCAACAATGTATTAAGGGGGGGGGGGGGTTTGAAGAAAATCAGATAATTCTGCATGAAAAACTCAGTTATCTAAATTAGGAGGGTTATCCCCACCCCCTTTCCCCCTTTATACTTAACCAATGAACCAACCCCCACGTTACCCCCCTCATAGTTAAGTAATGAACCCCTTAAACTAATCAGGGAAGTCTCTAATTACAATGAATATATATACAAAATTTGAAGAAAATCGGATAATTCTGCATGAAAAACCCATTTATCTAAATTAAGGGGGGATTAGCCCCCCCTTTTCTCCTTTATACTTAACCAATAAACCCCCAAAAGTATTCAGAAAAGCGCATTATCACAATGAACCTATATTCAAAATTTGAAGAAATCAGATAATTCTGCATGAAAAACTCAGTTATCTAAATTAGGAGGGTTATCCCCACCCCCTTTCCCCCTTTATACTTAACCAATGAACCAACCCCCACGTTACCCCCCTCATAGTTAAGTAATGAACCCCTTAAACTAATCAGGGAAGTCTCTAATTACAATGAATATATATACAAAATTTGAAGAAAATCGGATAATTCTGCATGAAAAACCCATTTATCTAAATTAAGGGGGGATTAGCCCCCTCTTTTCTCCTTTATACTTAACCAATAAACCCCCAAAAGTATTCAGAGAAGCGCATTATCACAATGAACCTATATTCAAAATTTGAAGAAATCAGATAATTCTGCATGAAAAACTCAGTTATCTAAATTAGGGGGGTTATCCCCACCCCCTTTCCCCCTTTATACTTAACCAATGAACCCCCAAAACTATTGACAGAAGCGCATTATCAAAATGAACCTATATACAAAATTTGAAGAAAATCGGATAATTCTGCATGAAAAACTCATTTATCTAAATTAGGGGGGGGGGGTTATCCCCACCCCCCCTTTCCCCTTTATACTTAACCAATGTATACCCGAAACTATTGACAGAAGCGCATTATGAAGCGCATTATCAAAATGAACCTATATACAAAATTTGAAGAAAATGGGATAATTCTGCATGAAAAACCCATTTATCTAAATTATGGGGGGGTTAGCCCCCCGTTTCCCCCCTTTATGCTTGACCAATTAACCTCCAAAACTAATCAGGGAAGCGCCTTATCACAAGTAACCTATAAACAAAATTTAAAGTAAAATGGTTAGTTCTATCAAGAGTTATCGCGTTACGTACATACATACATACATACATACGTACGTACGTACATACATACATACAGAACCGGCGGGCACTTAAGCTCTCAGGCTTTGATAGCCTGTGAGCTAAAAATTAGTTAAACTTCCTATATGACGTCAGATTTTCTTTTTAATTCTCTAATGACGTGATAATAATCTGCTTTGTCCACTTACACATACTCATACTCCTTGTATTATTGAGAAATCTTAGACATTTTCCGTTTTATTACGATTATGATGTCAATCAATTTTATTTCATATTTATCTTTTTTTCAATTGGTGAAACTTTTTATTTCATTTCACGTGAAAATCATCTGATAGAAAATTAATTATTGTAGAAAGAATTTCATTGTGGATTTTAAATCTTTGGCATATGCTATAACGAAAAATGTTTCAATTTAATAGGAAAAGGCTGTTAGAATTTTGGTTTTTTATCTCTATTTAATTAAATAATACGAATTTTTCAAATTTTAATATTTTGAGCTCTTCACAGCTGCTATTCAGATTTTTACACTAAGTTTCAACTCTGTAAGTTATATACTTTTTGAGAATGGCTCTGTGATGGACAGACAACTGGGCGGGGGTAATAGAGTTTCGTGAGATGAACGAAACCCTAAAAAAATATTTGATGAACTTCGTTTTAATTTTTACAGGAGATACCTATGAAGTTGACAGCGAGAACCTTCTATGACCAAGAATAATTTAGTAACCGTTTGACAATTATACTATTAAAGAAATATAAAAACAATTATAAAATAATAATATTATAAAAAAAGCACAATTAAATATTCGAATCAGCCGCCATTTTGACATACATAACTCTTCATGAGTTTCGGACGTCATTTTCACCGGCGGAAGATTTTCGTAGCCAACCGGATGTAGAGTACATGCAGCAAACAAGTTACGCACGCAGCTAATATTACGGTACAATAAAACCGATTTCAACTTAATGCAACTGGAAAGTAAATATCGTTTTTTCCCCTATTTGACAGAGTAATAAAAAGAAAACTGCCCAGTTAAACTGAGGGCATTGAGTTCACAGGCTATTCACACTCATTGTATATTGTACTCTTATTTCAAAGAATTTGAAATATGCCCTCGAAAAATAAAGAAATCAACACTATATTAAGGGGGAGGGGGTCATCCCCCTGTTACCCCCTCATAGTTAACTAATGAACTCCTTAAACTAATCAGGGAAGTGTCTAATTACAATCAATATACATACAAAATTTGAAGAAAATCGGATAATTCTGCATGAAAAACTCATTTATCTAAATTAAGGGGGGATTGGCCCACCTTTCCCTCTTTATACTTAACCAATGAACCCCCAAAACTTTTCAGAGAAGCGCATTATCACAATGAACCTATATACAAAATTTGAAGAAAATCGGATAATCCTGCATCAAAAACCCATTTATCTAAATAAGGGGGGGAGGGTGTTATCCCCCCTTTCCCCCTTTATACTTAACCAATGAACCCCCAAAACTATTGGCAGAAGCGCATTATCAAAATGAACCTATATACAAAATTTAAAGAAAATGGGATAATTCTGCATGAAAAACCCATTTATCTAAATTAAGGGGGATTAGCCCCCCTTTCCCCCTTTATACTTAACCAATGAACCCCCAAAACTATTCAGAGAAGCGCATTATCACAATGAACCTATATATAAAATTTAAAGAAAATCGGATAATTCTGCATGAAAAACTCATTTATCTAAATTAGGGGGATTGCCTACCCCCCCTTTCCCCCCTTTATACTTAACCAATGAACCCCCAAAACTATTGACAGAAGCACATTATCAAAATGAACCTATAAACAAAATTTGACGAAAATCGGATAATTCTGCATGAAAAACTCATTTATCTAAATTAAGGGGGGATTAGCCCCCCTTTCCCCCTTTATACTTAACCAATGAACCCCCAAAACTTTTCAGAGAAGCGCATTATCACAATGAACCTATATACAAAATTTGAAAAAAATCGGATAATTCTGCATGAAAAACCCATTTATCTAAATTAAGGGGGTTATCCCCCCTTTCCCCCTTTATACTTAACCAATGAACGCCCAAAGCTATTGACAGAAGCATATTATCAAAATGAACCTATATACAAAATTTGAAAAAAATGGGATAATTCTGCATGAAAAACGCATTCATCTAAATTAAGGGGGGATTAGCCCCCCTTTCCCCCTTTACACTTAACCAATGAACCCCCAAAACTATTCAGAGAAGCGCATTATCACAATTAACCTATATACAAAATTTGAAGAAAATCGGATAATTCTGGATGAAAAACTCATTTATCTAAATTAGGGGGGGTTAAACCCCCCCTTTCCCCCTTTATACTTAACCAATGAACCCCCAAAACTATTGACAGAAGCACATTATCAAAATGAACCTATATACAAAATTTGAAGAAAATCGGATAATTCTGCATGAAAAACTCATTTATCTAAATTAGGGGGGTATCCCCCCTTTCCCCCTTTATACTAAACCAATGAAGACCCAAAACTATTGACAGAAGCACATTATCGAAATGAACCTATATACAAAATTTGAAGAAAATGGGATAATTCTGCATGAAAAACCCATTTATGTAAATTATGGGGGGTTAGCCCCCCGTTTCCCCCCTTTATGCTTAACCAATGAACCTCCAAAACTAATCAGGGAAGCGCCTTATCACAAGGAACCCATAAACAAAATTTAAAGTAAAACGGTTAGTTCTATCAAGAGTTATCGCGTTACGTACATACATACATACATACATACATACATACATACATAGGTACGTACGTACATACAGAACCGGCGGGCACATAAGCTCTCAGGCTTTGATAGCCTGTGAGCTAAAAAGTAACTGGTTAACTTAGTAGTAGCGTTTAGTAGTTTTTAGTAGTTAGTAGAACTTAGTAGTTTTTCACCATGAATTTTGTTTTTATTTTTAGCAGTGTTAAATTTATAGATATTCTGTAATCGGGTTCATGAAAAATTTATGTGTATTAGCGAGAACGTTTTGAAATATTAAATATACTAGCCGTTTGTGCAAAAACGGTTCCATAATGTTAAAAACTTTGACGGCAGCGGGTAAATGTGAAAGTTAGCATAGAGAAGGAGGGATATTACGTTGAGTAACTGCGGGATTTTGTTATCATCTTCCTTGGCACGTTCGTTACATTTCATAGGTTGCATGTGTTTGGATCGAAATTCCACACGCTTTACTCACTTCATTCTCACTTTAAAGTTCTTTTGAATATTTTATTTTCTTTGATGTTAATTTTGCCACTGTTGTTAACCCTTTCAGGGGCAAGCACTTGTGCTCCTGTAACGTTGAATTCCCACTGGAATTTAGGAAAGAATTTAGTTCAAAATAAGAATAAGCAATTTTTCACCTTTCCTCGTCAAAGTTAAAAAAGTAAACTTTAATTAAAAGTTTCTGGTTTGAATCGGATTAAAATTAGGTGGTATATAATATATACCACCGCCCCTCAAAGGGTTAACAATATACCGGGTGTCCTAAAATGACAGACTGATTTTAAAATCCAATAACTTCCAAACGATGACAGATATTAAGAAAAATCTTGCAGCAGATTAATGTAAGATGTCAGGAGTTTTTTTACTGCGATTCCTGATTTTAGTTCGAATTACCAGCAATAGATGGCGCTGCGAGCGACAGGAGGCAATCCAGGCCAAAACTAAATTCACCTAGTATTGATGCGAATGAAGGTTTAATACATGAAGTGGATCTAGCTCGCGGTCTCATTCGCTAATACAATGTTGTTCTTAGGGTCCGATTCTGCATAAGATTTTATTGGTGAATGAGACCCACTCCATGTATTGAACCTCGTTCCTCCACATCAATGCTGGGTGATTTCTGCTTTTGTTTCGATTGGATGTCTATTGCTCGCAGTGCCATCTATTGCTGATAATTCGAACTAAAATCAGGAATCGCAGTAAAAAAACTCCTGACATCATACATTACTGTCCTGCAAGAATGTTTTTAATACTTTCCAACCTAGTTGAAAAGTGTTTATGACTTCGGTTTGTCTGCCAGTCAAAAGAATTCCGTTACATTACGTCTATGGAGAAAAATCGTCTGCGGTTTATTTAAATATGTTTCACTATTTTAAACGCATTGAAATGTATATATATCACTAAGGTACAGCACAAGAGGCTTACGACGGAATAGTGTGTGTATAGCAGTCATCGTTCATTTACAGGGACACACAAAAGAATTCTCTATACTGTATGTTAACAATAATTCCTGGACGTGCGTTTTAAGTTACTGAACGCGATTTTAAATATAACTCACTTTTTGTCTATTACGTGGTGTGTATAAATTCTGTAGATCCTATACAGGGCAGCACAAAAGTTCGCGAACACATTTCCGTTTATTGACAGAAACTCCAGACGGAGAATTTTAAACTGTGCTACGCGTTTCCTAACTGAACTAAAATTTAGCATCCTATGTAGTATATATAAAAATCTATAGAGCCTATACAGGGCTGAATAAAAGTATTCGGACATTTTTCCGAATATTGTATATGTTGTAAATTCCTGAAATTACGTTTTTAAATATGTTATGCGTTTTCCAAATTGTTTACTTAGATGTTATCTTTCAGCTTATTAAACGGTATGATTTGTAAAATTATTTTGGAAGCGTTGAAAAGTGTTACATAATCTGTGCTTGACGCATGATTTTTCGTTCAATTTTTAAAGCACTCTCATCTGAAATCAAAATTTGTCTCTTTTAATGTATCGGAAATTTTGAATTTTTGCAAAAGTTATTTTAAATTCCTGCTAATTTATTAACCCTAATACGTAAGACGTTGAAAACATGTCGCAAGTAAGAAAAACACCGAGAGATATTGAAAAAGTGATTTTGAAAGCCATTTCTGATCTTGGCCAGACTAGAGGATCTTCGTTAGCCGATATTCTGCTATATTTGTTGGACAAGAAACTCCTGAATAAGGCGGATTCGGAAACCATCGTTCAGTTGAATCTTAATAATGCTGTTGACAAAGGACTTCTGAAGAAGTTATCTAATGGAAATTATAAAGTCAATGAAACTGCAAGGCGCAGGAAATCGCGTAGCAGAAGTCGCTCAAGGGCTAGGCCTAACGCAGGTCCAGATCCAGGAAACCGTCTGGAAGTAGGAGACGTCGACGTTCCAGCAGTGGCAGAAGACGCAAGCGTTCGAGCAGCGGAAGGAGCCGCAAACGTTCGAGCAGCGGAAGAAGACGCAAGCGCTCCACTCCCCGGCGATGACGATCAAGACGACGACGTACGAAAATGTCTGAAGAACAAGAATAAATTCTTCAAGATTTCACCTCCAAAATTTGCAAAAGCTGATTTGTCATAAATCCTACATGATTAATTTATATAAAAGTTAGATCAATCAGATCATCGTAATAAACTAATAAAAGTAAATAAATATATCTTGCCTGTTTTTTTCCTAATACTTCTATGACGGTAATGAGTTATTATATTTTATTACTTACTTCTTATCTTTTAATTATGCTGTTGTTTTAACCTTTTCCGGATTCATAATACGATAGTTAAGAGCTATTTAGGTAAAATTTGGCAAAATGTGCTTTACCTTAATAAAAATTTATTTTTTACATTGTTTTTTAGGGTATCTTTAATTTTTTAAATATTTGATTTTCTACAATAAATTATTATTTTTGTTTTAAATCTATTTCGAAAATTCTCCAACAGTACTAAAGTTTAAATTAAAATTTTAAGCATTCTTTTTCCGTTAAATGATAACTAACTGAATTTTCCATAATTGAGGACCATGCCAAATTGGTGAGGTGTATATCAATACTCATTGCAATTTGGGAGGAGTTCCGTATCCTGGGCCGCTTGGCGCGGTTAGCGAAAAAAATACAAAATAGCGCCAAAAGGCCATTTTAGCATTTTACCAATTTTTGATTTAATTATATTTTGTTTTAGTTACATTATATTTATATTAGTTATATATTATTATATAATATATAATATAAGGTACTTCTCCATTTATTCCGTCAACCACTTTCCCTGAATAAATAAATAAATAAATAAAGGTACTTCTCTATTATCCCGTCGACCACTTTTCATAACAAAAAACTATCGCCAGACTGTAACGCCAAATAAACGGTAGAACGTTGCATTGGAATATCAAAATAAATAAATAAATAAAATATAAGATTTTAAGGACACAATTGTTATTTCAATTAATGAAATAACTAATAAATCAGTAAAACATATTGAAAAATACATGCAAATGTCGAATTAATACCAATTTGATTCACATTTGTATTCTGACATCAATTAAATGGGACTGCATGTTTGGCGTTTAATCTTACAGTTTGGCGATAGTTTTTTGTTATGAAAAGTGGTCGACGGGATAATAGAGAAGTACGAAGAAAAAAAAAACCCTATCGTTAAACTATAATCTCATCAAAAAGTCACCTGTAAAAAATGCAGCCAAGTCTCGTAACTCATTTACCGTAAAAAGTACTGAGATCGTATAAAGCCAAGTTTAACTATCTTATTAACTCTGAAATTTTCATTCACAAATCACTCCTAGTCTCTACATCTTTAGTTAATTATTATTTTGTGACTTGGCAATTACGCAGCACAGGAAAGTTATTACACCTTACTATGTCATGGGGTGGGATGGGATAATTTAACTAAAGCAAATTATATACGCACAGGGAAGTTATTACACCTTAATATGTTATAGTATTATTTGATTAAGACTAACTATACATATCACATTATCGTGCTACGTAATTGCCAAGTCACAAAATAATAATTAACTAAAGATGTAGAGACTAGGAGTGATTTGTGAATAAAAATTTCAGAGTTAATAAGATAGTTAAACTTGGCTTTATACGATCTCAGTACTTTTTACGGTAAATGAGTTACGAGACTTGGCTGCATTTTTTACAGGTGACTTTTTGATGAGATTTCACTTCTTTTTGTAAGTAATCCTCCTTTTCTTGATTTTGGGCTCTTTTTGGAGATCATCCACTGATTTTCGAAGAAGTTACCTTAAAGAAATTTCAGGTAACCAGGCAAGCACTAAGTTATGGGAGGGGGGAGTCAAAAGTACTCTCAATTGCTCCCAGGAAAGGTGCTATCCATCTGAGATATTACTCGCAGCCTAGATACCTGATATTTAGCACAAAAGTACTGTTTAGGATAAAAAGAAAGCTAAAATTAATTTTTTTTACCCTTACTTTGTATCCTAAACCCCACCTTTCTGCCAAATGTCAAGCTGGTAGGACTACAAAATCGAATTATTTTCAAACCTTCGACTTTTTATAAATTTATTGATTTTTCGATTTTACTTCTAAGTTTCCTGATTGTAATGCCAATATAGTAATTCTTTGATCCGTCTTCTTAGGATCATTTAGGTTCAATTTAAAGATAAATCAAGGTAATCTTAGAGTCACCATGATTTTATTTAGAAAGGACTATCAAGCCATAACCAGCCAGTAATGTCGAGAGGAGAGAGGGAGCTGTGAAAATGTTTTTGGTGCTAACATCATTTAACAATCCGTATTTCATATGCAAATTAAATAGAGTATAACCTGTGAAAGAAAACAAACATGTCTATAAAGAAACCGCCCATAACGCAGCCGGTCTATAGCGGAACTTTTCTATACCGAAATTCGTAAACAAAAAGAAAAAAAAAGCATAATCCGGGAAAAAAAACATAAAACAATTTTCGATTTTTTACAGATATTTCGATGATTCGATTTAATTTTCGATTTTTCGATTTTTTACAGATATTTCGATGATTTGATTTAATTTTCGAATTTTACAAATTTTTAAAAGTTTCTTTTTTGAATCGTAAATACTACCTTTACACTACATTTTAAGTCTCTACGACTACAATATTGAATTACTTTCAATTTTTTATTTTTTTCGAATTTTTTTTCGAATTTTCCGGATTTTTTCATTTTTTCTTATTTTGTATCCTATATACTACTTTTATTACAATTTTCAAGTTTCTACGCTAAAAAATCGAATTATTTTCAAATTTTCGATCTTTTTTGATTTTTAGCCACACACAGGGTGGCTTATTCTTTCAATCTCTATCATTTTTCATGTTTATGAAAAGTCACAGCAATCCATCGTTGCCACAGAATAATCTCGGAAAATGAAACATTTGATGTTACTTAAAAAATTAATAACTCGAAAAGTATTTGTCACAAAATTGTTTTACAAACTGCGTTAGAATGGTAAAAAATTGTATTTTTCTTGATATAAATTTCAAATCTAATGATTATGTCGTTTTTCAAATATTAGATTTCAAAAATTACAAAACTTCACAATAGAGTACCGTAGCGAAACTTTTACGCGTAAAAAGATAATGATAAAGGCATTGTGGCTCGACGTGTATTGTGTATACTGGCCATAGCATGAGTAACGAATTATTGTAAACTTATTATTCTGTTAAAATATAAAAGTGAATTATGTATATACAGTGTCTCACAAAAGTGATGGGACACTTGTGCTTTATAAAAAGAAACTGCAATAAAATAAATAAACAAACATGTGCAAAAATTTTTTGGGTGTGTTTCATATTTAAAGTTAGTAACAATTATTACATAACATACATTTTGTCAAAATATTAAAATATTAATTTAGTAAAAATACAATTGTTCAGAACGGAGCAAAAAATGGCTCACATAAGTGATGGGACACTTACTTTTCCATCAAATATTTATCCAAAAATTTTACTTTTTAAAAGGTTTTAATATTTTGTTGGATTTCCTTTTACTTTTAAAACATGATTTAATCTTTTTGGGATGGATTCGACTAATTTTTTTGTGATTTCTGGAGTGATTTTACCCCATTCTTCTTGAAGCACCGATTTTAGTTGTTGTTTTGAAGAAATGGTGTGTTTGCGAATTCTTGATTCCAATTCTTGCCAAATATTCTCTATGGGATTTAAGTCTGGAGATTGTGGTGGTGTTTTTATTATTTCAGGACAGTTATATAGCAGCCAGAGTCTAACGTTCAGAGCAGTGTGCTTGGGGTCATTGTCCTGATAGAATTTAAAATCGTTATGAAGGTTCAATTTTCTTGCTGAAGATTTCAAATTTTGCTTTAAAATATCAATATACTTGTACTGATCCATTATACTGTCAATAAAAACAAGATTACCAACTCCAGCGGACGACATACACCCCCATACCATAACTCCTCCTCCACCATGTTTTACTGTTGGTACCAAGTTCTGTTTGCGAAATTCTTCCCTGGGTTTTCTCCACACCAAGATTCTACCGTCAGAACCAAATATATTAAATTTACTCTCATCAGCAAATATAACTTTATTCCAGTAATCAGAATTCTTATTTATGTTGAATTTTGCGAAAGCTAGTCTGAGTTTTCTATTCTTTTCACTTACGAAGAATTTTTTCCTGGCTACTCTACCGTGATATCCAGCAGATCGAATTACCCTTCTAATAGTCTCAGGATTAACAATTATTCCATATAATGCTTGTAAATCAGCAGCAACTTTTGAAGCACTAATTCTTGGATTTTTTTTAATATTTCGAACGATAATTCGCTTTATTCCATTGGATAGCTTTGATGGTCGGCCAGGTCTTCTTTTATCCTGAATCATATGATTATTTTTATATCGTTTAATGATATTGAAAACTGTTGAACGACTCAAGTTAACTGTTTCAGCAGTTTTTCTAATAGATTTTCCACGTTCAATATGCAAATTAATAACTAATTTTCGAATTTCAGGCGAAGTTTCTTTTCGTTTAGCATTCATGGCTACACAGAGCTAAAAAACACAAAAATTCCAAAACAAACTGGAGAGAAATACTGCAGACGATTTTATAAATTATTGCCAATTGCTTTTAAGTAAAAATAAAACCCCAAAAAATATTTTTATTGCTTATTTCAGACGATTTTTGTTGCATATATAATGGTGTCCCATCACTTATGTGAGCTATTTTTTGCTCCATTCTAAACATTTGTATTTTTATTAAATTAATATTTTAATATTTTGACAAAATGTATGTTATGTAATAATCTTTACTAAATTTAAGTATGAAACACACCCACAAAAAATGTGTACATGTATTTTTAATTTATTTGATTAGTTTCCTTTTGTAAAGCACAAGTGTCCCATCACTTATGTGAGACACTGTACATTTTTAAAATATAACGAAAAACATTTTATCACAAACATCAACAAAATTTTTTCTTCTATTGATTCCCTTATTCCAAAGATATCGTTTTATCGTCTGCTGCCATAGCAACATGAATTAAATTTCATTAAAAAAAATTGCTCAGTGGTAGAAAAATATTTTCCTAAATCGAATGGTTATTGAACAACTCAACACTTTAACAGGGGAATTTTTATTTGTTATTTAGATATTTTAAAATTGTTTGTTGTCATTGCGTTTTTATTCTGAGTTACAGCTAGTTTATTTATTTTTTAAATAAAAGCCGTGTGTGGCAATCTATATTCGGCCTTATAGCAGAATTTTCCTCTCTTGTTTTACTTTACTTTCGAATTTATTGTGTTTTAATTTTTCCTTTTACTGTATCCTAAATGACTATAGTACCTTTACGCTGAATTTTCAGTTTCTAAAGCTACAAGATCGAATTTTTTTTTCCAATTTTCCAGATTTTTTAATTTTTTCTTTTTTTGTATTCTTTATTCCATATTTCAAGTTTCTAGCGTTACAAAATCGAATTATTTTCAAATTTTGATCTTTTTTATTTTATTTTCGAATTTATTATGTTTTAATTTTTCCTTTTTCTGTATAACACTACCTTTACGCTGAATTTTTAGTTTATAAAGCTACAAGATCAATTTTTTTTCAATTTTTCGAATTTTTCGAATTTTCCAGATTTTTTTTTCCCTTTTTTTTTCTCTATCCTAAATACTACCTTTATTCCAAGTTTCCAGTTTTCAGTTCTAAAAAATCGAATTTTTTTTTTAAATTTTTGTTTTTTTCGATTTTTTGATTTTACTTTCGCTTTTTGTTGTGTTTTTAATTTATTTTCTTTTTTCTGAACCCCTTTACACAAATTTTCTGTTTCAAAGAGTACGAGATCGAATTATTTTCAATTTCTCTCTCTCTCTCTCTTTTTTTTTTTTTTTTTTTTTTTTTTTTTTCCGATTTCTCCGTGTTTTTAAATTTTTCCTTAAATAGCATCCTAAATATTACCTTTATTCCAAATTTCAAGTTTCTAGCGCTATAAAATCGAATTCTTTTCCAATTTTCCTTATTTTTCAAATTTTTCGATTATATTTTCGAATTTTATTGTATTTTTCATTTTACCTTATTCCGAATCCTAAACACTATCTTTACGCCGAATTTTAAGTTTCTAAGGCTAAAAGATCAAATTATTTTCAATTTTTCAATTTTTTAGACTTTTTCAAATTTTCGAATTTTGTTTTCGAATTTTCCGGATTTTTTAATTTTTTCTTATTTTGTATCCTAAATACTACCTTCATTCCGAATTCCAAGTTTCTAGCGCAACAAAATCGGTATATTTTCAAATTTTTGATTTTTTTCGATTTTTTGATTTTATTTTCGACTTTTATTGTGTTTTTTATGGGTTTTTTTTTCTGAATTCTAAACACTACCTTTACAACAAATTTTAAGTTTCTAATACTACAAGATCGTATTATTTTCAATTTTCAATTTTGTTGGAATTTGTTGAATTTTCGAATACTTTTTTTTTTCGAATTTTCTGGATTTTATAATAATTTTATTTTTTTGTATCCTAAACACTACCTTTATTCCGAATTTCAAGTTTCTAGGCCTACGGGATCCACCCAATCCTTTTGATGACGCGTGAGTGAGTGAGTAAGTTACAAAAAATCGAAACTTTCAGTTCATATATTGTTTGCACTAGAAAAGACAGAAATGTGAAATTTTAAACTTTGGTCTTATTTGCCACATACACTATATAAACAAAGTTTCAGGTTTTTGGGATACACCAGCTCAAAGATATGGGGAGGTCAAAAGTGTCCTGAGTTGCATCCAGAAAAGGATGCTTAGGGCTGTGCTCTCTCGATTTGGCGGAGCACTGCCGTGCCTCCAGATACAAAATTAAAAATTCAGGAAAATTCCAACAAATCAATCTTTTTTCAATTTTTTTCGATCTTTTCAAATTTTCGAAATTTTTTTTCAACTTTCTGAATTTTTATTATTATTTTTTTTTTCTATCCTAAGTATTACCTATATTCCAAATTTCAAGTTTCTAGTTCTACAAAATCGAATTATTTTCAAATTTTCGATGTTTTTCGATTTTTTTTATTTTTTAATTTTATTTTCGGTTTTTATTGTGTTTTTAATTTTTTCTTATTCAGAATTCCAAACACTACCTTTACGCCGAATTTTAAGTTTCTGAGGTTAAAAGATCAAATTATTTTCATTATTTCAATTTTTTTCGAATTTTTCGAATTTTTGAAATTTTTTTTTTCAAATTTTCTGGATTTTTTAAATTTTCTTTGTTTGTATCCTAAATACTACCTTTATTCCAAATTTCAAGTTTCTAGCGCTACAAAATCGGAATATTTTTAAATTTTCGACGTTTTTCGATTTTTTCGATTTTTTAACTTAATTTTCGATTTTCATTGTGTTTTTATTTTTTCTTATACTGAATTCCAAACACTAACTTTACGCCGAATTTTAAGTTTCTAAGGCTAAAAGATCAAATTATTTTCATTTTTTCAATTTTTTTCGAATTTTTCGAATTTTTGAAAATTTTTTTCAAATTTTCTAGATTTTTTAATTTTTTTCTTTTTCTGTATCCTAAATATTACCTTTATTCCAAATTTGAAGTTTCTAGCGCAACAAAATTGGATTGTCTTCAAATTTTCGTTTTTTTTTTTAATTTTTTCGATTTTTCCCATTTTGCTTTCGATTTTTTTTTGTGTGTTTTTGATGTTTTCTTTTTCTGGATGCTAAACACTACCTTCACACAAAATTTTAAGTTTCTACGACTACAAGATCGTATTATTTTAAATTTTTAATTTTGATGGAATTCGTTGAATTTTCGAATGTTTTTCTTTCGAATTTTCCGGATTTTATATTTTTTCCTTTCTTTGTATCCTAAACACTACCTTTTTTTTTTTTCCAAATGTCAAGTTTCTAGGGCTACGGGATCTACCTAATCTTTTTGATGACACGTGAATGAGTGAGTGAGTGAGTGACAAAAAATCGAATGTTTGAGTTCATATATCGTCTGAACTAGAAAAGACAGAAAGTTGTAATTTTAAATTTTGGTCTTATTTGCCACATTCTCTAGAAAAACGAAGTTCCAGACTTTTGGGAAACTCCAGCGCAGAGATATGGGGGGGGGGGGGAGGGGGTCAAAAGTGCCCTGAGTTGCTTCCAGAAAAGTATGCTTACGGCTGTGCTCTGTCGACAGTGCCTCCAGATAGGATTTAACACCAAAAATGCATGATCGGGAACTCACATTCACTTGATGTCGGATTCGTTACACGTGTCATCAAGTGATTTTTCGGGGCTAACGAGAAAGACGGGCTAGCGCGCTTCTCCAATTTACAGTAGTCACGTGACGCCCATGGTCTCAGCTGAGCTGAGAAAACTAGTTGACATAATAGAGAATTGCCTCCACTTTAGATTACTATCATATACGAGTCATTCTTTAATTTGATAAAATTCGTTACTTTCCCAAGCAGCGGAATCATGATTATCAAATCTTAAATATATTTCAAAACACTGGGATAATTTTAAGTACTAATTAAAATAATTTGTAACCAGGTATAAAGTTGACTCATTTGAGCTGAAAAACAAATAATTGAGCCCTTTACATCTTACAAATCATTGTGAATATACCAAAACATAACACAAACTACATAAATATAATTTATTTAACATTTAAAAATTTCAAAGTTGAAGAACAATTTTTCAGATTTTTGGGGGGGAAAAAAAAGAAAAAAAAAGATATTGTCAATTTTTTTTTTTCAAACAGATCTTTTATACCTTAAATATCAATATTTCTCCAACAAAATTATATACGGTCATAGTATATATATTTTATATAATACTAGCACGCTACGCCCGCTGCGCTGGTCGGTTTCTACAAATGAACCTTGAATCAAACGAAATATATCGTTTAATTTGACCTTGTATTTGAAAGCAATCTGTATATTTATCTGGAATATCCTTCCACATTACTGAAAAATGACGTGATTGCGCTATCATATTTTCTAATGTGCAGTCAAAATTTTAGCTGTTAAGGACCAACTCTTTTATTTGGTCATTTACAGTTAAGGTTTGCTAAAGAATGATAAAACTATATGCAATATACTAAAACCATCACTAAAAATTGTCGAACTAACAATGCAAACAAATTAACTAACAAAATTCATTCAGTAGAAGTTTTTTTTATAAAGGCTAATCTTTGATAATCGGGTTCATCTGATTATAGAACTTTTCCACATAATTCTAAAACTAACAGAACGATATAAAATATACTAAAACCATCCTTATAAATTATCTACTTAACAATGCAAGTCGCAAAAAAGTACGCCCAGTAAAAACTTTCAAAAAGGCTAATCTTCCGGAATCGGGTTCACCTGACTATATAACCTTCACACATGACTGTTTGACTAAGCAACGTAGTACATTAAAACCATTCCTGAAATAGCATCTAACTAACAATACAATTCTCATCAAAATCCGTCCAGAAGAACTTTTTCAGAAGGCTAATCTTTCATTATCGGAATCAAATATTGAAAAGGCTAATATTTGATAAAAAAAAATGGTCACCCGATTTTCGAATTTCCCCCTATAATTCTATAACTAAGCAACGTAGAATGATATGTTATATAATAAAAATTTCCCTAGGAAATTATCTAACAGTGTAGGTTCCATCGAAATCCATTCGGCAAAATCTTTTAAAAAGGCTAATATTTCATAATCGGATTGATCTGATTATAGAACTTCCCAGAATAATTCTATAACTAAGCTACGTAGAACGATATGTTATACAATAAAACCTTCCCGGAAAATTATCTTACAGTTCTAAGAAAATCTATTCACCAGAACTCTAGTTATAAACAGCAGGAACGAAATTTCATATTATGTAGAAGTAAATAGAAGTATATTGCCATTAATATAGTTTGCATTTGAATTTAAAAAAAATGTACTTTTCGGTTAGCCGGGCGCCAGTGATGCATTTATATATATATATATATATAATTATAATATCTTTGATATATATATATATGTATATATTCATACATTTAAGTGTATATATATATGTATGTATATACATGTATTTGTGTAGATATATGTGTATATATATATCACTAGCGCCCGGCTAACCGAAAAGTACCAAAAAAAAAAATACTGCAAAAATGCAGTCTTACACTTAAAAAAACAACTTTTGGCTTAAAATCTCTCATCAAAACTGTTTTTCTTTTTTTTTTCTTTTCTTTCTTTTTTTTTAAATAAAATTAGTAACAATTTTTTCTTTTATTTTTCCAGATGTATATCCATTTCAATTCTTTCTGCAACAAAATAAGCCACCTTTTCGCTTAAAATCAAATTGTTTGGGGTCAAAAGTAAAATCAAAATTGCCAAAAACAAAAGATACATCGCCAAATATTGTTTCAATATAGAAATCTTGCCCCTTAAATAATTTTTTAAGCATTACGAACATTCCCAATCATGTTTCATCAAACTGTTCACTGTTATCATTCCCAATCATGTTTAAATTAAATATTTTCGTTTTATAATATTCTCTCATCAAAACTCTTTTTTTTCTTTCTCCTTCTTTTTTCTCTCTTTTTTTATTAAATAAAATTAGTAACAGTTTTTCTTTTTTTTTTCGACATGTATAGCCTTTTCATTTCTTTCTGCAACAGTAATGATCGCCAAAAAATTAGCAATGGTAAGCTTTTCGGCCAAAATAACAGAACTTTCTATCATAATTCTATAACTAATATACGTAGAACGTTGTGTTATATACTAAAACCTTCCCTGAAAAAATATCTCTCGAACAGTGTAAGTTCCATCAAAATCGAGTTATAAAGGAACGGAGCAAAATTTCCGTTTGTGTTTTATATATATAGTAGATATAAACATTTTTAAAGCTTTAGTAGAAAATTAAATATTTAAAAAAATGAAATGTGCTCAATCTTTATCTCTGAGCACAAGATAAATAAAACATTTGTAAGACACAAAATATCTAAAAATTAATATTTTTTTACCAAATTTTTCTCTGCAGCTGAATTATGATTAAAACTTATAAAAAGTTCAAAATACTATCATAATTTTAAGTATATTAAATATAATAATTTATAAACAGTTATAATGTCAACAGTGAAAAATATAAAGACGTATATTCAACTGAGCTCTCTGTACCCTAGAAAGCACTGTAAATACAATAAATAAATAAATAAATATGATAATAATAGTAATAATAATAATACATACTACTTAAAAATGATTTATTTAACATATAAAAATTTCAAAGCTGTAGAACAATTTAAATTATTGAGGAAAAAATACGATTGTCGAAAAAAAAAATTAAAAAAAAGAGAGAGAGAGAGAGAGAGAGAGAGAGAGAGAGAGGGGGAACTCTTATACCCTAACATCAATCTTTCTGCATCAAAATTATACACGGTCATGGGACACAAACTTTATATAATATATAAAATTTTCTAAGTTTTAGCACAAAAATAAGTATTTACAGAAAAACAAATATGCTCAATATTTATCTCTCAGTATATTATATATTACAGCGAGAAGCAAAAATCTTAATTTTTTAGTGCAAATTCGACCTTACTGTACATGCCTCAACTTTTTTTGAAGCGGGGATAAAGCGAGAAATAGAATTAAGAAGAATCAAGAGGGTTGGGGAAAGAATAGCTCGCACATTCACTGTTCACAACCCTACCCTTAGGAAATACTTCTTCTAAATTCTTCTTCATTCTTTTTTTATTCCCCCTTATTGGAAGAAACATCCATTCTTCCATCTGCTTTGTTTGAGAGAGGGACGAACAAAAGGGAGAGGGTGGAATGCGCTTTCACTTTTTTGAAGGCTGAAAATGGGAAATGGGAGGGCTGGAGTTCTCAACCTTCTATAGAAATTGAGAAAAGATCGTTTTCTGGGGAAGAAAACATATTTATTTTACAGCCGATAACGCTATTTCTGACGTATTTTTTACACGGGCTGTAAAATATTTATAACCATTAAAAATTTCAAAGGTTTGGACAGCAAAAGCTTATTTATTAATGTTTTCTTAGGAACACTTTTGTCACTAATTATTAGTATTTTTTATCTGGGGTTCATTTAAGGTTTTATCACGGGCTCGGGCAACGCCAAGTGGTCAACTAGTAGGTGTTAATAACCGAAATAAAACAGTTATAAGACACAAAATATCTAAAAATTAATATTTTTTTCACTTAAAATTTCACTACTGGAAAATTCAAAGATCATGAAATCGATGTTATTGCTACTTCTATGGAAAACTATATCACCTTTAAAATCAGAAAGCCTACATCTCCTATTCAGATGGTGTTTATAGATTCTTTCCAATTTTTACCTACGTCATTGGAAAAACTTGTTAAAACCTTCAACCTGATCAATTCACTACACTTGCAGAAAATTTCCCACAAAATAATAATTTATCTTTACTTATACGGAAAAGGGTTTACCCCTATGATTATTTTACTTGCTTTGAAAAATATACTGAGAAGCAGCTTCCACCGCCTTCTGCCTTTTTTAATAGTTTAACCAATGAGCCTATAGATGAAAATGGGTACCAACACGCCCAGAATGTATGGAAAACATTGGGTATCAAGACTATTGGTGATTATCATAACCTTTATGTGAAGACAGACGTTCTACTACTTGCTCACGTGTTTCAAAACTTTAGGAAATTATGTCAGCAGTATTATGAAATTGACCCTGCTCATCTGTTTACAGCACCTTCTCTCGCATGGCAGGCTTGTTTGAAGATGTCTGATACACCTTTAGAGTTACTGAGTGATATAGATATGTTGCTTATGGTTGAAAATGGAATACGAGGTGGCATTAGCTTGATAAGTAAAAGATATGCCCGAGCAAATATCCCTGGTACGCCCGATTATAAGAAAAATGAGGCACCCAGCTACATCATGTATTGGGATGCCAATAGCTTATACGGGTGGGCTATGAGCCAATTTGTACCCTACGGCGGTTTTGAATGGTGTGAAACAAGTCATATCACAGAAGAGTGGGTTCTATCTTTATCTGATAGCTCCGAAATTGGGTATCTTTTCGAGGTAGACATGGAATACCCGAAACATTTACATCCTCTGCATAATGAATACCCTGTCGCCCCAGAGAGAGTAACTGTGGAGGATCAGGCTGTCTTCTCATGCAAGAAGCTTACTTAACAATAGAAAATTCGTGGGAACTCCTAAACTTATACCAAATTTAAATAATAAACGAAATTATATAAATTACGATATTATCGTAACGAATATAAATGAATATTATCGTAATCTTAAATTTTATTTAGAACTTGGTTTAAAAATTACAGCCGTGCACAAAGCTTTAAAATTTAAACAGGGACCATGGTTACAGAAATATATTAATTTCAATACCGAAGAAAGGAAAGAAGCAAAATCTTCTTTTCAGAAAGACTTTTTTAAGTTAATGAACAATTCTGTTTTTGGTAAAACCATGGAAAATCTACGAAAAAGAAGAAATATTGTGCTTTGTAATGGTGAAAAAAGAGCCAAGAAATTTGTAGCATCGCCTACTTTTAAATCGTTCAAAACTTATGATGAAGACTTGACTGCTGTGGAGAGATTAAAAACTAGCATACATATGAACCGACCCATCTATGTTGGATTTTCTATACTCGAACTATCTAAACTTTGTATGTATGATTTCCATTACAATTTTATAAAGAAAACATACAAAGATCGTGCAGTTTTACTCTTTACGGATACAGATTCCTTAACGTATCATATTCAAACCAATAATATTTATAAGGATCTGGAGCAGCATCGTGATTTTTTTTTACTTTTCTGAATACCCGAAATCTCATCGTCTATACTCTGAAGATAATAAGAAGACGCTCGGAAAGTTTAAGGATGAACTTAATGGTGAATTAGCCCTTGAGTTTGTCGGACTGAAATCAAAAATGTATTCTCTAAAATCTGTTAAAGACGAAAAGAAGCGTGCAAAAGGCGTATCTACGTAGATTGTTCAGCAGAAAATTAAACATGAAGACTACTTGGAGTGCCTCCAACAACAAAAACCAAGTATGGAGAAACAGGTAAGGATTGCCCAAGATGACCATCGCCTATATACTTTAACTCAAAATAAATTGGAAATTTTTTATGAAAAGGTTTTAATCAAGTAATGAATTATTTTTTTAAGTTTCGAAATGATTTTTTCACAGCAGCGCCCCCTATGAACGGTTTTAGAAGTTTTAATTATTTTAAAATATTTCTAATTGAAAGTGATTTTTCTGGAGTTTGAAGATAGTTTAAAGTTAGATTTATTTTTTTAATGTATTTTAAACAAGTTTGAGTTGATTTTTTCAAAGCAGCGCCCCCTATGAGCGGTTTTATAAGTTTTAATTATTTTAAAATATTTCTAATTGAAAATGATTTTTCTGGAGTTTGAAGATAGTTTAAAGTTAGATTTGTTTTTTTAATGTATTTTAAACAAGTTTTGAATTAATTTTTTTCAACAGCGCCATCTATGAGAGGATTTAGAAGTAACATTTTTTTAAAAATTCTAAGTTTTATCACTTTGTGGTTAAAAATTGGTATTAAGTTCCTAGGTAAAGTTTCTAACTTGGGTCTTGTTGATATGAAATTTTTAGATTTTGTTACAGGAAATATTCCAAGATAAGGATTGTTTTTTAGTATTAAGATGTGAATATTGCTAATTTTTGAATGTAGAAATATAAAATTTTGGAACGTGTGTGAAGAAAGCACAGGTATATCGTGGTAGAAACTGTGTTGAGTATTTTTTAAACCGAATGATGCAAGAGAAGGAAATTTTAGGTCAAAAGTTACTAAATGTTAAACCCATGAAGCTTTCTCCCAAGGAAGAAAAGTTACTTCGAGAAGAAGCGTTTTGTCACATTTGTAAGAAAACTTTAGATGAAAAAACGTACACATGATCATGATCACCTGTCAGGTGCGCAAAGAGGAGTTGCACATGTGGAATGCAACTTGAACTATAAGCAGTGTAAAACAATTCATGTTATATTCCATAACTTGAAAAACTATGATGGCCATCATATTATGACAAAGCTTGGAAAATTCAAAGATCATGAAATCAATGTTATTGCTACTTCTATGGAAAACTATATCACCTTTAAAATCAGAAAGCCTACATCTCCTATTCAGATGGTGTTTATAGATTCTTTCCAATTTTTACCTACGTCATTGGAAAAACTTGTTAAAAACCTTCAACCTGATCAATTCACTATACTTGCAGAAAATTTCCCACAAAATAATAATTTATCTTTACTTATACGGAAAGGGTTTACCCCTATGATTATTTTACTTGCTTTGAAAAATTTACTGAGAAGCAGCTTCCCCCGCCTTCTGCCTTTTTTAATAGTTTAACCAATCAGCCTATAGATGAAAATGAGTACCAACACGCCCAGAATGTATGGAAAACATTTGGTATCAAGACTCTTGGTGATTATCACAACCTTTATGTGAAGAAAGATGTTCTACTACTTGCTGACGTGTTTCAAAACTTTAGGAAATTATGTCAGCAGTATTATGAAATTGACCCTGCTCATCTGTTTACAGCACCTTCTCTCGCATGGCAGGCTTGTTTGAAGATGTCTGATACACCTTTAGAGTTACTCAGTGATATAGATATGTTGCTTATGGTTGAAAATGGAATACGAGGTGGCATTAGCATGATAAGTAAAAGATAGCATCCGAGCAAATATCCCTGGTACGCCTGATTATAGGAAAAATGAGGCACCCAGCTACATCATGTATTGGGATGCCAATAACTTATACGGGTGGGCTATGAGCCAATTTTTACCCTACGGCGGTTTTGAATGGTGTGTGAAACAAGTCATATTACAGAAGAGTGGGTTCTATCTTTATCTGATAGCTCCGAAATTGGGTATCTTTTCGAGGTAGACATGGAATACCCGAAACATTTACATCCTTTGCATAATGAATACCCTGTCGCCCCTGAGAGAGTGACTGTGAAGGATCAGATGCTGTCTTCTCATGCAAGAAGCTTACTTAACAATAGAAAATTCGTGGGAACTCCTAAATTTATACCAAATTTAAATAATAAACGAAATTATATAACCCATTATCGTAATCTTAAATTTTATTTAGAACTTGGTTTAAAAATTACAGCCGTGCACAAAGCTTTAAAATTTAAACAGGGACCATGGTTACAGAAATATATTAATTTCAATACCGAAAAAAGGAAAGAAGCAAAATCTTCTTTTGAAAAAGACTTTTTTAAGTTAATGAACAATTCTGTTTTTTGTAAAACCATGGAAAATCTACGAAAAAGAAGAAATATTGTACTTTGTAATGGTGAAAAAATAGCCAAAAAATTAGTAGCATCGCCTACTTTTAAATCGTTTAAAACTTATGATGAAGACTTGACTGCTATGGAGAGATTAAAAACTAGCATACATATGAACCGACCCATCTATGTTGGATTTTCTATACTCGAACTATCTAAACTTTGTATATATGATTTCCATTACAATTTTATAAAGAAAACATACAAAGATCGTGCAGTTTTACTCTTTACGGATACAGATTCCTTAACGTATCATATTCAAACCAATAATATTTATAAGGATCTGGAGCAGCATCGTGATTTTTTTTTTACTTTTCTGAATACCCGAAATCTCATCGTCTATACTCTGAAGATAATAAGAAGACGCTCGGAAAGTTTAAGGATGAACTTAATGGTGAATTAGCCCTTGAGTTTGTCGGACTGAAATCAAAAATGTATTATCTAAAATCTGTTAAAGACGAAAAGAAGCGTGCAAAAGGGGTATCTACGCAGATTGTTCGGCAGAAAATTAAACATGAAGACTACTTGGAGTGCCTCCAACAACAAAAAACAAGTATGGAAAAACAGGTAAGGATTGCCCAAGATGACCATCGCCTATATACATTAACTGAAAATAAAATTAGCTTAAGTTTCTTTGACGACAAACGTTACTTATTGGATGATGGAATAAGCAGCTTAGCATATGGCCATTATGACATTAATACCGTTTGTAATAAAGAAGAAAATGTTGATTTGTATTGCTAACGCAAAATCGTGATGTATATTTTGATCTGTAAATATCTTTCTGTAAATTATTTTGTTATAATAAAATTGTTGATTTTATTATTGAGTACTTTTTTAAAATTTTTAAGTAATGTGAAACTTTTTCTAAAAGGATTTTTTTTTTTTTTTTTATGAAACTTTTTAACTAACTAACGCATATTTTTTTCGTTATAAAAACATGAAAAATATTTCTAAAACGTTGATAAACAAGCAGATAGTCACATACACAAAGAGAACTATTTGTAACGCACACATACATACACACACACACACGCAAATAGAACTATTTATAATAAATATATGATATACTTGCATTTTAAAACATATTCTTATACACGAATCTTTCTACAAAATATCAGCTATATCAACTAAATGTAACAGAAATTATTGTTATATAGAGAAGAATGACCCTGAAGATTACACTTCCTTTTGAGAAGGTACCTCCTACCCCCTCATTTTCCATTATGACATTCTCATTCCTCATTGACGAATCCCCATTCCTCAATGCTCATGCTCCTGTGGCCGTTGAACCCCCCTTTCTCTACTACTATTGTAGTTAACAAGATTTTTGATAAAGTATTTGTAGTTGTACTTCGCAACAAAAATAAAGTTGTTTTTCGACCACTGGCCGGGCGCAGGTGATAAATCGTCAATTATTGTTCCTCTCGCCATCATTCGTATTGCATTCATCTAATTTAAAATATAAACCTTCCACTAATTTCATTTAAAATGTAATTTCATTTAAAAACATATATTACAGACATATAAAAAACAAGCAATTAAAATACAAGCCTTTCACTCATTCTATTAAAAATAATAATAAGATGAAATGATGTCATAATAGAAAATTTTTATTTCAACATTTAAGCATATTTTCTAATTTACAAACGCAAAAAATAAAAGCTGCTATTGGCGAGATTTGCGCCCGGCTAACGAGAAAATACCGAAAACTCTAACAGAATTTTTTACATTTAATATATTTTTTTGTTTTTTTTTAGATTTCCATAATACCCACACAGTATTTTTATGTGAAAAATATCAAATATGTATTCAATTAAAGTTGTAAATTTATGTACTTCCGTATTAGTCACATGCTAGCGGTTAATAGTCAAAGAAATTGCCAAATATTTCAATATTTAACGAGACTTTCTGATACTGATTACTTTAGTGTTTAAGCACGTAGTTTGATTATACACATCTGTTAAATTTTTGTGCCCCCTGCTCGCTACGCTCACCAACCCCCGTTCTGATTTCACAGCCTCTTAAAACCTGGTAATGTATCCTTTTTTTAAAAAGATGATGATGATGATATCACGAACGGCGACTATCTTATGTAATCAGGTTATAATGCTTTTTCATTTAACTGGTTATAATGCTTTTTCATTTAATTCATCTTTTTTATTTTTAATATTCATGTGTAAACACAATTTTTATGACGTAATTTTCTTTATTCCCTGCTTTCAACACGTGATCATTTCATTATTATTTTAAACTTTCATTATTGTTTTTAATAGTCTCGCGCAAATACACTTTTTATTTGAGATAAAACATAATCCTTTGCGCTTATTTAGAAATTCGCAACAATATAAAAAAAATGACTTTTTCAATAAAAGATTTTTTACTCGTTTTTTAAGAATTTTTTGAGTTTTTATTGTCCGACCGTGATAATTTTTTTAATTTCTGAAAGCTTGTTATATTTTGCGTCTGGTGATATGATTTTCGAATCCGTAGGATGGCTAGAAAAAAAAGTAATAGCTCCTCAAAAAAGTCCCTAGTAAAACAGCGATGAGAATAACCCGGAATATCTACGCAGAATTTGATTGGTCCATTTCTAAAACGTTTTTGGCTCAGTTCCAGATTATTTTTTTTAATATAGAAGGATTTTTTTTTTATTAATTTACTTGCTGATCCACCCGGCGCTGTCCGGGTTCGTTATAATAACCTTAAATAAACCTCAGATTTGTATGACTTTATATCTTTAACTCGATTTTATAAGAAATTTTACTTTTAAACGAAAATCTTTCCAAACGACAACTTTTAGGTTTTCTTGTTGCCGCTAAAATTTCGTAGAAATTTTTGCCTTATTTAATCGTGGATTTTGGTGATTAATGTACAAGAAGAAAGCGTAAAAGTTGGCAGCTATGCCATGGCTGAAAAATGGCTGAAATTTTAAATGGCTGAAACAGCTTTTAAATGGCTGAAACAGCTGTTGCCTGCGGTAGCCGCTCAAAACTGAACATAACTATAGCTTTAAAAGTTATTGTAATCGATTTCTTTTTATCTTCTTCTTCTTTTCTTTTCTTTTTTTTAATTTGAAAGTTGTGGTCATAAATATTATTATTATGCTAGACAAAAAAAATCATAACTTTGATGTTTATTTTTATTTTATTTTTTATTTAAAAGTTCCTGTACCCTTGATTGGTTTAAAGTAATTAAATGTTCCGTGCTTTCCAATTTTCAAAATACTTTCTCTGTTTCATTTTATAAATTAAAACTGCTTTATAAATTTGTGTACTTATTTTTTAATCAAACAGACAATTGTTTATCATTAATAAATAACTGGTTAGAAACTTAAATTTGATTAAAAATTCACATGTTAATAGATTTTAATATTAATTTGAAAACCCAAAAATAAACCAAATTTCTGAAACGGGTGCACAGATTCATTGTAGTATGTATAACGATTAAAATAATTAACACTCTGATGTGATAATAATAAAGCAAATAAGCTTCTTAATAACACCGTAAATTTAAGAGATGCGCTAGGCCTTTCGAAAGAACTTTGTCCTCCTCACCTCTTTTCACTTCTTTTTTGTCCTCATCACCTAAAAAAACCTCACCTCTTTTAGGTAGATTTCGTAAGAAATACTACCTATTACATTCTCACCTAAGTTGGAATTTTTGAAAAGTTTTTGCAGATCTACGCCGATCATGACTTCCAGAACCCAAAACCACCCCCAGTTCAAAACTTTATCTATCTATCTATCTATGTCACTTTTTTATGGACACGATAACTCCCATAATTCTTCACAAATTTCTTCCAAACTGATACATAAAATCCAGGGGCATAAAATCTCGGTCAAGTTCGTTAATGGGCAAAACCGAACCAAGGGAGAGGGGGGGGGGGGCTTTTTGTGAAAGCAGAAAAGTAATTTCTTAATTATGATACGTATCGAATTCGTATAAAGTTATTATTACTTCTAGGAAAAGGGCCGAAAAGTTATATATGACAGATTTTTGATATCATTAAAAATGGCTCCAAGGGGGGGGGGGAGGAGAAGGGAGGTTTTAGAAGAAAGAAATTCATAACTTCGTCCATTCACAAGATATCAAATCCGCTTAAATTTATTATAAATCCTCTTAATATTATCTAAAACTTTTATACTGACAAGTTTTTTATAGGACCAACCCTTATAGCAAAAAAAAAAAAAAAAAAAAAGAAAAAAAAAAAAAAAAATCCCTGCCGGCTCCGCCTGCAAACAAGTTAGGTTTCTAAGTGGGTGGTTCCAACTGCCGCATCATGGCAAAAAGGTAATTTATTCCGCAATTCTCAACAAACAGGCGACCCACGGTCTGCGTCTTCGAAATTTACCTGTGCCTGTACGCCGAGCCGTCAGGTATTTTTTTACACTTATTTCGCGTCTGATGAAGAAAGACTAAGTTCTTTCGAAAAGCCTACGCATCTTATATGGTATTATTAAGAAGTTTGTTTGCTTTATGTATAAATATTGTCTCTAAGATATTTTGAGAATTTTGATGAAAAATCAAAACGCAAAGAGCACTTTAAAGATATATAGACAAATATTTTGTTTCTAGAAAATTTTACTTTATACTGATGTAGAGGATTTAGAAGTCTTGAAACAGCTGTATGCCTTTTTTTTTTTTTGGTATTTGTTTGTTTTTTATTAGATTTATTATTTCATATTAAATATTTTCACATAACAAAGAACTTTGTTTTTGTATTACTAAAAATAAATTTAAATATAGTTGATCACAGGTAGATTTTCACTTTTAAACTTTTTTATTTTCTTGTTATTTCACTAAAATTCATGTATTGTTTTCTTTCCATGACGAATTTTGGTAGTTTTTACTTCTTAACTACAATATTTTAATAAAGGCAAAACTTTCTTAATAACATCATAAAAATAACAAGTTGAAAATTGTACGTCAAACGTGACAAATGAGGTGCGTTTGTACTATAACTAGTTTCAGTGAAATGAATTATATCGTCTGTTATCATATGATGGATTTCCGTAATGAAATAAATACATTTTAAGTTGGCAGTATTTTATCTTTTGTTGACATTTACTGAAAATTCTAATGGGAAACTCAAGCCTAGTTTTGAAATTTTCAGAACTTGAAATACATATTCAGACTCTTTTTCTATTTAATATTTATTTATCCGGAAACATCTATCCAAAAACTGTCGGTAGATTATAGGATTGCTATAATCAAGCAATTTTAGTATAGAAATTCGGTTTTTAAATTCAGTAATACGGAAATAATAGGACTCCATCTTAAATAGGACGTAATCACCATGGCAACCTACACTCATTACCTATCATAGGATAACATTGAATTAATTACGTCTGATAGGATTTAATAGAATGTAGAAAACTTATTAATATATTTTTAGGTATTGATTCGATTTTCATAAAATTTGAAATGAATCGACAAAATTCTGCAACGATTATATATATATTAAACTTCAAACCGTTCGGTTGGGTAGCTTTTGCGCTGTTATATGCGGACAAACGACAGACGGACGGACCAGACAACGACTATAGGTGTTACGTATTTACATAATTACTAACTCACCTATAAAATGCACAGGAGATTTCGACAGAATTTAATCTTTCTTCAACAAGCGAAAAGATAATGCGCTAGCACATTATTTTATTTTGTTTTATTTCATTTATTATTTATTTATTTATTTATTTATTTTCAAATTAACTTTTTACATTTATAAAATTTAATTTGTAATTAATATATATATATATATACATATATATATATATTCATTTCCTCTTTGTTTATTATTTGCATAATATATTTTCGCGTTATTTCCTTTTACTTTTGTGACTTCTCTTTTTATTCAATTTGCTTCATATTTCTCCTTCTGTTCTGCCTTTTTCTGATTGGATAATGTTCTATGTGTGATTTATTTGATGCTTTCTGATTTCCTATTGGCTTTTCTCTTTAATATGGGCCTTCTTCCTCTTTTTCCTATTAGTTTCGCTCATGCCTTCAAAGTTGTAGCACGTGTTCTTTGTGCCTGATGAAGAAAGACAAAGTTATTTCGAAAGGCCTTGCACATTTCTTATTTTTATGAAGTTACTAAGAAGTTTTTCCTTTATTTGTGTATTACATTAGTTTTTCAACATTATATTACAATATTTTAGCTTCAAAATAAACAACATTACTCTAAAGAAATTAAACAATCCTATCCAAGGATTATTAGAAAACCATCTAATACTTTATTCTCGTACCGACAATGGGTAAAAAAAGAATGATGGGCTTATTTTATTTTGCCTTACCGGCATCATAAATTATAATTGATTTTCTTTCTTCTTATTGCATTTAAAGAAACATCTGCGATATCTGTACATAGCTTCAGGCGCATTCTTTGGTGCTGCATTGTAATTGTTATGTGTTTCCGTTATTAAGTTATAAGAACACTTTTTTTTAGCTACAGCGTAGAGAAACAAAAGAATGGCATAAATGTGTAAAACAGATGATAAACAAAAATGATTCTATTCTTTTGATTTCAATGAATTTCGCTAAACACGTTAGTCTATTAAAAATAAATGTACAAAAAGTCTTTAACAGAATTTATATATAGATTGTTATTACAAAAGTTCTTAATCAATTTACTTGAGATTTTTCGATGAAAAAAGCAGAAAAGCAACAAGAAGATAAAACAGAAACTTAATACTAGAAATTATATATAAATTATCTTAAACTAATATAGCATATCACTTAGTATAATTTTACACAGAAGAATCTATGTAGTCGCCTAGCCTTAAGTTTTATATAACTTTCATTTTATATAACCACTTGGAGGGTACTTAAACGGGAAAAAGGTGGAGGGGGGAGGGGAAACTTGTCCTCTCTCAGATACCAACACCCCAATGAGAAAACTTTCCAAACAACGGATTTTATGTGAATTTATATGGCATGTACAGTAGGCAAAAAAGATATCAAAACGATAATCATAACTTTAATTATAAAAGCCGCATAATAAAGCTGAATGCATCAAAGCACCTCGTTTATGATTTTCTATGCCTACGTTGCAGTTAAATTATATACGGGACACACACACACACACACATATATATATATATATATAGTAAAACCTCTGAATAACGGACACCTCGGGAGCACGGAATTTGTCCGCTATTTGGAAGTGTCCGCTATTGAGAGGTAAAAATGTACAAATATACAGATTTTGGAAACAAAAAAGCGTCCACTAAATAGAGTTGTCCGCTAATCGGGAGTGTCCGTTATGGAGGTTTTACTGTATATATATATATATATCCTCACTCGGGGTAATTTAGGTATAGTGAAGTAATTTGAGTATAAAATGCATTTTTATTTTATTATACCAAACCAGGGATATATTGGAGGGTATATGGTGGTATACTCCATACACTCTCCTTATCTATAGCTTATACTCTCTGCCTTAGAGTATCCCCTCTGGTTTTTTTACGACTACACCACTGTACTTAATATTATCTTTTTAGAATTATCTTATTTATGCAACAAGTTTATAAAGGGGTTTTCACTCTTTTAGTATGAAAAAGTTTTAGATTACCAAAGTTACTTTGTGGAAGAAAAAACAAAAATGTAAAAATAGCATTTCTTTACAAGTCTCCGAGCAGCAGCATCAACTACAAAAGCACTTTGTTACAAAACCATCTAATTTACAGCTTTCAAATTCAGGCAATATTTGCAATACATTTGTTTTCAATAATATGACTTAAAAAATAAAAGGTTAAATGGAACTGCTGAGTATCTAATTGTATATTTTTTTAATGTGGGGTAATTTGAGTATACAGTCTAATTCTGCAACTTAAACTATAAATTAATCTAGTTTTTCTTTTACAGACATACCTAGAAAATATGCAAGGATAACACCCAAGAGACATGATGAAATTGGTCTCAATAAGACTGTAGAAGATGTCAACAAGGGATTATCAGTGCATGCTGGAGCAATCAGTATAGGCTGCTTCTCCCCTAGATTCAGACCTAATAAACTTTCATTAATAAACCTCTAAAATATCTTCTTTATTTCTTAATTTATTTAAACTTAACTATAGACGGATATAGAATATAGAACACCCATTTCTTTATCAATACACATTATAACAAAATTTCCCCACCTGAGGGGAAATTTCACAATAGTTAAATATGTATTTACCTTTTGGTAATAAACGGGGCAGTAAATTAAAAAAATATATATATAATTTCATTCTAGGAGAGCACATTACCTAAATGAAACGTAAACAATGATGAAAATTCATGCGTCAAGCATAAATTATGAAACACTGTCCAACGCTTCCAGAATATTTTAACAAAACTTCACCATTTAATGCAAAAAAAGATGATGCCTAAGTAAACAATTTGGAAAAACTATAACACATTTGGAAACCCAATTTCAGAAATTACTATCAGTAGTCGAAAAAAAATCGGTATTCTTTTGTGAATCCCTGTATATGATCTGTAGATTTGTATATGTATTACATAGTATGCTAGAATGTAGTTCAGTTTGGAAACGCGTAACAGAGATGAAAATTCGCGTTCAAAAATTTCTGTCAGTAAACGGAAATATACTTTAGATCTTTTGTGCTGCCCTGTATATGATCTAAAGATTTGTATATGTATTACATAGTATGCTAGAATGTAGTTCAGTTTGGAAACGCGTAACAGAGTTGAAAATTCGCCTTCAAAAATTTCTGTCAGTAAACGGAAATATACTTTAGATCTTTTGTGCTGCCCTGTATATGATCTGTAGAATTTATATGCATCAAGTAATAGGCAAAAAATCAGATAAATTTAAAAACGCCTACCACAACTGAAAACTCGTTTCCAGCAATTATTGTTAATTAGACAGTACTGTTATGGAATAATTTTGTGTGTCCCTATAAATAAACGATCAATGCTATGCACACCCTATTCTACAGTAAGCCACTTGTAATGCACCTCGCTGATATATATCAATTTAAATATAACTAAAATAGTGTAGCATCATTAAAATAGACTGCAAACGAATTTTCCCGATTAACCGTAAAGTGATGAAATTATTTTGAGTGTTCCTGTAATAGATTTATAAATGCTAGACGCTTCACTTTCATTACCGATCATGCCATAGTAAACCTCAATAACATATATCAATTGCATGGCAATCTGAGTATATTTACGCGAGTTAGAGCACGGGCAGGCAGATAGTAGTTAGACTGCATAATTATTTGATAGCTTCTTTTAAGAGCTCATCCTTTACAGAGATTGCGGTCGTCCAGAGTGGGCATAATCTTCGAGATTGAAATTTCCTCGTTTAAATTTCTCAAACCACCTTCAAACTTTGTCATCTGAAACAGCACTTTGCCCATATACAACACAAATTTTACGAGCAGTGTGACATTTATGCCTTTCTTGAAATAAAAGAGCATAATATGATGAAAAATAACTTTTCGTTTCTCCATTATTAGCACTTCACTAAAACAAACATTATTACACAACACAAGCGAGAATTATGCAGCGCAAGCAGAAAAGACCGAATGTTTATATCTGAGTCATTCAAGGTCACTTCTTATCAGCAGTAGCAAAATAACTAGACGAAACCGCGCTTCGCTTTAAAAAAACACCCGCAACGGATAACCCAATATATATTTTATGTATGTCCGCGCACAACTCTTGAACGAATGTTACGATTTACATAAATCTTTTGTTGTGAGAAAGGGCTTTTTATAGTGGTTATTTCGTGCCAATATTATCAAGATAAAAATAGAATATTTTCCTTAGCCAAACTTCACAACTTTATTTTCGTGTTTTCATTTTAATCTTTTATTTTTTGTAACTGCCATTAAGGTAAAGCTAGGAGAGTCTGCGCACAATTCAAAAGAATAACAATAAAAAATCTAAATATTAATTTTTTGCTAAACTATCCGTGAATAATTTTGATTTCATTTGTTTTTTATGCATTTCCATTGATATTTTGTTGTTATGTTGTAATTTAATAGAACAGTTGTAATAAAAACAAGAAAGTTATTTTGCGCAATCTGTCCTTACAGGGTTGGTGTGATTGCGCACATGGGTACGAGAGATTGTTACTAATAATAACTACAATTAAATTGTTAACAATAATAATTACACTTAAATGACATTGTTGTAAGGTTTTTGAGAAAAAATATTATTGTATTAGGAGTGAATATTTCAACCTAATGATTAAAGAATCAGAAAAAGGAAATAATTCTAAAAACGATAAAAAAAACTTTAATTAAAGGAAAAAAAATTAAAGAATCAGGAAAAGCAAGTCCAGATAATATTACAAAATAACATTAAGTTACTTGATAACACGTTTAACTTAAAATTAGTCCATTTTTATTTTATTTTATGCAAATTTACCAATAAGCTGCGTAATCTCTCCTAGCATGGAAACTAATGGGAACAATGCGACATCTCTCCTAAGTAGCAGATGCACAAGCTCTCCAATTTCGGTAGGAAAAATTGCACGGCCTTTTATTTAAACATGGCCGCTACTAAAACGAACCGTTGATGTTCACACTGTTAGTCTAGATTAGTAGCTTATGAATAATCATTTAAGTTAAAAATATTTTGTACTACTGACATTGTATAGAAATTCTGACGAATAGCTATGGAAATTCAAGCACTTACATTGGGAAAACAAAACAAAATAGCAATGCTTTATCTTAAACGCTCAAAATAATCAACGTGCACTTTCAAGTGGACACTGCACTACTGCTGTTGTACAACTACCTGAAGTCGCTGCGCGCTCACTCTACTCCTTACCCCCGAACCTCTATGTGCGCTATCTCTCCGACCGCGGCATCTCTCCTGGCTTTACCTTACTAATATTAGTTTCGTGAGCCCTAATTTGTAAACTGCTGTTATAGATCATAATTATCCATGTGCTTACCATTCTAAATAAGAAAAGCTTATTAAATAAAACTTAACTTGTTAAATCAATAAATAAAAGTTTTCTAAATTTAAAATAAGACAACCGCTATTTGATTTTTATCCGGCAGAAATTTCAAGTGCAATGGCTCTTAATTAAAAGAGGCATTTTTCAGCAAAAATTCCACTCGAAGCATAAAAATTCAATGATGAGGGAAAAAATGAAAGTATAAACGGATTATTTTTAGTGTAAATAATGCATTCTATTCTTCATAATCCTCTTAATTTATTAAAGCTTCGATAAGAGCCAAAATATCGAAATTTAAAAAGTTATGCTTCGAGAGTAAAGTTTAAATCAGATTACGTTTGATAGAAAATGAAAAGCAACGAAATTTTTAATCCACTTTAGAATTAATTCTTCAACGCTAAATCTTCGTATATTGAAATTTTTTTGTAAAAATTTCGAGTGAAACGAAATTATCTCAAAAATACATAAATTAAAAACGCTTGAACTCGTTTTTATTTTCTAAATTTCATCGTAAAGTTGAATTATTTATTTATTTTTGCTTTAGTAAAAAAAATAAATTTTGATATTTATTTTGTTGTCAAAACATAATTTATTTTTTACTGTGCTGAATCAATCATTTAAAAAATATTTCTAATAATATTTTGTGCAGTAAATGCTAACATTTCCCACTTCCTTTTTTATTGAATGGTAAAATAATGTGCATGTAAATTTTAAAATAAATTGGATTATTTAAATACTGAAAGCTGTATCGATTTATTCTCGCTGAAAATTTTTTCTTGTCAGAATTTCAATTCTCTTGCAAACATCTCTTTTAAAAAGCTTAGAAGTATAACTCACAAAATAGATTAACAAGAACATTTTTTTATATCCCCGACATATGTTTTAATAAAGGTCTATTCGATTACTACAATAAATCACATTACGCTACACCAGAAGAAGGTGCACTTTCTTGGGTTATAAATCCTCTTAATATAACTTTAAATTTATTATAGTTGGAATTTCGTCGAATTGGCCTATTAGCAGGAAGCTCATAATTTACATATTTAAAACGAAAAGCGCATTTTGTCAAATTTTCCACACGACTATGTCTCTTTGCTCATGCGCCAACGTTTTTTGAAGACTTCTCCTCTCAGAAAAGGGAAACCTTATGGATTAGCCCTCACCTGTTTAGCCTATGGGGATAGAAAAGGGTTGATTGAAAACGGATGGCGTCACCATAGCATTGGAAGCATAGACCGTCTAATATATTTTTGCTCTGAGATTGAAAGCTAAAGTTTTTTTTAAGAACTCATGTTTCCACTACTAAATATGCATATTTTTTCGCAAAATTTTAAAGAGAGCTTAGATACAGTTATATATTTATAACGAATTGAAATGTCAGAGAGTTCGGAAGATGAGAACAATTTTTTTATTGCTATGTTAAAGAAGCAGACGCGAAAAAAAAAAAAAAAAAAAAAAAAAAAGCGAGAAGAAAATATTTCTTTTGCAACTAAATAACGATATTTTTTTTACACGAAATTTTTACACGGGCTGTAAAACCGTTTTATTTATCACCAACAAAGATTTCAAAGATTTCGGACAAAAAGAACTCTTTATTTTAAAACTATGAAACGACCCTATGTGGAAAGACAAGAAAATGAGCGCTTTTATCACTAAATATCAATATTGTTTTGCGAATTTTTCATTTAAAAATATAATTTCATACAAAATACGATTAAAGATATAAAATAATAAAAACTTGATGTTTCTTTTAAAATTTATTATCACGGGCCCGGGCAACGCCGGGCGGGGGTCAGCTAGTCATTTTTACTTTATTTTGGCATCAAAGTTGGCTCATTTGGTACTGCATGAAATTTCTGTACTACACTGCAAAAAATAACTGTTGATTTTACAGTATAAAACTGGCACCCCAGCTGCCAGTATTATACCGTAAAATTAACAGTATTAAATAGTAAAATAAGCAGTAATACGCTACCGCGCATGCGCGGTAGCGTATTACTGCTTGCGCGGCAGCGTATTACTGCTTATTTTACTATTTAATACTGTTAATTTTACGGTATAATACTGGCAGCTGGGATGCCAGTTTTATACTGTAAAATCAACAGTTATTTTTTGCAGTGTATGCATCTTTGTTTCAGTTCAGAATACCTATATTAATAAAAGAAAGTTTCTCTCTCTCTCTCTCTCTCTCTGTGTGTGTGTGTGTGTGTGTGTGTGTGTGCGTGTGTGTGTGTGTCTGCGATGGATAGCAAAATCTAGCGCACCTAGAAGTCTGAAAATTTAGGTGTGGATACTCCAAGGCTTGGCCATGTGCACCTGAGTCTCAGAATTTTAATATTTTAATAATTACCCAAACTATTAATTAGATTCTCCTTAACCATCGCGACATCTTTGAAATCAAAATGGCTAAAGAAACGAACAGGCGCATTGGATTTGCAAGCGGAAATGAACGAATTCAAAATTATTTTACTAATTAGCGAATTTTAAGAAAACTAATTGAGATATCAATTTGAAAATTTCTGAGTATATGTAAAAAAAAATTGCGTCTGACTGTATGACTTTTGAAAAATTCGGTCGGTAATTTTTCGTAATTTTTGCCAAAAACTGACAAAAATCTGCCGGCGTCAGTGAAAACAATCCGAGAAAGTTTCAGACAGGGATCTGCTTTCATTAAAAACTGAACTACAAAGAAATCTGTTTCTCTGGCCGATCTCTCCATTTAGTTTGCGAAAATGAAAGGAAATAATTGACAATTCTTACTAATGAACAAAAATTTAGGTAACTAATTAAGATGTAGATTTGAAATTGAGGTCGGGAAGGGGTGTCATCTGCCGGCTATTTTAGCGTAGCGTCTTTGTTATGTTCTAATTATCAGAAAAATGTAATTCTTTTTTTAATGATCGCGTTAATGTTAGGTGACTGTGATTTTCTTGAACAAATTATTCATTATATCTGCGGGTATGGGGAGGGATGGGGTTAACGCCTTGCTCTGAGATTGTAATTATCTCGGGCCCGGCAACGCCGGGTGGGTTAGCTAGTCTCCCATAAATGTCATTACACTGTTTCAAACTGATAGAACGGTCAAACTTACGCATAAAAATGGATCAAAATTCACTTAGTTTACAGAAAGAAGATATTTTAGTGTTTGAAATCTCCGAAATTGCACAAATATCAATATATCATAACTCGGTGAGTTTTGGGCTTAGAATAATGGAATAATTACTGTTTTACTTATCAGAGTATAGAAAAATGTTTTCTAAATTATAGAATCCAGCGACCGCATAAAAATTTAAAAAGAGTAAATTTTTTGAAAATTAGTGGTATGACTATTTTATCAACACAATCTTAATCCCTACCTTATAATGCATATATATGCCTTAAAAATGGTGTAAAAGCTATAGCACCATATTACTATCTACTATGTTAACACCGTACATTATAACCTTGATAATATCTACCAATCCTGCGTGATAATATTATTAATGTAATATTAACAGTGTGTTATATTTTCAATTTTATTTAAAAAAAAAATTTCAAAATTTAGAAAGAGTAAATTTTTGAAAATTAGTGTTATGTCTACTTTATCAACATAATCTTAATCTCTACCTTTTATGTATATATGTACCTTAAAAATGGTGAAAAAGCTATAGAACCATGTTACTTTACCACTATGCTAGCACCATATTGTTACATTATAACTTTGATAATATCTACCAATCCTGCGTGATAATATTATTAATCTAATATTAACAGCGTGTGATATTTTCAATTTTATTTCAATTTCAAATTTTTTAAATTTTCATTTTTTTTTCAAAATTATAAAGGAATAAATATTTGAAAATTAGTGGCATGTCTACTTTATCAACATAATCTTAGTCCCTACCTTATATGTATACATATATAACTTTAAAATGGTGTAAAAGCTATAGCACCATGTTACTATCCACTATGCCAATACCATATTGTTACATTATAACCTTGATAATATCTACCAATCCTGCGTGAGAAGATTATTAATTTAATATTAACAGTGTGTGACATTTTCAATTTCATACTACTTTTTGCACAATGATGTTCCATGTATGCTACAGTGAATATATAAGTAGTCGTTGGGGGCCACCGTAATACTTACCCATCATGGATATGCATAATATAAAATATTAAAATAAAAAATGTGTAAACTACTTACAAAATGCATTGAAATTCGAGTAAAATCGTGGCTTGATGACGTCATAAACTTTAAAGGCTCGATTACAGAATTGCTTAAAAGAAACATCCTTATAACTCCAAAAACAATAATCCTATTAACTAGCGGTTTATTGCATCTGATTAAGGGTCTCATTTCCAATTAAAATGTATCTTTGAATTGAAATTTGGTTGAAATACAGGGTCATGAAAAATCGAAGAGTGTGGAAAATAGGATTCCAAATATCTCGGCAACTCATTATTCGATCGACTTCATGCTTTTTTCAAAATTTATATTTTTTAATTGTCTTTTATAATCTCTCCTTAAAATAAGCAATTTCGAAAATTTTTATATACCTTTTATCAGAACGAATATTTCGAGAGTCCGAAAAAAATAGTTTCGGATAATCGAGGTTACTGAAATTCAATAAGCTTCTTCCCATCATTACATACTAAGTACATACCAAATTTCAAGTCTCTATCTCAATTTTTTCGGGAGATATACAGCGTTCACAGACACACAGACGGCAAATTTTTTTTCCCTTAAAATATGTTTTTCGGAATCTCCAGTGTCTGAAACGTGTAAATCCGTCAAAAAAAATTTTTCGATTTTCAAAACGATTACAAGACTTATCCTATACTACGTATGATGGGTAAGTAAAAACATCCAAATCTAATCCTGCTTCCTGAAATGATGTGATTGAAATGATGAGATTTCAATTACATTTATTTTTTCAAAACTTTAAAAGAGTTCTATTTTCTGTTTATCGTAAAGATACTTTCTGCTTGAATATGCCGATTTATCTGTATTTTTCTGGGGACTGAACTGTTTGACAATACATTTTCACTTTGGAATATATTCAAAGTATTTTTTGCAACAGCATATTTTCACAATATAAAAATATTCTTCTAACAGTAAATTCCACAATGGAATATGAAGAAAACAGAATCCGTAAAGCAAACTTTTGTGAATTTTGTAAATTTTGTATGGCATTTCAGATTTATTTAAAAAACAGATTTATGTTTATCTATCCATGAAAACATTTGCTGTTTAAACGAATGAAGAACACAATAATGAATGTGAAAGAAAAAAAATAACCAACCAACAAAAATTAATTCGGTGATAGTTGAGTTTAGACTCTGCGCTCACATTCCGTTTACATTTAATTAAATTTTCCATTTTTTGTTCTTTAAAAGCGCCATTTTGCATTTAAACAAAAATTTAAGTTGCCAGACGAAAAATTATACTTTCAAAAACATATTAGCTGTGAAAAATAATTTCTCCATGCAGACGATTTTTGTTTACACCAAAACTTATCTAAAAAATGTGCGATCAGCCTCTGTAATATCCTAAATGTAAACAATGTTTTAGTAGATTAAGAGAACATGAAATTTCCCTCGATTCCAACAAAAATTCAAAAAGAGATTTCCTCGCTTTGGGTTTACAAGAATAACCTTTTATCACTAAACCCTGTTGCTATGCCGACGAATTTTTTTGAGAAGAGAGAACGTAAAAAGAAATCCCTGACGGCTCGGCCTACAAGCACAGGTAGATTTCGAAGACGCAGACCGTGGGGCGCCCGTTTGTTGGGAATTGCGGAAGAAATCACCTTTTTGCCCGGGGCTAACGCACAGGGCTACCGTGGTTGAAAGTCACGTGGCAGTCGCGGTCTTACTCAAAACGGACTTTGACGCGCAGCTGTACACAAAGGAATTGAACACGTTTGTTTTCTATTTAGTCCAGTAGAAATAGCATTTTACATTACAAAAATTCGGGTTGTTCTGATTTTTGGGTATGTTGTAAATGTTGGCCCTCTAATAAAAAAACCAAGTTTTCGACCTTCTTTCTAGACCTTGTGCGTTTTTCACAATATTGAAAAAACCAATATTTTTCGGCACTTTTTTCAATTTTTCTGAAATAACTCAATTTTAGTGCATTGCATTTTACAGAAGAAAGCACTGTTACCATTTAGTAGAGCGTAAAATTCTCTACAAAATGCAGTATTCAGGTTTGTAAATTGTCCAAATAGGGGGTAAGATACGGAGCCGGGAAAATAGGGTAAAATTTGCAAAAAATGCAAAAATCCACTAAAGACGTTAGTTTTTGCTTAATAACCTACTTTTAGTGCGTTTTAGAGACAAAAGCACTTTCACCATTTTGTAGCGCATAAAATTCTCTACAACATGCAGTATTCATGTTTGTAAATTGTCCAAATAGGAGGTAAGATACGGAGCCGGGAAAAGGGTTAAATTTTGAAAAAAATGTAAAAATCCACAAATGACGTTAATTTTTGCTTAATAACCCACTTTTAGTGCATTTTAGAAACAAAATTGTCATAATCAACTTTTTAGAGCATGAGATAGTCGATAGTTTCATTTATTGTAGCTTGACCCTCTAATAAAAAAAACAAGTTTTCGACCTTCTAGACCTTGTGCGTTTTTCACAATATTGAAAAAAAACAATATTTTTCGGCACTTTTTTTGATTTTTCTTAAATAACTCAATTTTAATGCATTTTACAAAAAAAGCTTTTTCACCATTTTGTAGAGCATAAAATTCTCTACAATGGGCAGTCTTCAGATTTGTAAATTGACCAAATAGGGGGTAAGATACGGAGCCGGGAAAATAGGGTAAAATTTGCAAAAATCCACTAAAGACGTTCGTTTTTGCTTAATAACCTACTTTTAGTGCGTTTTAGAGAAAAACGCACTTTCACCATTTTGTAGAACATAAAATTCTCTACAACATGCAGTATTCATGTTTGTAAATTGTCCAAATAGGGGGTAAGATACGGAACCGGGAAAATAGGGTTAAATTTTGAACAAAATGTAAAAATCCACAAATGACGTTAGTTTTTGCTTAATAACCTACTTTTAGTGCGTTTTAGAGACATGAGCACGCTCAACATTTTGTAGAGCATACAATTCTCTACAACATTCATTATTCATGTTTGTAAATTGTCCAAATAGGGGGTAAGATACGGAGCCGGGAAAATAGGGTTAAATTTGGAAAAAATGTAAAAATCCACAAATGACGTTAGTTTTTACTTAATAACCTACTTTTAGTGCGTTTTAGAGACAAAAGAACTTTCAACATTTTGTAGAGCATAAAATTCTCTACAACATGCAGTATTCAGGTTTGTAAATTGTCCAAATTGGGGGTAAGATACGGAGCCGGGAAAATAGGGTTAAATTTGAAAAAAATGTTAAAATCCACAAATGACGTTAGTGTTTGCTTAATAACCCACTTTTAGTGCATTTTAGAAACAAAATTGTCATAATCAACTTTTTAGAGCATAAGATAGTCGATAGTTTCATTTATTATAAAATTAATTATTTGTAATAAACCTTCAAAATCACAGCAAAAAGATTTTGGATGAAAACAGGAAAATACTGCCTAACAAGTTATTAATGCTCTAAAAAGTTGATTATGCCAATTTTGTTTCTAAAATGCACTAAAAGTGGGTTATTAATCAAAAACTAACGTCATTTGTAGATTTTTACATTTTTTCCAAATTTAACCCTATTTTTCCGGCTCCGTATCTTACCCCCTATTTGGACAATTTACAAATCTGAATACTGCATGTTGTAGATAATTTTATGCTCTACAAAATAGTGAAAAAGCTTATTCTGTAAAATGCACTGAAATTGAGTTATTTAAGAAAAATCGAAAAAAGTGCCGAAAAATATTGGTTTTTTCAATATTGTGAAAAACGCACAAGGTCTAGAAGGTCGAAAACTTGGTTTTTTTTATTAGAGGGTCAACCTTTACAGCATACCCAAAAATCAGAACTACCCGAAATTTTGTAAGGCAAGGCCCCTTTTTGCGCTATTTCTACTGTGTGTGTTTCGATTTGAAAATTAGATTATTCCTAAATAATAATAAAAAATAACCACCGCAATTTTCATTGCGAGTATGTTATTCTACTTAAAATTCACTTTCATTTGTTGAGTTTATAAAAAAAATGTCATCTCTTTAGATGATGTCGAGACCGGGGATAATAATATAATAATATGTAATATGTCGAATGTAAGTAATAACCCTTTCTTCGTTTAAATGTTATAGGATCTATATATCTAGGATTTGTAAGTATGTAATGTTATATATTCTAAATCTTTGATGAATTATAACAATTTAGTCTTTTCACCAGAATGCCTATAATTTTATTTCTATGAAAGAAAGTAGATCGGTAAAATCGTAATCTAGAAGAATTGGCTAACGTTTAAATATATATTAATACATCCTGTTATATTATTTTCCAATAACTTAAAATTGTGTTACAGCTTTGAAATTTTTATGTGTTAAAATAATCATTACGATATAGGCTGTGTTCAATTTTGGAGTATTTACAATGAGTTCCAGGATATAAAGATCCCAATTAAATATTTTCCCTTTTTTGTTCTTTTTTGACGACATCTCGGTACAAATTATTTCGTTTAATATACATAAATTATGCCAGTGCTTTGAACTTTTTATTTGTCAATTGTAATTTCGCTGCCTGGAAAAAAATATCTGCGAAAAAATATTATTTCTTAGGTATTGTGTGTTAAAATTGTTTTAGCTATTATTGAATCGCTACTAACTCTCTCATGCTCAGAGGTAAGTATTGAGCACTTTTTAGGGTTTCGTTCATCTCACGAAACCCTATTACTCCCGCTTCCTTTTCTGTCCGTCTCAGAGCTATTCTCAAAAACTATGTAACTTACAGAGTTGAAACTTTGTGTATAAATCTGAATACCAACTATGAAGAGCTCAAAATATTAAAATTTGAAAAATTCGTATTATTTTAATAAATAGAGATAAAAAAACCAAAATTCTAACAGCCTTTTCCTATTAAATTGAAACATTTTCCGTTATAGATGCCAAAGATTTAAAATCCACAATGAAATCCTTTCTACAATAATTATTTTTCTATCAGACGATTTCCACGTTAAAAATGCTAATGAAATAAAAAGCTTCATCAATTGAAAAAAAGATTAATATGAAATAAAAATGATTGACGTCATAGTGGTAACAAAACGAAAATTTCAAAGATTTCTCAATAATACAAGGAGTATGAGTATGTGTATGTACACAAAACAGATTACTATCACGTCATTAGAGAATTAAAAAGAAAATCTGACGTCATATCGGAAGTTTAACGGATTTTTCAAATGTTTGAGAATAATACAAAGCGCGTATCAATATGAGTAATAGAGAATAGTAAATACATGAGTTTGAGAAACATATTGAATTGTGATAAAAATCCGATTATGGAAATATTCGCATATTTTAACATTTTGAAGATGTACAACATGTTTAATTTCGAAATAATTTTTTTTAAATATCGCATTTAGTTCGCATGACAGATATTATTATGACAGAATATAATAGCGGCTTAACCCGCTATCGGGCTGGTTTAGATATTCGAAAAAAAGAAAAAATAGACCTGTAATTTTTTACTTTATAAAAAACATGATTTTTTTTTCTTTTGTTGTTGTTGTTGTTGTTGCTAAATGAAATTTATTTGGATTTATTAAAGAAAGGATAGAGTGTTTTGAAAGGAATATTAAACGAAATCCTTTGAGCGATCTTCGATCACACCCACCCACTTGTTTTAAAGTACTTATTTTCGTAATACAGCTTTGAATATGTTATAATATATTACATAAAATATGTATCCAAAATGACCACGTACAATTTTGATAGAGACATGTTGATATTTAAAATATAAAAGTTCAGCTTGAAAAAAATTTCACTTTTTTTCGCTTTCTTTCGACAATCCGTATTGTTTCAATAATTTAAAATTGGGCAACAGCTTTCAATTTTTTATATGTTAAATAAATCATTCTGAAGTTGTCTGTGTTAAATTTTGGTGTATTTACAATGTATTCTAGGGTACAAAGAACTCGGTTGGATATTTCAATTTTTTTTCCTTTTTGACAACATTATACCAGGTTGCAAAAAAGTTTCAATTTAATGTACTTAAAATTATGTCTGTGAACTTTTTATACGATTAAATACGATACGATTTTATACGAACAATTATAATTCCGCTGCTTGGGAAAAATTTCGGTGAAAAAAATATTAATTTTTAGATAATGTCTAATAGTATAATGTCTAATATATTATAGTTATAATGTCTTACAACTGTTTTATTTCGGTTATTAACCTCTACTCGTTGACCCGCTTGGCGTTGCCAGGGCCCGTGATAAAACATTAAATGAACCCCAGATAAAAAATACTAACAATTAGTGATAAAATTGCTCGTAAGGAAACATTAATAAGAAAGCTTTTGCTGTCCAAACTCTTTGAAATTTTTAATGGTTAAAATATAAAGGTTTTACAGCCCGTGTAAAAATTACGTCAGAAATATTGTTATCGGTTGTAAAATAAATATGTTTCCCCAGAAAACGACATTTTTTCAATTTCTATAGAAAGGGGAGAACTCCAGCCCTCCCATTTTCCATTTTCAGCCTTTAAAAAAGTGAAAGCGCATCCCACCCTCTCCCTTATGCTCGTCCCTCTCTCAAACAAAGCAGATGGAAGAATGGATGTTTCTTCCAAGAAGGGGGAATAAAAATAGAATGAAGAAGAATTTAGAAGGAGTATTTCCTAGGGTAGGGTTGTGAGCAGTGAAGGTGCGAGTTATTCTTTCCCCAACCCTCTTGATTCTTCTTAATTCTATTTCCTGCTTTATCCACACTTAAAAAAAAGATGAGGCATGCACAGTAAGGTCGAATTTGCACTGAAAAATTAAGGCTTCTTCTCGCTTTAATATATTATGCACTCAGAGATAAATATTGAGCATATTTGTTTTTTTTTAAATGCTTATTTTTGTGCTAAAACTTAGAAAATTTTATGTATTATATAAAGTGTGTCCCCCATGACCATGTATAATTTTGATGCAGAAATATTGATATTAGGGTATAAGAGTCCCCCCCCCCCCTCTCTCTCTTTTTAAAATTATTTATTTATTTTTTCGACAGTGGTATTTTTTCCCCTCTATAATTTAAATTGTTCTACAGCTTTGAAATTTTTATATGTTAAATAAACCATTTTTAAGTAGTATGTATGTATGTATTATTATTATTATTTTATTCATTTTTTTGTATTTACAGTGATTTCTAGGGTACAGAGAGCTCAGTTGAATTACGTCTCTATATTTTTCACTGTCGACATTATAACTGCTTATAAATTATTTTATTTAATATACTTAAAGTTATGATAGTATTTTGAACTTTTTATAAATTTTAATCATAATTCCACTGCTGGGAAAAATTCGGCGAAAAAAATATTAATTTTTAGATATTTTGTGCGTTACAAATGTTTTATTTATCTTGTGCTCATAGATAAAGATTGAGCACATTTCATTTTTTAAAATATTTTTCTACCTAAAGCTTTAAAAAATTTTATATATTATATAAAATATATATACTATGACCGTATATAATTTTGGTGGAGAAATATTGATATTTAACGTATAAAAGATCTGTTTGAAAAAAAAAAAATTGACAATATCTTTTTTTTTTTTTCTGTTTGAAATTTTTAAATGTTAAATAAATTATATTTACGCAGTTTGTGTTATGTTTTGGTATATTCACAATTATTTGTAGGATGTAAAGGGCTCAATTATTTGCTTTTCAGCTCAATTGAGTCAACTTTATACCTGGTTACAAATTATTTTAAATCGTACTTAAAATTATCCCAGTGTTTTGAAATATATGCAAGATTTGATAAATACTCTAATTTCCTTATTGCAATAACTGGGCTAATAATGTTCCAATCTTCTCAAAACCAGCTCAATTTTGTAGTGCGCCTACTATACAGTAACGTAGGCAGCGGGGACCTATCTCAGAAGTTCGTTCGGAAAGAGGTTTGTTTAGAACAGAATGCTCCCCTGGCGGTGGTAGGTGGAAATAAAAGATCTTCTAGAGCGTATGAGCATGCCGGGTATACGGTTCCGAAGCCATCGTAGACCGTGGCCAGAGTTCCGTTTTTTAAGAGATTTAAGTTTATTACAAGGGCTCGAGCAACGCCGGGCGGGTCAGCTAGTATATATATATATATATATATATATATATATATATATATATATATAAAGTTTTGAACTGGGGGTGGTTTTGGGTTCTGGGAGTCATAATCGGCGTAGATCTGCAAAAATTTTTCAAAAATTACAACTTAGGGGGAGATTGTAATAGGTAGTATTTCTTACGAAATCTACCAAAAACTAAGTTCCCTCTCCGTCAGCGGGGATTTTTTTTCTTTAAAAGATTTTCCTTTAATTTCATGTTTTTAACGATTACCTATTTTAATGAACCACGTGCTTTTTAACGAGATAATTTATTTTTACGATTGTTGTTTCAACGATTTATCATACATGATCTAAATTTTTGTTAGTTTTTTACTTTGCATTCGGTAAATTATATGCACTGGTCCGGAATGGCCCGGCTTTCGGACCCGGAGCTGTCCGCGGGTCTACTTCAGGGTGATTTTCTCTCATTATACTGGGGACGGGACCATGCCCAGGCTTTCTCAGCTGACTTGGACGGGGCAAGACACGAGTAATGTCGGATGGGTCTGCTGGTTTAATTATAAAAGCACATTTTTAATTCATATACAGTGTGTCCCAAAATTGATTGATGGATTTTGAAAGTCAATAAAATAAAAACGGAACGCGATAGAAATGTATGGTTTGCGGGCTTATGTTTGGGAAACCAGAGAATTTTATACCACCAATTTGCAAATTTAGTTAAAATTTTCGCCAAAAGATGGCGCGCAGGTATGCGAGAGCTGCAGAAAAATTGAATCCATCACATCTTCATTCGGTATTTTACTACGCACTCTGCTAGTGAGTGCTTTTGAAAGAGAATACACTATTGAAATTGGTTTATTCGTTCGTACAACGGATATTTCTTGTTTTGGAGTATCACCACCTGGAACACAGCGCCACCTTTTGGCGAATATGTTAACTGAATTCGCAAATTGGTGGGATACAATTCCCTGGTTTCACAAACATAAGGCCGCAAACGATACATTTCTATGGCGTTCCTCCCTTTTTACTTTCTTCTATCTGTACAAGAAGAAAGTATTGGATTCATGAAAATTTTCGACTTCCGGTTTTCGACGGATTTATACGTTTTGGAAGGTCCTGAACACGATTTGACTGTTTCTAGAAAATGTCTGTCTGTGACTCTGTCTGTCTGTCTGTGACAAAAATTTTGTGGGCGGTTTATCTCAAGAGCTAATGCATGAAATTTAATAAAACTTTATATTCAGTTAGTCCCTGATATAAATTGATACTAATTAGTTTTTGGTGAAAATCGCCCGACAGGTGGCGCTGCTATTTTGCATTTTTCGCGATTTCCGCAGTAGCTCTATCTCAATAACTAATGCCCTTATTTTCATCAAACTTCGGGTTCAGTTAGACCTTGATGTAAGTAGATGCTGATTACGTTTTGGTGTAGATATCCTAACAGGTAGCGCTGCTATACCACTTTTTTCTCGATTTTTACGATAACTATATCTCAAGAACTAATGCACGGAATTTCATCAAACTTTAGATTCTGTTAGACCTTGACATAAATAAATAGATGTTTCTTACGTTTTGGTGTAAATAGCCCAACAGGTGGCGTTGGTATGCTGCTTTTTTCATTATTATCACGATAACTATATCTCAAGAACTAATGCACGGATTTTCATTAGACTTCAGATTCAGTTAGACGTTGTCATAAGTTATTGTTGATTAGGTTATGGTCTAAATCTCCCAACAGGTGGTGCTGCTATCCTGCATTTTGCAGGATTTACACGATTTTAGCAATAGCCCTACGTCAAGAACTAGTGCATGGAATTTAATAAAACTTTAGATTCAGTTAGACCCTTATATAAATTGATTGCTGATTATTTTTAGTGTATGTGAAACATGTGTGCGATAGAAGAAAGTTTTGGGATTGGCACATACGACTAGTTTTTTATTGACTTTCAAAATTCATCAGTCATTACTGTAGATAAAGCTTTTATGAGGTATTTAATTAAAATTTTATATCCTGCCCTTACTTAGCATGGAATTATGAAACAAAATATTACGTATATGTGTCCGCCATACATGTATACTTCTTTACATTATTATTAAAGAGATTAACTCCTACATCTTTATAAAATAAATTGAGCATCAAATAACCAAAAAACTATACCACCACTTATATGAAGGTGAAAAGGAGTGAAAAATAAAATATGGATTTAATAGAAATTTATTGGTTTAAATTTTCTTATCTTAATTTGTACGCTCAAAAAGTAATGTTTTCTGTAAAATGATCTTATACTGTGTCTTTTGCTCTCGAAGCTTAGTTTAAAACTTTACGTTGCGTACTCGCTTGAGGCCGCTACCTATGCATCAACCATCAATGATCTTGTATAATGTTGATTGGTGTCTGGTGTCTTTATGACTACATTTATATTTTATCAATTGTAAATTCAGGTGTCTTTATGACTACATTTATAATTTATTAATTGGAAATTCCGGGGTTGAGTATGATATCATACACTCACGCACAGTTTTTTTCTTTTTATTTCTTTAATCCGTTATAAACTAGTCGGATGTGTCAATTCCAAAACTTTCTTCTATCTCACACAGGTTTCGCATACACTAAAAAGAATCAGCACCAATTTATATCAAGGTCTAACTGAAACTCAAGTTTGATTAACTTCCGTGCAATATTTCTTGAGATAGGACTATTTCTAAAATCGTGTAAATCCTGCAAAATGCTGCATAGCAGCGGCACCTGCTGGGCGATTTTTACCAAAAACTAATCAGCACCAATTTATATCAGGGACTAACTGAATATAAAGTGTTATTAAATTTCGAGCATTAGTTCTTGAGATAGAGCTATTGCGGAAATCGCGAAAAATGCTGCATAGCAGCGCCACCTGCTGGGCGATTTATTCCAAAAACTAATCAGCACCAATTTATATCAGGGACTAACTGAATATAAAGTTTTATTAAATTCCGAGCATTAGTTCTTGAGATAGAGCGCCCACAAAATTTTTGTCACATACAGACAGACAGACAGATATTTTATAAAAATAGTCAAATCGTGTTTAGGACCTTCTAAAACGTATAAATCCGTCGAAAACCGGAAGTTGAAAATTTTCATGAATCCAATACTTTCTTCTTGTAAAGATAGAAGAAAGTAAAAAAGTCGCCAAAATTTGAGGATTTTTTCCTTTAATAGGTAATCTGGCTATTGTATTAAGTTATTGGTTTGGCGCGAGTTTAGAAATCGCGCCAATCAAAAAGTCGCCAAAGATCTGTGCATGAGTGTAATACATCTGTTCCCCGGTGTTTTTATGCGTCAAATTTATAATTTACAAATTAGACAAAAAAATTCCATTTCTGTGAAACTGCATGGGATAGAACTTTTTGAAGAGTTTTGCAGTATATGAAAGCAGTATAAAAATATACAGAAAAACATTGTTCGCTTTGAAGGCCTCTTATTATCAAAGTTTATTTTCCTCAGGTTCTGTTTTTTTTCCCCATTTATATGCGTACAGAAATTTACATTTCTTCTAATACAAATGAACTAACGGAAATTCATTTTTCTACTTCATTTATTATTACTTTATTGCAATGACTTCCATTTTTTTTCATGTATTTTATTTGCAATTATTTTTCATTATTGAACAAATAATGATGCTTTTTTTTACAGACAATATTACTTTTTATTGTTAACAACATTTTTCATAAAATACGAGAAACAGCCATTGCAACGATAAAAATTGAAACACTATCTACTTTTGTGAAAAATAAAAATCCACGCTTGAAAATCATAATCAAATAATAATTCTTATTACTTAAAAATTGGAAGAAATTTCTTCGCATCTGACTTCTTCAGAGAAAAAAAAATGAACTTTGCTGCGAGAATAAAATAATTCACAATTATTTATACACAGATGCAGGAAATAATTATTATGGATGTAGGAAATAAGTACGTCGCTATGCAACAATGAAAGATGTTTAAATGAGGTTTTTATCATCTTTTAATTACAAATTCCCTGTGCTAAAAAATGAAGTAATTTGAAAAATATTCTAGGTTCGAAATTTTCGCTAGGAAAACTAAGTATCTGGCTTTATTCATTAGTGTTTCTGAACTGAACAAGAACACAAATTAGATTTTTGCTTCAGGCAAAACTTTATTTTGCGAATGAAAATGTCCAATTTTTAAACAAAATACATATTTTTAATTAAAATTAAAGAATAAAATATTCAAATCGTTCCTTTTCTTTACTGACAAGTTAAAATAGTCTTCTTTTGTATGATTACTTTTCTTGGAGATTTTTCGTCTTTACAAATTATTTTGTATCCGTATTTTTGAAAGATACATGCACAGAACAAACAATTACGTTTTTTTTTTTTTTTTTTTTTTTTTTTAAATCTAGTCACGTATTCAAAATCTCTGTTTTGTAATTAATTTATTTTGAAGTAATTGATTCGAAATATTAATTTTGAATAAATATATGTTATATTGTATAATGATATACATGGCGATTAAAAAAAAAAAGATTAGGCAAACTTTAAAAAATGGGAATGCATACTACAAAAAAAAAAAAAAAAAAAAAAAAAAAAAACAGGAAACTAGGGTCACAGTCCATGAAAAATTATATCTCATGAAAGAAAAGAGATAACAATTTAAATGTTGAAAAAATCAGCATTTTCGATAAGAAAAAGAATTTTAGGATCCACTGCCATTTTTAAATACACTGGTGTGCAAAACTTAAGCAACAAACACAAAATGTCAATTTCTGAACACGTGAGTACTCAAACGGAAATTCTATAAGGAACAGGTGTAGAAAAGAGGTACTACCCTAACAGCACGGCCAGTCGATGTGAAGTCCCCTTGACGTCACACATGATTAGAAGTGGCACAATCGCTACGGTGAATCAAAATATGGGATATTTCACTGTCTCATTATTACTCTCAAATGATTGTTAACACTGAAAAGTCACTGTGACTGTCGCTTTGTGATGGGTCACCATGTGACATTACAATGAAGTCACCTTGTGATTCTCAAGTCACTGTCAGTTGAAGAGTGAACTCTGAAGTCATTGTGAGCATTGCATTGTGATGAGTCGCCAAATAATGTCACAGTGAAGTCGCGTGGTAACTTTCCGGTGATCGACACTCGATTGTGAAGTCATCATTGCATTCCTTTGTGAAAAGTCACCAGATGATTTCATTTTCTATCACTTGGGAACTCGTCACAGAACAGCTATCATGATGACTTTACACTGGAGTGTCAAAATGACAATCACATGAGAGTCACAAGATGGCTTCATTGTCACCTGGTGACTCGTCAAAAAGCAGCAGTCATGGTAACTGTTCAGCGTAGTGACCAAATGAGAGTAAAAATGAGACGAATGAAAGCTATCGCATTTCTCTTCATTGTAGTTACTGTGACAATTGTGACCATTTGTGATGTCAAGAAGACTTCACATCGACTGTCTGTGCTGTTAGGGTAGTGCCTATTTTCTACACTTGCTGTTTATAGAATTTCCTTTTGAGTGCTGCCGTGTTCAGAAATTAGCATTTTGTGTTTGTTGCTTAAGTTTTGCACACTACACTGCAAAAAATAATTGTTGATTTTACAGTATAAAACTGGCACCCCAGCGGCCAGTATTATACCGTAAAATTAACAGTATTAAACAGTAAAAAAAGCAGTAATACGCTGCCGCGCAAGCAGTAATACGCTACCGCGCATGCGCGGTAGCGTCCAAGGTCTTCTAGGATCCAGGCCTGGACCGGTCCTACCCGTGGGCCTATTTTCTGTCATTAGACTCGGGCCAATTCTGGAGCTCATTCTAACCGGGCCCGTGTCTGGACGGTAATTTTTTGTGAAAATAATAATGATATTTTTTATTTTTTAGTGAAATCTTTAGAAATTTACTTTATTTATATAAATTACAGATTTTTTTTTTTTTTTAAATCTACTTTTTTTTCTTTATAGTGCTTCAAATTATGATTTTTTTCACTGCCATTTTAAAATTTTATTTTAATTTTATTAACGTGAGGCAATATTAGGTTATTAAAGGTTTCGTAAAATAATATCTTTGCAAATTATTGGTATTGAACAAAACTAATTTGTCTTATAAATTTGTGAATTAACATAAAATTTATTATTTTATAAATTATAATTTTAGAAAGTTTATATTTTTTTCTTTAAATTTATAAAAATAATTAATGATTTTTTCTTTACTTTTATAAAAATGAAGCTCATAATTTTATAAAGTTTATAATATATTTAGTTAGTTTATAATTTTATAAAGTTTATAATATATTTAGTTAGTTTATAATTTTATAAATTAAACTAAATTAATTTAGACTAAATTAATAAATCCAAATTTAAACATACCTATCCCAAGGTCATTAATTTCAAAATTTTCGCTAAAAATCTATTTTTTTTTTTAATTTTTTTAAATATTTTTAAGGTTTCATAAAATAATATTTTTGCAAATTATCGGTATGTAGGTGTTAAACTAAGCTGATTTGTCTTATAAATTTGTGAATTAAACTAAAATTTATTATTTTATAAATTATAATTTTACGAAGTTCATATATTTTTCTTTAAATTTATAAAAAATAATTAATAACTTTTTGTTTACTTTTATAAAAATGAAGTTTATAATTTTATAAAGTTTATAATTTATTTCGTTAGTTTATAATTTTATAAATTAAACTAAATTAATTTAAACTGAATTATCAAGTCCAAATTTAAACTTACCTATCCTAAGGTCATTAATTTCAAAATTTTCTCTAAAAATCTATTTTTTTGTTTTGATTTTTTATAATTATTCAGTTTAACAGAATCGTACACAAAAGCTCTCGGTGAAGATTAAATATAGTAATTTAATTTATTATAAAATTGTTTATTCACATAAGTTTTTAAAATAAGAGATAAAGAAAATTTACTTTTATAGCATGTAATAAATACGTCTACTTGAGATAATTATTGTTTTTAGAATTGACAAATAGATCAACAGACAAATAATTTTAAAAAGTATATGTACTATTGCAAAAAGAAGCAGTCATTTGCAATACAATGTTTTACGCATATAATACATAAAAAGTTAAAATTTATCTGTTATAAAGCATCAAATAATAAAGCAAAATATTAAAAATTATGAAAATAAAATATTGAAAAAATCCATCTAACTACAAAACCTTTAAGTTTTTGCATCATTAAAAGTATGTAAAATAAATAACAACATTTCAGGAAACGAAGTGTCCGGTCGTAGCGTAATGGAACAGCCCGCCAGTTTACTACACCGAAGTTTCCACGTTCGAACCGCTTCGTGCCAAGTGTTGGCTATTTACTGAAAACTCGCACAGAAATGAAAGAAAACAAAATAAAGTGTTGGCTATTTACTGAAAACTCGCACAGAAATGAAAGAAAACAAAATAAGATGTTCCTTGAGAATTTTTTTTTTTTTTTTTGGTCCTATAAAATTTATTTTAACGATATACAAATATCTAAAAAATACGGAAGATATCTGTTAAAAAACGGAAATTTAAAAACGAATATTTCAGAAATCACGGAAAATTTCCTGGAATTTACGGATTTTTTTTTCCGTTAAAATACGGAAATGTTTTTTTCAGGAAATTTTTTTTACAGTTTGACATAATAGTTAAATGAGATTAAACACATGAGTCGGAACGATGGTTACAACAATGAAAGAAAATTTGCGAGAAAGCATGCTCACTAAAACTAATAAATTAAACCCTTTTATGCCGGAATCCTGTTGTCTTGTTTCAAAATGTCAGCCACCCTAAAATTTCAAACTATTACATCTCAGCCATTTTTTAAGATAGAGGTAAAACAAAACTTGCTCCGGAATCCTTGGATCAAGGCCGAACATTTAACGGAAAAAACTTTTAGGATTTCAATTTTTTTGTACATTTTTAAATATTGAAATCTTTAAATGACTATCACAGTGCCCTCTTCCGGAGGAATATCACCAAATTCAACTGGGACCTGTACGCCATAGTCAAAAACATATATAAAATATTCGGTTCAATTATTTGCATACCGTAAAACGGGGTGAATAGGAACAGCGGTGTAAACAGGAACGAAACTTCCCGGTCATACAAATAAATTCAAAATAAAAATACGTGAGGACATTTTTAGTTGCCAATTTTTTTTAAGAAGGTAGTGTCATGAAGTGTTGAGAAATTCAGTTTTGTCATGCTGACACCACTACTGGGTTATATAAAAAAAATTGTTAGTGGATTCTCAAAAACCTCCTATTTTCAATATCTGCAAAACTTTGTATGTAACTACAGACTTTTTCATATTCTAAACCTAAGAGTAGTGTTTTTTTTAATTAACGATAGACCTATAAACGGTATGCTGTTTTAGATTTTATGTATTTCTAAAACTACATAATGAAAATTGAAAAATGTCTTGTAACATCATAGGTTTAAAATTTACGGGGTGAATCGGAACACAAACGAAAGAAACTATCCAGAAGATCATCGTCTGAAGTTTCAAATTCCAATTATTCTATTCAAGACAGTGATAAAGAGTTCATATTGCCTACTATTTCAGAAGAAGATCCAGATTTTGGAATCCTAGAAAATCCCCGACTTTCGAACAAATTTGCTCCGGGTGATTTTCTTGTCGATAAAGTGCATGGAAAAAAATCATACAGACTCTATGTGACCAAAGTCCTGTACCCAAAAGATGATGGTTATGTGGGAAAATTTTACAAAAGGTTTCCCCATACTTGGCGATTTCAAGAAACGGTGGAAGAGGAGGCAGTATTTCTTCCAGAGGATGTCATAAAGAAACTTCAGCTAAAGGACAACATTCAAACATCTGCTCGTTTCAAGGATATGATAACTTTTGTGAACGACACGAGTGAATTGAATTTGTTTTAAATTTCATCTTTCACAGTTTAAATACATTTTCTTAGAATAAATTTTAATCTTTCTTGAGTTCAAAGTTTTTTTCTAATTTCTGAAAAGTACCTGTATAGAAAATAAAGAATTTGGTAGTAACTACCTCTTCCTATTCCTCCCTTATTATTATTACCTATTTTTATTAACCCTATTAAAGTCTGAATCGGAACAAATAAAGATTATAACATTTGTTCCGATTCACCCCTACCTGCGGATTGAATCGGAACACCATTAAAAAATTTAAAAATATACATAAAAAATGTAAAAAATGTTTTGTTTTTGCTTAAAATTTCAAGAACAAAACAAGGCCGAAGTTTCTAGTCAAAAAATAAAAGAATTAAAAAATCGATAGTTGCATTTTTTTTTACGTTAAAGTTGAAAGGTTGTTCTGATTAACCCCGTTTTACGGTACACTCGGTTACAGGGAACGGATAGACAGACATTTTGTAAAAACATGTTTTTCTGACCCCTAAAACGTGTAAATCCGTCAAAAAATCGGAAGTCGAAAAAAAATTTGATTACAATACTTTCTTCTATTATAGATAGAAGGAAGTAAAAAATCTATTAGAGTTTTCAATTAAAAGCGATTTTTACCTACGATTTTTTATTTTTTTTTAATCTGGCTAGCCCGGGTTTTATAATAGAGGCATTTCATTGCAAATGTTCCCTATCCAAATTCAATATTTCACAAATATGGGTCAGTTACTAGCGTTATTTTTGTTCTTCATGAGCCAAATAAATAAATAAATAAATAATAAATCTAGAGGTTTGATTTATCCACTATAAAAATTAATTTATAACTAAGTGAAGCCCGAATCAAATATGACAAGTAAAAAATTTTGCATTGTTTCAGTCCTTTGAAATGCAATAAAAATTTGACGTTAATTTGACTTCATCGGTAAAAAGATTAATAATGTCTTTATTGCAAATCAAAATGAATTTTTCTAAAAGGAAACACATTCTGATATCAGTGCAATTTCAGTAATGCTGATTTTCTCATTTTTAAATTGACAGTTGGAAGATGTTTTTATTTGTTTATTTATTCCGTGAGTTTCAAAAACGCTAAAGAATTCAAGTATTTTAAAATTCTTTGGAAAACAATTTCCGGTTGAATAATTGCATTCTTTCGCTCCGTTGTTTTCAGAAAAGAAAGCTTTAGTGATCATAATTTTTTTTTCCTGTTGCGTATTCTTTTTCCATTCATTTATCACAACTCTTCTCAAGAACACAAATGCAATTTGTTTTAGTTTCTGTTTTTTGATTCGTGTCTACTTATTTTTAAAACTTTATTTTCGAATGGGAGAAACAATGCATCGATTTGTTTACTTTAGCCCATTAATCGCCAGACCTATAAGGTAAGTTCTCCTTTTTTGCTGGAGGTCGTTTGTCCCCACAAATTCAGAAAGGTAACCTTCGCTTTATTTAATCATATAGTTTCTGTCATTAAATAAGTCGATTTTTTTCAATAGTTTCAATAGTTTTTCGATAGTTTCTGAAATAGTGGAAGTTCGATAGTTAATTTAAGCATGTGCATTTACGTTCATCATTGCGTCAACACAACACTAACGGGTAATGGATTAAGGCGGTATCATAAAATATTTGAGATGGGGAGGGTGTCTTCCATTAATTGCTTCACACAAATCCTGACCACCGCTCCGTAAATACTAGGCCTACGCGCTGACACAAAAATGGTGGCCGTCGTAGGCGGATTTTTTTTAACCGTTTGAACGGTCCCCTGAATTTAGATACCAGTATTTTCTTAAAGTTTCCTTTGAGTTATTTAATTTTATAAAATTAATGCGGAGAAATCTTTAAGAAATTATTGGTATTCAAATTCAAGGGACCGTACAAATGCTGAAAAAATCCGCCTATGATAGCCGCTATTTTTGTGTTAGCATGTAGGTCTTAGTATTCAGGGGTCGGTGTCCTGACGCGTCTTGTATCACCAGGCTGTCAAACTTGAGTGATACCTCCTCCAACGTTGGAACGTCACATTTTTTGAAACAGTTAGCTTAGAACTAATTTTGATTAAAAGAACATTGCGATTATTATTTTTTTTTCAATTAAAATATTTTACAAACGGATAACAAATTAAAATCAACCTTTAAACAAGAACGAAAAATCATGCGTCAAGCATACATTATGTAACGCTTTCCAACGCTTCCAAAATAATTTTACAAATCATTACCGTTTAATAAGCTCAAAGATAACATCTAAGTAAACAATTTGGAAAACACATAACATATTTAAAAACATAATTTCAGGAATTCCCAACATATATTACCAACATATACAATATTCGGAAAAATATCCGGATACTTTTATTCAGCCCTGTATATAATCTATAGATTTGTATATATTCTACATAGGATACTAAATTTTAGTTTAGTTAGGAAACGCATAACACAGTTTAAAATTCTCCTTCTGGAGTTTCTGTCAATAAACGGAAATGTGTTCGCGAACTTTTGTGCTTCCCTGTATATGATCTACAGAATTTATACACACCACGTAATAAACAAAAAGTGAGTTAAATTTAAAATCGCGTTCAGTAACTTAAAATACACTTCCAGGAATTATTGTTAACAGGCAGTAGAGAATTCTTTTGCGTGTCCCTGTAAATGAACGATTACTGCTATACACATAATATTCTGTAGTAAACCTCTTGTAATGCACCTTAGTGATATATATAAATTTCAATGCGTTTAAAATAGTGAAACATTATATAAATAAACCGCAGACGATTTTTCTCCATAGACGTTATCGTGTTGATATATTTTGTTTTGAATTTCCCTAATTCACATCTGTATTTCAACATTTTAAATCCATATTCTTAATTATTCAATCTTTAATTGTAACATATTATATTTAATTAATCTTACGTTTTCCCTCTTTTTACGTTCATTATTTTAAGTTTAATCAAGCGATCATCTTTCATCTCATTTATTTCGTAAAGTCTCTCTTTTTCCATTCATCTCCATCCCGTTTCGCCCTTGGCCGCGTGCCAGCTTGTTTCGTAGCCTTCCTCCTCGGAACACGAGCTTTTACGGCTAGGCAGCCGGCACTCTTTGCGCATGTGCGTACGGCCGCGGAACGGCCGCGGAACGGCAGCGTTTCGCTGTTTCTCCTTCGTGCGTAAACTCTTCATTGAGTCTACCAGTTTGGCGCATTCCTCTCCGCGCGGCGAGTTTTTGAGACGTGCTTTTACGCACGCTCGCCATGGTCGCGCGCTGTTCAAATTCAGTTCTAGTGATTGTAGAGTTCAGAGTAGGTCGCTTGTTCGACCGTTGTTCGTGGTGCGTGTTCTCGCGATGGCCGGACTTAGTGTCCGATCCATTCTTCTTCCCAGCTCCAATCTCATTTTAGTTTAATTAAATAGCAAAATATCTTACCTTCATTACTCTTATTAGTTAAAATTGACATCTTCCAACACGATGTCCCACTACACAATTCTTCGAGGTCTTCATCGTTTATGAGCACTCAACATCTGAAAAAGACAGCACCTTTTCCCAAGTTCACGGATGTTTTTTCAAGAATAAAATTCATGGAAATATTAACAAGTTTCTTTCTCTCTGTTTGTCTCAACACCTCACTCTGGGATTCAAAGGTAAACCCTTTTATAATTAATATTCCGACGACGTATTGAACCTGATAATATATATACGATCACGTTTCTTCTTTGCTTCACCTTCATAGTATAATCAGCCTGTATAACTTAAAGAACAATAGTCATCAATTAAATTAACATACAAAATCCTCTAAACATTTAGTGAAGCAAAAACCATCTTAACAAATATGGTGCTTCGTTCCAGTGCACAATAAGTGCGTAATACGTCGTTTTTCAAGATATATTTGAAAACATGTGTTTTTTTTCCACCTTAATATTCATAATTTATAAAAATAAGCAATCCTTTTTAGAAATATGCAAGATTAAAGTATATAGTGCAGTTTTTATCAATTTTGCATAAAAATTATAAAGGATGTTAGAAGATTGAAAAATATACATAGAAGATTATTTTTAAGCACATGGAAGTTTTTTGGTGTACATATATAAAATTCATTTTCTTTTCAAATTTCTGAAGTTCATCTATAGTGTTTGTATATAATTTTTACTGCATATGATATTTAAATAAGTGTATGAAGAAGAATATTTTTTGAAGATGTTTTTTTTTTGAAAATTTTTGAAGATATTTTGTTTGAAGAGATATATTTTTGAAGATGTTATTTTGAAGATATTTCTGGAAGATATAATTGTGAATAATCAATAATTTTTAATTTCTAATCAATAAATTTACACATTTTAATTTCTATTTCATCAATTTCTATTACCATAATCATGGATCAAAATACTCAAATAATGAATCGTATAAATATATTTTCTGAGGCACTCTCAGATTTTGTACAGAGTATACCAGATACAATTAAGTATCTCGTTGAAAGCAGTGGTGGTGATATCACATTTGACTCTGACATATTTTCCATTATAACTAAAACACTACAGTTTACAGGAAACAACATGATTGAGATGCACAAATGCTTTATTAAAGATACGTTCAGTAATACACTCAAAGATATCTCCAACCTTAAAGAGCTTAATCAGAAACTGTTGGTGAAAGTAAAAGAATCAACCAAAGTACAAAGCATTACAACTAGAGATTCATTCACACAAACGGAAGAGCAGAGCATTCCATCTACTAATAACATCTCAATATCTGATTCTTATACACAGTCTTCAATTCTCTCATCAAGTCATATAGACGACACCGTAAATCAATCCTTTTTCAACTCCACATTAAATTCACAATCATCCTCAACTCACTTAAGCAAGATAATAATTTATGATGTACCGCAATATTTTGGCACTCACGAAATAATTGAAGCAATCAATAAATTCAAGGAAACATCCCATATAAATGTGGTGAAAACATATAAAAATAAATTCAGCAATAACCTCAACCACATTTTAGAACTTCCAAGCAACATTGCCTACTGCCTAATGCGGCGTAAACTCCAGATCAAGGATCAACTCTTTACAGCAAAGAAATTCGTAAAAATTAAAAGATGTTTCAATTGTCATGCTTTCCATCACGTAGCAAATCAGTGCAAAAATTCAAGATGTTGTGTATGGTGCGGTGAACATCATGCACCAGGCTTTTGTGAGAAACCTGCCAATTGCAGAAACTGTGTTCATAATAATCAAAATGGACACAACTTTCGAACAGATCATCCAGCCTTTTCTAGAGACTGTGAATCATACAGACTGTGCTTATATAAAATAAAACTTAAACTCAATAATCGAGTTACATAAATTTTTGTGCCACATCAAACATAACTGATACGTCTGTATTTTAATTTTTCTTTTCATGCATTATATATATTAATTTTGTAAGTTTTTTTGTGTCTTGTCGGAGGAAAATAAGATTTCGGTACCCAATGGAGTGGTACTGTCAAGATATTTTCTTGACACTTCTTTAACCCTAACCCGACAGATACATATGTTCATAATTTTTTTAACTTTTATAATAATAACAATAATGAATTTCTTTCATATCTTACCTGATTTTTCCTTTTCAAGTTGGTTTTTATATAAGTTTTTTCAGCTTTACAGGTAATTGTGTTCAGTTGACTGTTTAAACTCATTTTTCAAAATAATTTCTTTTTAGCATAATTTTGTTCATGAGATAACAAAATTTTAGAGAAATTTCTTTTCAAGTTTAATGTTTTTTTTAATATACTTTTCATTTGTTGTGTACATGTAATTTATGCTTCAGTAATTATTTACAATTAATATTTTAAATTTTTGGCATTGTCGTAAGTATGGTAGCATAATTTCAATATAGTCTTTCAGTGTTTAGGCAAATGCATACAGAGATATGCCTCTTACTTTTAGAATATTTCAAATAAAAAAAAAAAAAAAACTTTTTAATTTTTTCAAAAATCCTTTTGAAATTATATGTAATATGTTTACATAGTACCATTTTCAGATATGTATGTGTTAGTTATGTTGTGGTATATAAATTTTTTTTGCATTTAATGTACATATAATTATCTTTTGTTTTTCTAAACATTTTAATCTAACTTTAATTTTTTTAATTCAACTTTAAAATTTTGACAAGTGGATAAAAATTCAATTTTGTGATTCAGTTCACATATCAGTCTTTTCAGACTTAAAATGATTTTTTTTATAGTATGATAGGCTCTTCCTTCATATTTTTTTAGTTTTGAATCTTCATTTCACAGTGCAAGCATTTGCAATTTCATTCAATAAAATAAAGGTATCCTGTGTAAATACTTTACTTACAATTTTTTGTGGTCAATGTTGATGTTGACAAATTTTTCAGTAATACACCATTCTAAAAAATTCAGAGATGTGTTGTATTTTTTTTCAATTTATGGTAAAATTTGATATACTTTGTGTAATTAGAATACATTTTTTAATACTATATTTTATGAATACTCACGTAAAATTTTTATTCCATGGATATGTAAACATCATTATTTAACAGTATACGTATACATAATTTTTTCATGATCATGATCATCTTTGCATATAAAGTAATGCAAGGTTTACTTGAAAGTTTTCTTTCAGCATGCAGTGTATAATATCAAGTGTTACAAGATTGCAATGTATATATATTTTTTATTTTTTGTCCCTATTTTTTTTTGTGGCGCCACTCATTTCCCCGTAATTTTTTTTCTTACCCTTTTATTTGTCTGTTTGAATTTAATATTTCTTTATATATATGTCTTGTATCATCATGATAGCAGCTGTACTGAAATTTTATATTGATTGTTGATATAATCTCAGATACCCGTCTGTTGGGTATAGTATGTAATCCCGTGTATTCCCGTGCTGTCTTGATCGGTTGTTGATGCTCTTGGTAAGTAGTGGTCATTCTTGGATCAGTTTTTGCTCTTGGTATTGGGATATTCCTTATAGGTTATTTACACTCTCAATAGAGTACTTTTTATTGCTAAGTTTTTCTTTAGAGCTTTTTGTAAGTTTTGTGAGTTTTTTGTTTTTTCAATTAATATTTGATATTCTTATGCAATTTTTGCTTTTTTCCCACTTTCTAATTTTTTGCATTTTAACTGACATTTTACATGTTCTCAATCGACATTTGGAGTTCTCTAATAGTAATCCCAACAAACACAAGATCTGTGGCCTCCTTCTGTCAACATTAAGGCCAAAGAGACTTGGGGCCATATGTACCCAGCCACCGTTGTATTTTAAATGACTCGCCACTACGTCCGCTGACCGCCGTTTTTATTGATAACGGGCGAGCGAGAGTAAAAGTAATTGATTATCAGTGTCCAGTAGCCATTGAAGATTAGTTACCGGCGAAGCTTTAAAAGCCTGGCATCAAGTAAACAGAAAAGGGCTAATGCATTGTATTTGATACATTGGTTATAAGATATAAAAAAAAAAATCTCCCCTCTTTTCAACATAATTTGCGATAGTGAAAATATGACAGATGAAAGTTTTAAATGGGGTGCAAAATTTATATTATATGCGCAAAAAGAAATATATATATATTTTTTACTTTTACGCATTTTTTTTTTTTTTTTTTTTTTTTTTTTATAAATTACAAGCAAAGGCGTTTTGAGTCTAAAATATGTACGTATACATAAATACTTTTTATGAGCACGTTACAGTGAAATTTAATAGATGTTAATTTTAATTCATGCATTTCTTAACTGCAAAGATAAATAGATACAAAAATTAATAACAAACATATCCAAATACCCTTTTAAACGAAACGAAATTAATTGGAATAAATTGCACTGTTTTAGCATACTTACTATATAGATATCTAATAAAAGTTTTAATGCTAAATGCCAATCTATTTATATATTTATTTTCAGTTTCAACAGAAAAATATTCACCCAAGAAGAACAAGTGAAAAATTATATAAACGCATTAAAATGTAATAATCAGTGTGAATTTATTTATGCTTTTTACAATTTACAAGAAAATGAATACTTTATTAGAACCATAGAGAATCGCCTTAGAGTGGGCCTAAAGCCATGCCCCCCCCCCCCCCCCCCTATTACCCGGCCTCAGCAATGAAAAACTTTCAGATACATAAAATATTTTTAGACATAAACATGTAATTAAAAAAATATTACTGAAATAGCAAATAACCGAATAGCATTTTTCACTTTCTGTTAAAAGTATCACTACGTGTCTCAGAAATTGGCTTTAAAAGTATAAATATAATTTGATTTTTTTTTTCAGTGAAAGATCACTGTATAGGTCACCTTATACCAGAAAATAAGAAATGCTATTCGATTTATTTGCATCTGAATAACAATAACTCGTGCTTAAAAATGAAAATAACTGTGTCAATACAAGCCAAAAAGAAGCTAATTGGAATCTGTTATAATCAGTGTTGAGGGGGGGGGGGGGAGGGGCGTGCTGCTGCAAAGTTCGGGGAATTGCATGCCATTACTAGGCACATCTATTAAGCTTAACTATATACTTATTAATTATTTTTTTATGCATCTTAAAATCAGTTTTTTAAAGCTTATATTATTACTTTTTTAATTACAGTTTCATATGTTACAAGGAAAATTTAAAATCCCTGAATTTGTACAGCATTACTAATTTATATATTTCACCCCCCCCCCCCCTCTTCAAATTTTTAGGTCATGTTTTTGCATCCATCTTGGAAACAAGCGAAAAAACTTATTCAAAAAACCTTTAGATGGGTCAGATAGAGAGAGGGGGAGGGGGTTTCAAATCACTCCAAGGTCAAATACCACTCCGTCCGTAAGCCCGCGGGAAAGGGAGAGAATACTAAGAATTTTGCTGGCAGTCGCAGCCGCAGCGTTGAATGAATTCTGCTTTGTCATTCACGAATGATCACTGATCAGTTAGTATGGAGCGATCGAGTAAACAAAATACAGTTGTTTAGAGATCTCACAAACAACACGTAAACGTAAGTTTGATTATATTTTATGCTGATTCTTTAAAGATTTAATTATTTCATTATAATTTTTGTTGTTTTGCATCATTTTATTTATTAATGTACATTAGACTATTTATATATTAATTATTTTGAATCCATAGAAATTTTTATACATATTTTCATTTCAGCAAACGTAAGATAATATTTACTTTATAATATTACCGATAGCACATATGATAAAAAATATCGCGAAAGTTAGATCATTTTAAATTAAAATACAGTTTATTCTTTTTGTTATTGTTAAAGTGTACTTAACACGTAATTTTCATCAAATCTCTTTCTTATCACTAGTGTAAAATTTCCCCCCAGTGTAAAATTCCGTCCAATAGATGATTGTTTAAACTAATTTTTAACATTACGAATTATCGGTATCACGTTAGATTCCTTAAAATGGTTTGTTTTAACGTTGAAAAAAAAAAAAAAAAAAAACGGCTTCGAAAGTTTTTTTTTTTTTTTTTTTCTTCAAAGTGAAGAAAGTTAAGTTTATCCCAGAGCAAATTTCACTTACAAAAATCAAAATTAATTTAATTTAATAAAATTTAGAAAATTCATTAGAATATTGTTAACATTTCAAATTACTACAAATAATTCTCAAGGATAATTTAAAAATATTTGTGAAAAATCATACTAAAACTGTTATTTGTTAACTAGATAAACATTAAACTCAAACGATCATAAAATTAAAATGATGCATAACATGTTATAATGATTTAATAATGATTTTTTAATGAATAAGCATAATATATTGTTGATAGACTTACAAAATAAATGTGTAAAAACCAGTGAAAAAAAAAAGAAAAAGAAATGCATATATTTTAATCTAACATAACATATTTTATATATTAGCTCATGTTAAGATCATATGAATTATTTGTGCATAATTTAAATGATTATTCTAAAAATGAAAATACTTTTTAGAAGGTTAATTAAATGATAAAAATGTTTTGCATGAAAAAATACTAATAATCAGTTTGATACAATTTTAAAAAAAATTATAAGTTCACTTACCTTGAACTTTTTGAAAAAAATTCAAAATACAATGATTGGTATAGTTAATTAATTAGTTTATTTTTCAATTCATACTTTTTAAAATTTATATGATATGCAGCTATTTAAAAATGGCATTAGATATAAATTTTAAAAATATGTAATTTAATAAATAAACAATTTAATTCACTATGTCATCTCTTCTATTTTGGAATTTTTTGAAAAAGTTCAAGGTATGTGAACTTATAACTTTCTTGAAAATTGTACCTAAATGATTTTTAGTATTTTTTTCAAGCAAAAGCATTTTATATTTAATTAACCGTCTAAAAATTATTTTCTTTTGTAGAATAAATTTTGATTTATGCCTAAATAATCTTTATGGCATGGCAGTGGCTGGCTTTAGGCTAGTTTATATTTAAAATAACCATAAAACGCTCTTTTCTGGGCAGCTTTGGGCTACATTTATTTTTTGACAACCACAAGTGGCATAGCTACGGCAAGTTTGTAGCTAGCATTTATTCATTATGATCCTTAGTGGGCTAGCTGTGGCAAGTTTCCATTAATAATAGCCATTTAAAGTATAATTATGGCTTGTTTTAGGCAATATATCATTTATGATTAACCTTTAGTGGCCTAATTATGGGCATTCTAATGTACTTATGGCCAATGGAGTTGCGGCCACAAGGCGGCCGGCGTGACACTTTTTTTAAGTTGCCGTTACGGCAAACGATAGCGGCCCCTCACCTCCTAGTTTGGGCCAAAGCTAACGTAGCCATCAGTGGCCCGCAAGTTCTGTGTTCGTTGGGATGAGTGTTTTATTGATATTTAATGTTTTCGATTGATTGTTCATGTCCTTTTGTAATATTCCTTGTAATCCATTTTTGCATTCCAGCTTATCTGATTCAGCGGTAAGTTGTGAATTTCCTTTTTCATGTGGATCTTTCAGTTTTTTCCCTATTTGTGGTGGAGTAATATATCGTGTTGATATATTTTGTTTTGAATTTCCCTAATTCACATCTGTATTTCAACATTTTAAATCCATATTCTTAATTATTCAATGTTTAATTGTAACATATTATATTTAATTAATCTTACGTTTTCCCTCTTTTTACGTTCATTATTTTAAGTTTAATCAAGCGATCATCTTTCATCTCATTTATTTCGTAAAGTCTCTCTTTTTCCATTCATCTCCATCCCGTTTCGCCCTTGGCCGCGTGCCAGCTTGTTTCGTAGCCTTCCTCTTCGGAACACGAGCTTTTACGGCTAGGCAGCCGGCACTCTTTGCGCATGTGCGTACGGCCGCGGAACGGCAGCGTTTCGCTGTTTCTCCTTCGTGCGTAAACTCTTCATTGAGTCTACCAGTTTGGCGCATTCCTCTCCGCGCGGCGAGTTTTTGAGACGTGCTTTTACGCACGCTCGCCATGGTCGCGCGCTGTTCAAATTCAGTTCTAGTGATTGTAGAGTTCAGAGTAGGTCGCTTGTTCGACCGTTGTTCGTGGTGCGTGTTCTCGCGATGGCCGGACTTAGTGTCCGATCCATTCGTCTTCCCAGCTCCAATCTCATTTTAGTTTAATTAAATAGCAAAATATCTTACCTTCATTACTCTTATTAGTTAAAATTGACATCTTCCAACACGATGTCCCACTACACAATTCTTCGAGGTCTTCATCGTTTATGAGCACTCAACATCTGAAAAAGACAGCACCTTTTCCCAAGTTCACGGATGTTTTTTCAAGAATAAAATTCATGGAAATATTAACAAGTTTCTTTCTCTCTGTTTGTCTCAACAGCTCACTCTGGGATTCAAAGGTAAACCCTTTTATAATTAATATTCCGACGACGTATTGAACCTGATAATATATATACGATCACGTTTCTTCTTTGCTTCACCTTCATAGTATAATCAGCCTGTATAACTTAAAGAACAATAGTCATCAATTAAATTAACCTACAAAATCCTCTAAACATTTAGTGAAGCAAAAACCATCTTAACAGACGTAATGTAAGGGAATTATTTTGACTGTCCCTGTAAAGTAACTCTAAGTGCTATGCACACCCTATTCCATGTTAAGCTTCTTGTAACGCACCTTAGTGATATATATCAATTACAATGTCTTTGAAATTGTGCAACATCATTAAAATAAACCGCAAATGATTTTTCCCCATAGACCGTAGTAGTGTATATATGGCAGTTCCACATCACCTGAGTCGAGCAGCGGTGGCGATGGACAGCGGTGGAGCAGCGGTGGAGCGGCGGAGTAGCGGCGCAGCGGTGGAGTAGCGGCGGAGCAGGTGAAGGTGGCGATAAGAGCATGAGTACTGATAAGAACGGAGGGTTCGATGGGAGGGGGGGGTGCGATAAGGATTTCTACTATAAGATAAGGGGATTATTTTAATGAGTTTTAATTGGGGACTTGAAATTTTTCGAAGCAATTTTTTTTTTCAACTAGAGTACGCAGTTTGAATAGGAGTGTATGCAGTAGAAGTGAATGAATAATTAAAAATAATAATTAAAAATGTTCATTAATTTTAATTGAGGAACTTAGAAATTTTTCGACGCATTTTTTTTTTCGTGGAGAATTGGTGGACGAGGTGAATGTCAACGGATTTATTATAGCGAATTAGAAATTTAATTAATTTTAATTTTAATTAATTTTAATTTTAGAACTTAAGAATTTTCGCGAGTTTTTTTTTTCAACTAGAGTAGGCTATACGATATACATGTTAGACTATATTTGAGGTGAATTTTAAAAATGGTCATTAATTAATTTTAATTGGGGGACTTAGACATTTTTCGAAGCAAATAGTTTTTCAACTATAGTACGCAGTTTAAATATGAGTGTATGCAGTAGAAGTGAATGAATAATTAAAAATATGTATTAAAAAGGGTCATTAATTAATTTTAATTGAAGAACTTAGAAATTTTTCGAAGCAAATATTTTTTTTCAACTATAGCACGCAGTTTGAGTAGGAGTGTATGCAGTAGAAGTGAATGAATAATTAAAAATAATAATTAAAAATGTTCATTAATTTTAATTGGCGGACTTCAACATTTTGGGGGGAAAACAGACGGGTTTTAATGAATTCGATATAGGTTGTGGTAAAAAATATAGGGTCCCGTATGAATTATACTGTATTCAACAGCTCCCCCCTCCCCTCCCCCTCCCTTTTTCACCCAGAGGGGGCCCTTCGATAGACTAACAATACGCACTTTCAAAAGTATAGAGTACTATAAAAAGAAGAATTCAACGTATAAGTAAATAAACAAGAATGAAAAATCATGCGTAGTGGCATAATTCATGAATCACTTTCCAACATTATCGAAATGTTATGTGAACAAAATATAATTTTACCATCTAGTGCATTAGTTAATTAAAATAGTGAACAGTTACAGATCCCCTTTTTAATAAAAAGGCCTAAGCCCTTCACAAAAAATCCAAAGGATTCAAGAAAAAGCTTTACCCTACTGATAGCCAAAACATATAGGATTCTTAAATGGATTGAAGTATACAAATAGGTTCTACAGGAATACATTTATTTAGGTTAGCATGCAAAAATAGTTAAAAGTTATAGGGAAGCCTTCGAATGGAATGATTATACGTTTTGGGGACCCTTCAAAAGAAACTGGAAACAGTTATAGATATTGAACCCGTCACAAAAAATTGGACAAATCCCCTTTTTAATAAAAAGGCTCCTTCACAAAAATTCCAATGAATTCAAATTATGCATAAATACTAGAACCCTTCATACATTCAGTTCATCGATCACCCTTTTTTTTACCCTTCGAAGTGTGAACTCGCATTAGACTAAAGGCCCCTTCATAAAATAAATGAGAAACGTGCCCTATTCAAATAAAAATCACCCTTCACAAAAAAAAAATTGTAGGAGTCCCCCTGTTTGAATATAAAGTCTACTTCTCAAAAATTGAAATGTGTGTTAGAGGAATCTTATGATATAAGAAAATAATTAATATTTTTTTAAAACTGGGCCCTCCTCCGCCCGCTATATATATTTTTATATAGCGCCCCAATATTTTTGCAGCAAGCTCTTTTTTTTTTCAAGAGTATATGAAAACTATTATTCTTATACGAAAAATTCGCACTTAGGCGAAAAAAATGCAACTTATGAAGAAAAAAAATATATATTTTTTAACTGGGCCCTCCACCGCCCGCTATATTTCTTATAGCGCCCCAATATTTTTGCAGCAAGATCTTTTTTAATTCAATGTTTCATATATGAAAACTATTATTCTCATATGAAAAATTCGCACGTAGGCAAAATAAATGCAACTTATGAAGTAAATAATAGTTATTATTTTTTACTAAAATCATTCAGAATTAATATCTAATTTTTAATTATTAATTATCTAATTTTTTATATGTGAAAATTAAATTCTCTAACCTTTCCATGCTACACAAGTCCAGGCAGGCTTTCTTATCGCCATTGTCATCAGAGGTAATCCCCAATACTGAGTCACTGATAACAGATTGTATGAAGCCCGGTTTAAGGGCTTTTCTCAAATCCAAAACAGGCTACTTTCTGACACATTTTTAAATTTCATTTATGATCGCAAATGCATGATATTGGCAGATTTCCTTTTCAGAAACTATATGTAATCGAAACATTTTTTCATTTTTTTTTATAATTCTTCAAAAGATATGAATAAAGCACATATGTTTCACACTGAATACATTATTTAGCATAGCATTCAAATAAAAATCTAGGAACTTTTCTGTTAGGAAAATTTTGTCGGTAGGCAGTAATTTTGCGCGCTCTAAAGTAATAAGGTATATAATAAACAATTGTACTTTTGGAACAAAAGATAGGTAAGATATTGCTTACCTCCATTTTTCAGCAATCATCCACACTCCTCAATATACAGCGTAGTAGGTCCGCCAGAATCAGTGGTTAATCCATTAAGAAAAATGATGTATCCATTACTTTTTTCACACACAATATGCAAATTCTTGATTAAAGAATATCCATGTGACTAAGCAATGTGTATAAGTTATTGATTAATAAAACATTCATTATACTGATTAAATAATTTAATTTACAATTTTATATTTAATAGTTACATAATTTTAATCTTAAACATTAATTAAATTTGATAAGTTTAAGGGAGATCGGAGTATACAGTTCCATCTCCATCGCGAGAGAAAAGGCTTCTATTAAAGTTCTATATAGCAGAATGAAATCATTCTTTAGTCCTTATCAAGTGATGTAATTTTACAGTTCTTTCATTGGATGGAAATGACGTAAAGTCAATGTACGTCATTTATACGTATTTTAGTCTCTTACTTCCTTGTTCAGTTCACGAGTCTGTAAAAACCTCTTCATATTTCATTTCCTCTTTGAAATTGGATAAACACTGTTTATGTTGATGAGTTTTTAAGTGAACTGTCATAAAAATAAATTTGCGGAGATTATTATCATGATGTATTATCAACATTTTCGAATAAACGTTACTAACATATTCTAACATATAAGAAATAATCGCATGCCTCAGATTTTTTTTTTTTTTACTAGTGAATCAATAACACTTTTTTTTAATTAGAATTCAAAATAATATGATAGGAATGAAATATTTGTTTAAAATTTTGTGAGAAATCTATACGGTTTAGTTTTAGATCGACACTACCTTACATATTAATTAGTAAAACAAAAGTCAATTTTATGCTTACGAATACAGAAATTTTAATAATACTGCTTGAAAAAGATTTTTAAGTAAACTATATTTCTGTTTATTGAAACTTTACACTAATATTTTCTCAAGAATTTATACTAACTGAAACAGTGACAATTAAAAAATATTAATTACTTATGCAAGAAATTATGTATTTGGAGGTTTGCCTTTTTCATTCAATATGTAAACTTATAGCATTGATTGCGTATGTTATGAAAAGAAAACATATGCAAATAATTTTACTTAAAATAAATACTTTAAGATTAGAATTTGCATTTAACTTACCCTATAATACATATGCAAAAAATTTATAACATAAATAGTTTACACCAATGTGATTATAACAGCACGAAAATAAATTCATGAATAATAATAACTACAAACTATGTCACTATAATGTGGGCATATTTTAAACTGTAATAGGTTAACAGTTATATTATATGGCATAAAGATTTACATAAGAATATATCATTTTACTCCGATATAAAATAAGCAATTTTAAAATAAAACATACATTATTAAAAACACAATTTAAAATAAAACATAATTACTAATAAAACATATATTATTAGGCTACAGCGTGACCATAAATTAAAAGAGGTCCCATTTTTTCCCCTAAAGGGCTCATTTTTCTAAAGGCCCCTTTGAGCGTAGTGAGACTAGCTCTATACGAATATATTTTAATATATATATATATATATATATACATACTATAAAAAATTAACTAAGATACATACATATTTGCAGAATTATAAAAAAGAAATCACATTACCTCTTATTTTATATTCAGAAAACGGTACAGGATTCATTCCCCACCGAACTAACTTGGTATATGCCTTAGAGAGATAACACATACTTATGCTTATCGCATGACTAATAAGTGTATCACCCCCTATTCACAAGTAGAATTTCGTGTAAAGTTCTTCTCAAATACATACAGACCCCTTTCTGACACATTTTTAAATTTATTTTTGTTCGCAAATGCATGAAATTGACAGATTTTCTTACTGAGTCACTATGTATTCGATACAAGTTTTTCATTTTTTGGTAAAGACAAAATATTATCAAAGTCGGCGTTTTGTTATCGCAAAAAATATATTAACAAGTCCTGTAAAAATATATTGACAAGACATGAACTATTAATAGATGATTTAAAACATATTGGTTATAAAAAACATATATATATATATATATATATATATATATATATATATATATATATATATATATATATATATATATATATATATATAAAATTATCGTTACCTAAAATTTTCAAGCACGATTTACTGGACTTCATCCAAATTCAACTAGATTCTTCACCACGTGGTTTAATGACATCACTGATCGCGATAATATTCTAGATAAGATTCACTGATAAGAACACATTTCAATTCATTTCTTCTAAAGCAAGTATACGAGTTGGTTGTAAGGTCTAGGTATGTAGATATATATAGTTGGTAAGTAGTAATATATTTTTAAAGTACTTTTTATTATGTGTTAAAAGAAATGGTTATTTTTTCTTTACGTAGTGCAGTCAAAATTAAAACATAAACTATTAAATTTAATCTTTAGTAATACAAAGACTTACACCTACAGAAACGCAGACATCCTTTTCGTTATATTCATACAGACTTTAAGATATATCCCATATGTTCTTTCTTTTACCATGATACATATGGATTTTTTAAATGTATGTCACGTGTCTATTTAAAGCGAGATTTATACTTAAAACCATTAATATATGTGAATTCTTTCGTATAGCTCTGTATAGATGCTACTCACCAAATATATATTTATATATACTAAAATCTGTAAAGTTTTAAAATGCTTCAATGATTATTCAATGAAAAATACTAACTATGAAATATTAATTAAGATATATGCTAATGTTTAAACTTAAAAAAATTTTGGGATAAGAGATAGATTCATTAACCTATTTAATTAAAACCTAATTCGATACAAGTCTTGTTAAAACAGAGATTATAGTTAAAATACACATTAATTATACAGCATTACACTGTATTACACAATGCTTGTTCAGGGCCTTATCAGCTAATATAATCAGTGATAAGATTTAAACAAGTGATCTCTGACGTCACCAGTGACGTCAGAGATCACTGTAGGCCTTATCAGCTGGGCCTTATCAGCCCAGCTGATAAGGCCCTGAACAAGCATTCACTTTTCTCAGAGTCTTGGTGTGAGACGATTGGGTGCTTAGCTAGCTGACGTGTTAAGTAAGAATAGTATTTGTATATATATATATTTAATATGACTTTAAATTAATTTGATACCTACTATGTAAAACGCTATGAATATGTTTTGAATATTAGAACTAAAAAATAATACTTTGAAATAATAGACTTACTAAACAGTAAAATTTAAAGCTATGTAGATAAATTTCCTAAAACTAAATTTAAATGAAAATGGTAAAAGTTTAGTCAGTCTCCTGTTAGTGTTTATCATATTAAATCTACAAAAGAAATGTTTAAGTGTGAATACTAATAATCCAAGTTACCATATAGATATTATAAGTTAGTAGATTCATAAACTAATGAGAATGTATATAATTTTAATATACTATGCTGATTTCTACAGATATTTAATAAAATACAAGTGAGTTTTCGAGGGAAATGTATAGAGTTTACCAATTTACTTCCGAGCTTTATCTTACCATAGGCAATGGCCTAAATCAAGTTAGGACATATACCTTGGAAATAACATTCATGTGACTAAATAACCTACGGCTCACTCAGTCCAGTAGTTAGCGTAATGGCTATAAAATACCTGGGGCTTAATCAGCCCAGTAGTTATCATGGTAGGTATAAAACAGCCTGGGGGTCACTCAGGCCAGTAGTTAGCGTGGTGACTATAAAATAAGCGGGGGCTCACTTAGCCCTGTGGTTAGCGTGGTGTTTATAAAATAAGCGGGGGCTCACTAAGCCCAATAGTTAGCGTGGTGGGTATAAATTAGCCTGGGGGCTCACTAAGCCCAATAGTTAGCATGGTGACTATAAAATAAGCGGGGGCTCACTTAGCCCTGTGGTTAGCGTCGTGGTTATAAAATGACAAGTCTGATTATATGTTTGTGGGTTCGAAACTTGTGCGGTTTAGACGATGGGATTTCGAGTATTCAGAAAAGTCGAAAAAATCATGATGGTGCTCCATATCCTTATAAATATTATTGGTTTTAATATGATAAGTTAAGGAATCTATATCTGTAAAGAGTAAAAACTGCACGATCTTTGTATGTTTTCTTTATAAAATTGTAATGAAAATCATACATAACTAATTTAGATAATACTAAAAAGAAAATCCAACATAGATGGTCGGTTCATTAAAATGCTAGTTTTTAGTCGTTCTACAGCGGTTAAATCGTCATCATATGCCTTGAATGATTTAAAAGTAGGCAAAGCTACTAATTTTTTTTAATACATTTCCAGTATGAATTATTAAATCTAATTCACTTATTTCAAATTCTTAACGATAGTTCCATAGCATTGGAAAGTGTTTCATAAAGTATACCATGACTCATGATTTTTCCTTCATATTTATTTATTGTCACTTATTGTAGATCCTATTTTATAATTTACGTTAAAAATTTTCATTCATTCCTATCATTTTCTGGGTACTCTGTATATATTTTTTAGGTGCGTATTGTTAGTCTAAGTTTTATCGAAGGTATTTCTGTGATAATATAGGTGAGGTAGCGCATTGTGTAATACAGTGTAATGCTGTATAATTAATGTGTATTTTAACTATAATCTCTGTTTTAACAAGACTTGTATCGAATTAGGTTTTAATTAAATAGGTTAATGAATCTATCTCTTATCCCAAAAATTTTTTAAGTTTAAACATTAGCATATATCTTAATTAATATTTCATAGTTAGTATTTTTCATTGAATAATCATTGAAGCATTTTAAAACTTGACAGATTTTAGTATATAAAAATATATATTTGGTGAGTAGCTTCTATACAGAGCTATACGAAAGAATTCACATATATTAATGGTTTTAAGTACCAATCTCGCTTTAAATAGTCACGTGACATACATTTAAAAAATCCATACGTATCATGGTAAAAGAAAGAACATATGGGATATATCTTAAAGTCTGTATGAATATAACGAAAAGGATATCTGCGTTTCTGTAGGTGTAAGTCTTTGTATTACTAAAGATTAAATTTAATAGTTTATGTTTTAATTTTGACTGCCCTACGTAAAGAAAAAATAACTATTTCTTTTAACACATAATAAAAAGTACTTTAAAAATATATTACTACTTACCAACTATATATATCTACATACCTAGACCTTACAACCAACTCGTATACTTGCTTTAGAAGAAATGAATTGAAATGTGTTCTTATCAGTGAATCTTATCTAGAATATTATCGCGATCAGTGATGTCATTAAACCACGTGGTGAAGAATCTAGTTGAATTTGGATGAAGTCCAGTAAATCGTGCTTGGAAATTTTAGGTAACGATAAATTATATATATATATATATATATATATATATATATATATGTTTTTTATAACCAATTTGTTTTAAATCAACTATTAATAGTTCATGTCTTGTCAATATATTTTTACAGGACTTGTTAATATATTTTTTGCGATAACAAAACGCCGACTTTGATAATATTTTGTCTTTACCAAAAAATGAAAAGCTTGTATCGAATACATAGTGACTCAGTAAGAAAATCTGTCAATTTCATGCATTTGCGAACAAAAATAAATTTAAAAAGTCTCAGAAAGGGGTCTGTATGTATTTGAGAAGAACTTTACACGAAATTCTACTTGTGAATAGGGGGTGATACACTTATTAGTCATGCGATAAGCATAAGTATGTGTTATCTCTCTAAGGCATATACCAAGTTAGTTCGGTGGGGAATGAATCCTGTACCGTTTTCTGAATATAAAATAAGAGGTAATGTGATTTCTTTTTTATAATTCTGCATATATGTATGTATCTTAATTAAATTTTTATAGTATATATATATATATATATTAAAATATATTCGTATAGAGCTAGTCTCACTACGCTCAAGCGGGCCTTTAGAAAAATGAGCCGTTTAGGAAAAAAAATGGGACCTCTTTTAATTTATGGTCACGCTGTAGCCTAATAATATATGTTTTATTAGTAATTATGTTTTATTTTAAATTGTGTTTTTAAAAATGTATGTTTTATTTTAAAATTGCTTATTTTATATCGGAGTAAAATGATATATTCATATGTACTTTATGCCATATAATATAACTGTTAACCTATTACAGTTTAAAATATGCCCACATTATTGTGACATAGTTTGTACTTATTATTATTCATGAATTTATTTTCGTGCTGTTATAATCACATTGGTGTAAACTATTTATGTTATAAAATTTTTGCATATGTATTATAGGGTAAGTTAAATGCAAATTCTAATCTTAAAGTATTTATTTTAAGTAAAATTATTTGCATATGTTTTCTTTTCATAACATACGCAATCAATGCTATAAGTTTACATATTGAATGAAAAAGGCAAACCTCCAAATACATAATTTCTTGCATAAGTAATTAATATTTTTTAATTGTCACTGTTTCAGTTAGTATAAATTCTTGAGAAAATATTAGTGTAAAGTTTCAATAAACAGAAATATAGTTTACTTAAAAATCTTTTTCAAGCAGTATTATTAAAATTTCTGTATTCGTAAGCATAAAATTGACTTTTGTTGTACTAATTAATATGTAAGGTAGTGTCGATCTAAAACTAAACCGTATAGATTTCTCACAAAATTTAAACAAATATTTCATTCCTATCATATTATTTTGAATTCTAATTAAAAAAGTGTTATTGATTCACTAGTAAAAAAAAAAAAATCTGAGGCATGCGATTATTTTTTATATGTTAGAATATGTTAGTAACGTTTATTCGAAAAGTTCCTAGATTTTTATTTGAATGCTATGCTAAATAATGTATTCAGTGTAAAACATATGTGCTTTATTCATATCTTTTGAAGAATTATAAAAAAAAAATGAAAAAATGTTTCGATTACACATAGTTTCTGAAAAGGAAATCTGCCAATATCATGCATTTGCGATCATAAATGAAATTTAAAAATGTGTCAGAAAGTAGCCTGTTTTGGATTTGAGAAAAGCCCTTAAACCGGGCTTCATACAATCTGTTATCAGTGACTCAGTATTGGGGATTACCTCTGATGACAATAGCGATAAGAAAGCCTGCCTGGACTTGTGTAGCATGGAAAGGTTAGAGAATTTAATTTTCACATATAAAAAATTAGATAATTAATAATTAAAAATTAGATATTAATTCTGAATGATTTTAGTAAAAAATAATAACTATTATTTACTTCATAGGTTGCATTTATTTTGCCTACGTGCGAATTTTTCATATGAGAATAATAGTTTTCATATATGAAACATTGAATTAAAAAAGATCTTGCTGCAAAAATACTGGGGCGCTATAAGAAATATAGCGGGCGGTGGAGGGCCCAGTTAAAAAAATATTTTTTTTCTTCATAAGTTGCATTTTTTTCGCCTAAGTGCGAATTTTTCGTATAAGAATAATAGTTTTCATATACTCTTGAAAAAAAAAAGAGCTTGCTGCAAAATATTGGCGCTGCTCCACTGCTGCTCCACCGCTGTCCAACGCCACCGCTGCTCGACTCAGGTGATGTGGAACTGCCATATATACACTACTGACCGTAATGTAACGGAATTATTTTGAGTGTCCCTGTAAAAAAAGTATAAGTGCTACACACTTCAGTTGAAATAGGGAACATGTTATAGATAACGACAATAACATATAAAAATTGCAGGGCAATCCGAGCATATTGACGGGAGTTAGAGCACTGACAGACGGCAGACGGCCAGACGGCCAGACGGCAGACGGCCAGACGGCAGACGGCCATACGGCAGACAAACCGAAGTCATAAACACTTTTCAACTAGGTTGGAAAGTGTTAAAAAAGTGTCACATTTTCCTTAGTTGTAAAGCATTATTCCGGACGCATGAACTTTATATGTACATGAATCTGTATTGAACTAGGGAAAAATTTGGACAAAATAAATACATCATAGATTAATATTTTATAATTAAAAATACTTATTTTTTTCATAAACCCCGTAGACATTTAAATTTTATGTAAAACTATATATATTATCTATTACTAACTGAAATAAATTACACAAAACTGTCAAAATGTGGCGTGTTTATATTTTAAACTTTTGCAATTCAAACGAAAAAGAAAAACATACTTATTACTTATTACTACCTGAGTAAAAACAAATGGGTAAGTGTAATCGAAGATCGCACAAATGGTTTCGTTTAATCTTTTCGAAACACTTTATCCTTAAGTTAAAAAATCCAAATCATTAGTTTATAGCTATTAAATCCTTATTCTTTATTAATACATTTATTTTATCAATAAGCACATACATGGCAGAACCGTTAAATTTAATATTAAAATGATTACAACAGGAAGCTATTTTTTTAAGTCAAATTAAAAATATTCAAGAATTGCTTTTCAGACAATTGTAACAGTATATGTTTGCATATCTGAAAAGCATGTTTAACTACATGATTTAATTTAAGCTAAAAAAGACAAAATCCTTAAAATGGCAAAAAAAAAAAAAAAAAACGAAAGTTCTTTTAATTAAATCTATTGGACAATGAAATGTAGTCCGAGGGAAAAAATCGAAAATTTGATCTTCTGTCGTCGAGAATAGAAACCGGGATCTTTGGGTTAGAAGGCAAACGTGCTACCACTATGCCACAGAAACTTCGACATAAGAGCTGAAATTATGGTTGTGTTATAAAATCTAAATTACGAATAATAAAGATTTACCGTTAGATGTCTTCAATTTAATTAATTTAATGATATATATAAGACTTTTATGATTTGGCATGTAATCGAGGTATTCAGCTATAAGTATGCGAAATTTGAAGTCTGTAACTTCTACAGTTTCCGAGAACGATCTCGGACAGATAGACAGAGGAGTGAGACTGATAGTGTTTTATCAGATGAACGGATCGATAAAAAATGGAACTTAATACCTAAAAAAAATAGAAATTAATACGTAAATATTTTTTAAAAACTTAAGTACTTGGACCTGAAAGAAAAAATAAATATTTATTGACGTGCGAAAAAAAAAAAAAATCGGTCCGTACAAGTACATTGCATTAAAAGAAAACAATTAAAACCGCAACAGACTGTCTGAAAAAATACGAAAATCATACAGACGTATAATAATTATATTAATTAATATTTAAAAAGAATAAAATGAACCGAATTCTGTAACTGAGTTCTTTTGTGTGTCTCTGTATATGAACGATGAATGCTATGCAGATATTCTATAGTGGGCATCTTGTAGTACACCCCAGTAATATATATTAATTCCAATATGTTTAAAATAGTGTAACATTATTAAAGTACACCACAAACGATTTTTACCCATAGACCGTAATGTATCAGTATTCCTTTGAGTGTCCCTTTAAATGAACGATGAATGCGATGCGCGCACCATATTCTATACTAAATATTTTGTAGTGCGCCTCAGTGATATATATATATATATATATATATATATAACTTTCAATATGTTTCAGATAGCCTAACATCATTAAAATACACCGCATATAAATTTTCCCCATAGACCGTAATATAACGGAATTCTTTTGAGAGTCCCTGTAAATGAACTATAAATGATACACACTTCGTGTTTAATACTGAGCAAGCCATAGTAAACATCAATATCATATATCGGTTGCATGGTAATCTAAGTATATTAACGCGAGTTAGAGCACGGAAAGACGGCAGACAGATAAACCCAATTCATGAACACTTTTCAACTATGTTGGAAAGTGTTAAAAATCAGGATATGCAGCATACACAAAAGAAAATGAAAAATACGGCATTTCTAAATTAAAAACAAACTTATCTTTACAACAAGAATAACAATTTTTTTAAATAATTTGTAATTTTATAAGAACTAAGTATTAATGACATAAAAAAAAATCTATCAATATTTTATTTTTCAAACAATTACTGTAAAAAAAAAAAAAAAAAAAAAAAAAAATATATATATATATATATATATATAATTGATTTTTATTGACATAAAATTATTTCGTGTGACCAATATATTTGTTTTATGAATCTTCAATATAACTTTGTTTAATCTATCTTTCTTCTTTTTCCGAATCGTAATTAGTAATTGATCCGCTTTTCTTTCAATTTATTGTACTTTGGCAAACATCTGTGTTAGCTCCAGATATCTCCCGGCAAATTCTTTCGTTTCCCATCAATGTAATAAGGTGATGTTAGAACATTTCCGCTGATAAGCTATGACAAAACCCGAACTTTCTTTTACATAGAATGGAGAAATAAAATAATTTTTTGAATGTTGCATTTGCTGATGATGATAAATAAAATAATTTATCTGTCTTCATTTTGTAGATATTACATAGCTAAAGATGTGTTTGGTTTTGTGTATCATAAAAAACAATTAAAACTAAATTTAATATAAGAATTTGGAATGTGTTTATTAAGTTTTCGCATGCAAAAAGCAGAAGCAAAAAATAAGAGTGCTTGATAATAAATGTAAAAATAGTTTTTTTAAACCACTCTTTTATCAGCATTTAATGTTTATTTTAAAAATCACACCTAATTTCTTGACTGCAATTCATTTAATTCCAAAAAATTTCAGCTTCAATACGTTAATCTGGCGTGGGTCCTGGTTATTAAAAATTAAACACTTTGATTTACGCTGTAAAGAAAGCGCGAATTGGTCAATTTATTTTTTTAAATATAAGTTTTGCCTTCTTTCTTTTATAAGATATGGCAACAGGAATAATAATAATATAAAAAGCATTCTTTAAACTCTCTATTCAGGATTTCTAAATGGATTTATCGATGTATAGTCATAATTTAATTAATATTAAACTGTTAAACGATAAAAGAGTGTTTTGAAATATATTATACTAGCTGTTACCCGTGACTTCGTTCACGTATCATTAAAATAAGAATAAATTCATTAATTAAGCAAAATATTTCATTCCTGATAATTAGAAACGTAAATAATTAACTAACTCTTGATCACATTCCATAGGAGACAATACAGTATTTCTATGTTATAGAGGCCTTGACATAACTAAGTTTTAAAAAAGTGAAATTTTGTGACAAATAATCACAAAAAGGAAACTGCAACCAATAAAAAAGGCGGGCCAAATAAAATCGTGGAAATCGGCGAATTGTGTAAAAACATATGTCAAGTTTACCTGGTAAACCATTTTGCTTTTAACACCTTTGTGAAACCTTTTAATAGCCATCCTTCAAAGATAATGGAAATAGTATATTCTTTTTCATTAAATTCAATTCTTGTGAATAGGGAGCAATAATTGTAGACCTAAATGCATGCAGCTTAAATTTGCCTCCTTGATTTAATCTATAACTACAGCGCCTATATTCTAGGCGCTGTACTACAACTGAAAAAAAAATCTTTATTTCTAAATGAAAATATATTGACAGACGATATTTGTTCTCCAGAATAAATTGACTCATGAAGTTTGAATATGTGAAAATACGTTTTTATTTTTAAAAAAATTTACTGTAATCAAGATTTTTTTTTTCTTTCACCATCTATTCAAATTGAAAATAAATTCTTTTTTTCAGTTTTAATGAGAAAAAATATATTATTCCGTTTCATTTCTTCTTTTTTATCCACAAAATTGGAATAATTTAGTTGCCATTTTTAGAGCAACTTCGTTAAATTTATAAAATAATAATAATAATAATCATATCTCGGAATTTAAATCATTTTTTTAAATTCTGAGAGTTTATGACATCCTCTGCGAAATACAAACAGACGGTCAGATTTTAATATAATAGATTCGTAATTACTTTTATTTTCCTAATAATCATGGTGTGGTTTTTGGCAAAAAACTCTCATCTGTATGTAACTGATATTCATGCATAATAATCGCTAGCTAAAAAAAAAAGCTAAAAAAAAATTTTCTTTTTAAATATGACGTGAAACTCATCTACTTTCTAAACTTACCGATTCTTGTATTATTAATGTAATGAATTGATTCACGCTCCTTCTAAAACACATTTGAAAATTCCCATTTTATTTCAAATATGACGTCACTTTTTCCTCAGAGAAATCTCTTTTAAATGGCACAATTCTTGTTAATTTTCTTTTTCTGGCAATCAGGATGTAAATTTTAGCGGAAAACTCACATTTGTGCGTATCTGGTATACAAGCTAATTATTAATCAGTATCGATAAAAAATATTTCAGTTTTTCATCTTAAATATTACGTCCATTATCTATTTACTTTCATTATACATTGTTATTCATGCTCCTTGTATTATTACGAATATTTGAAAATACATGTTTTATTTATGACGTCATATTTGTCCAAGCGGAGGAGGATCCTTTTCATAGTTCCATGGTCCAAGCGAAATCTATTTTTTAATATTATAATTATTGTTCCACTTTTCCTTCTAATTATTACGCAGTTTTTGACAGAAAAATATCTTTTTATTTGAACCGATATTCATACTTCATGTATAATAACAAATACTCCATATTTTTGTTTCAAATATCACTGAAATTCACCTTCTTTTTAATTTTTTTAATTTTCAGTTTTCACGTGAAAATCGTTCAATTGAAAATTAGTTGTTGGGGAAAAATTATTTTTCCGTGTTTTTATTTTTGTGGCAACGATCAAAGCCCTAGCAACGATAAAGTAAAATGGTTAAATTGTATGGGAAAATGTCCATTTATTCTCTATGAAAATAATGAAATTTTTAATTATTAAAGAAAATATTTGAATAAAATAAACAAAAACCAGCCTATGTTAATTTGAGGATTATAATTAACCTATATGCAAAAATACAGGATCATTAAATGCTCCATTTTGACGCTGGCTTCAGCCTAACATTTGCACACAATGAGATTTATAATATTATTAGGATTACACTCTTTATTTTTTTTCTACTTTTAAATGTTTAACATATTTCGTTCTTGCAGTTCATAGCTTGGTGGTCTGTTTTCGCCGGTGTAGTTTGACGCATCATCTACTCCATTGCTTTTGTAACTCGTAAACAGTTGTAAAATTAAAGAATATTTGGCGATTTATCACCTGCTGCTTAATATAAAAATGATTATAAACTTATAATTAAGTTCTAAAATTATTAAAATGTTGTATTGTCAATGGAAACACAGCTGTGTACGTAATTTCTATAATTTTAGCCTGTCAGGAAATGAGTGAAAAATTACTTACAAAATTTCATCCTTATATTTCAATCCTTATATACAACAAGTAAGAACAATCATGTGGTTAGTATAGATTATGCAACACTTTCCAATACTTCCAAATGAATTTTACAAATATTTACCGTTTAATAAGGTAAAAGATGATATCTAAGTAAACAATTTGAAAAAGGCATAATATATTTTAAAAACCGATTTCAGGAATTAGCAACAATATTCGGAAAAATATCCGAACTCTTTTGTGTACTCTTGTGTATGATCTATAGCTCTGTATATATACTACATAGAATGCTAAATTTTATAATTGAGTTAGGAAATGCGTAGCACAGTTTAAAATTATTCTTCTAGAATTTCCGTCAATAAACGGAAATGAACTCAAGAACTTTTGTGCTGCCCTGCATATTATCGACAGAATTTATACACACCAAGTAATAGACAAGAAGTGAGTTAAATTTAAAAACGCGTTCAGCGTCTGAAAAAGCACTTCCATCAATTCTTGTTAACAGACAGTACAAAATTATTTTGTGTGTCCCAGTAAATGAACTATGAATGCTATACATACAAAATTCTACAGTAAGCCTTTTGTAATGCACCTTAGTGATATATAATCAATTTCAATATGTTTGAAATAGTGAAACATTATTAAAATAAACCGCAAACGATTTTTTCTCCATAGATTGTAATGTGTAGAATTTTAAGTGCTATGCACACCATATTCTATAGTATGCCTCTGGTAGTGTCCCTCATTGATATATATATATAAATTTTAATATGTTTGAAATTGTGTAACATCATTAAAATAAACTGCAAATGATTTGTTCCCATAGACCGTAATGTAACGGAATTCCTTTGAGTGTCTCTGTAAAAAATCTATAAGTGCTACACACTTTATTTTCAATACCGAACATGCCATAGTAAATCTTAATAACATATATGAATTGTATGACAACCCTAATATATTTAAGCGAGTTAGAGCACGGACAGACAGACAGACAGACAAACCGAATTCCTAAACACTTTTCAACTATTAAAAATAAATTAATAACGTGAAATAGCACAAATAAAACTATATAAAATGGCAAACAGCTGTTTCGGAGCCCCTAAAGCTCCATCATCAGGGCCAATTCAAAAGATTAAAACCGATTTAAAAGTTTAAGTCATGTAAAAGTTCAAACCAGTTTAAGCCATATGCTTGCGTCTCTCGCGCGCGTCCAAGATTGAATGGCGGCGACCTTTTCAATAACAACAATGGAGTCAGCAAACACATGTGACGCAGAAACCAATAGGAGCGCCCCAGTCCGGCCGGGCGAGTTTAAGTACGGAGGAGAGAAAGGAGAGGAAAACGAAGAAAATGAATTAATTGAAAGGTAGCTAGACATTTGAAAAGTTTGGTGTACTGGACATATCATTAACTAAGTTGCCTGAATTCTTCCATATATGATAAGCCTTCTAAAAATCAAGGTCGTAAATAGATGAGCATTTCTGAATTATTGAACCCTCTGAAAAAATAAAACTGTGATTTTCAGACCAACAATGGTTAACAATTGCAAAACGTTTAATGTCACATTTTTTAACATAGTTTTTATGTTCCCCAAAGCGGACCTTAAGGGGTCTCTTGGTTTGACCTATATACATTCTATCACACTCGCAAGATATCTTATAAATTTCCCAATGTGAAAATCTGTCAATTGGATGTTTAAGATCTGTAAATTTGATTTTGTTAAAGGGTGCATTAATTATTTTAAAATCGAATCTTTTCAAAATTATAGATACTTGATGGCTTATTCTCGGAAAATATGAAAGTATAATTAAATTTTCATTGTCCACAAATTGTTCATTTGGGACTTTATTTAAAGCAGAGTTACACCACATTAAATCAATAGCCATTGACCGGGGTTATCCCGATGAAATCGTTCATTCAATTCATAATAAACTAATTAAATGTACACATTCCAACGTTAACAATGTTCACAATGAAAATTTAATTATAGTTCCATATTTTCCGAGAATAAGCCATCAAGTATCTAGAATTTTGAAAAGATTAGATTTTAAAATAATTAATGCACCCTTTAGCAAAATCAAATTTACAGATCTTAAACATCCAATTGACAGATTTTCACATTGGGAAATTTATAAGATATCTTGCGAGTGTGATAGAATGTATATAGGTCAAACCAAGAGACCCCTTAAGGTCCGCTTGGGGGAACAAAAAAACTATGTTAAAAATTGTGACATTAAACGTTCTGCAATTGTTAACCATTGTTGGTCTTTAAATCACAGTTTTAATTTTTCAGAGGGTTCAATAATTCAGAAATACTCATCTATTTACTACTTTGATTTTTGGGAGGCTTATCACATATGGAAGAATTAAGGCAACTTAGTTAATGTCCAGTACATCAAACTTTCCAAATGTCTGGATACCTTTCATTTAATTAATTCTCTTCATTTCCCTCTCCTTTCTCTCCTCTGTACTTAAACTCGCCCGGTCTGGTCGGGCGCTCTTATTGGTTCCTGCATCACATGTGTTTACGGACTCCACTGTTATTATTGAAAAGGTCGCCGCCATTCAATCTTGAACGCGCGCGAGAGACGCAATAGAGGTTCATGGAAGCAAGCATATGGCTTAAACTGGCTTGAACTTTTAAATCGGTTTTAATCTTTTGAATTGGCACTGATGATGGAGCTTTAAGGGCTCCGAAACAGCTGTTTTCCATTATATATATTTTTATTTGTGCTATTTCCCGTTGTTCATTTATTTTTAATATAACGGCAAAAAGTTATATCCATCTTTTTAAACTTTTCAACTATGTTGAAAAGTATTAAAAACCGAGTTAAATTAAATAAAAGAATGTAAAAATGCTTTAGCAAACTCGAAACAATAATAATAAAAAAATTTAAAACTGTCCTTTTTTTTCAAACATTTTATTCTCTGGAAAAGGAACATTATTTTTCAAAAGTTAAAATATTTCTATTACGTAACTTTTTTAGCCTTAAATTATAAAATATTTACCGAAAGGGAAAATAGAAATGTAAAAGCGAGGCATAAATTAATTACGACGTATCATGCGAGAAAGCAATTATAAATTCCAAGTTTGGAAAAGTATCTGCAGAAATAAAATAAAATAATTACTACTATAATAAATTTTTATGCAGAACTGATGCAGATTGAATTAATGCACATTCGAGATGTAAATGAGAAGTAGTAAATTTTTACAAGTGTTAGATTTTAACACGAAATATGAAAATAAAAATGACCAGTTTTTCTGTCTAAAAAAATAAAAAAATAAAACAAAACCCGAAAAATCATGCGTCATGCATAGATTATGAAATACTTTCCAACACATTCATAATAGTGTAACAAAACTTCACCGTTACCAAATCAATATAGAAAACTCATAACACATTTGGAAACCCAATTTCACCAATTGCTACCAATAGTCAAACAAAATATCCGAATTTTTTTGTGCAGCCCTGTATATGATCTATAGATTTGTATGCATACCACTCAGCACGCTAAAATTTACTTCAGTTAGGAAATACATATCACAATTTAAAATTCACCTTCAGCAATTTCGTCAATAAACGGAAATGTGCGTGAAATATTTTCAGCAGCCCTGTATATGAGCTATATAATTTATATGCACCAATTAATATGCCAAAAATGAGCTACATTTGAAAACGCGTACCAAAACTGAAAATGAACTAGCAGCAATTAGTGTTCCTAGACAGTACTGTAACCAAATTCTTATGAGTGTCCCTGTAAATGAACGATACATTCTATGCATACCGTATTCTACAGTAACCACCTTGTAATTTACCTCGGTGATATGTATCATTTTTCAGTATTAAATATTGAAACATCATTAAAATACGCTGCAAATGACTTTTCCACCTAGACTGTAATGTAACGGAATTCTTTTGAGTGCGCCTGTAAACGAACAATACACTCTATGCACACCATATTCTACGGTAACCGCTTTGTAGTGCACCTCAGTGATATGTATCAATTTGAATATGTATAAGATAGTGTAACATTATTAAAATACGTCGAAAACTATTTTTCCCATAGACCGTAATGTAACGGAATTCTTTTGAGTGTCCCTGTAAAATAGTCATAAATGCTATACGTTTCATTTTCATTACCAAACATGTCATCATAAATTACAATAACATATATCAATTTCAAGACAATCCGAGTATATTTACTCGAGTTATAGCACGGACAGAAGACAGACAGACAGACAGTCAGAAAGATAAACCGAATTCATAAACACTTTTTAACTATGTTGGGAAGCAGTGCATTTTCAACGATATCTGTGAAAATACATTACCTAAAATTAAAACAACTATATTTTTCAGTTCGCTATTACGAGATCTTTCACCCGATACCCCACATGACATACAAAAAGAAAACTTTTTTTTTAAGTAACTTAATTAGGCCCCTCAATTTCTCCTAAACATATTTGTGAATGGCTAATAATCTGAACATATGTGGGAAAAAAGTCTTTATAACTATCTCACGTCTCATAGTTTACGAGAAAAAGGGCTCTGACAGACGGACAGACAGACATAGAAGTGATCTTATAATGGTTCCGTTTTTACTTTTTAAGTACGGAACCCTAAAAGTACACACACACACACACACACACACACACACAAAAAAAAAAAAAAAAAAAAAAAAAACTCCAAATTAAGTAACTTGGTCACCACATAAAAGTAACTTGGTCACCACATAAAAATAACTTGGTCGCCAGTGGCGACCTGGCGACCGCATTTGTCAAGCCCTGCTGATGAACGTTACTTTTACTTTCTCTGATTTTTTTCCAAATTCACGATTGTGATGTCTCTCAATCCTGAGACACTTCACAATCTACAAATGTATGAATGATGTATCCATGAATGAAGCGTCTATCTAGTGTTGCCAGGTTCAATGTTCGCAAATAGAGGGACAAGCCCCGTAGAAAAAGCAGGCAGAAATTTGTAAACTGGACTTAAAAATAAGCAAGTTTTTTTCATTGCATTAAACTTATGAGAAAAGTAAAATTCCTTAGAAATACAGCATGTAATGAAATACACAGCACTAATCAATGGATTAATTCACAATATTTCTAAGAAAAACAGTGTTTATTAATAAACAGGAACGGAAAATCATGCATCAGCTTATTAAACAGATTATGAAAAACTTTCCCAGACAAGCATAATATAAATAAAATATTTAATTTTTTTCATTACAATGAAATGAAATATCTAAATAAGCAATTTAAAAATCACACAAGCTTACTATAAACCCATATTCAGCAATTGCTGTCCATATCCAATAACGTGTGCCAATTATTTCGTGTAGCCCTGTACATTATCTATAGAATTTATACATAACACACTAAAACTTAGATAAATTTGTAAATGCACACCACAGCGGCAAACGCAAATCGAGCAATTACCGACCAGAGTCACTCCTGAATAGAATTTTTGTGCATCTCTGTAAATAAACGATAAATGCTACGCATCCCAAAATATATAGAAAACATGTCATAGTACACCTTAGTTATCATTTTTAATTCCATTATGTTTGAAGTACCATAACATCATTAAAATGCACACAATCCTGCCCATAATGTAATCATAATGTAATGAAATTCTTTCATGCATTCCTGCAAACGAAGTAAAAATGCTACTTATTGTATACTCCTGAGAAAGCGTGCTATCGTTCTTGTCTGTGATGCATATCAATTTCATTAGGTTTTTAATATGGTAACATCAATAAAATGCACCGCAAACGATTTTTTCCTGAAGACCATAATGCAACGGAATTCTTTTAATATAGGCATTTAATAGGCCGTGTAGACGAGTTATAAATGATACTCACTTCATTTTCAATACCGAACATTGTATAGTAAGCCTCAAAAACATACAAAACTTACATTCCAATCCGAATATATTTACGAGAGTTAGAGTATGAGCAGATGTACAGACAGAAAACCGAATTCATAGATGAAAAGAGTTAAAATTTATGTAAATATCCTATATGGAAGTACTAGATACATGTTGGTTTGCTTAATCGTAAATCAAACATGTCTTTAAAAATCGACAATTAAAATTTATTTGAACTCTTTTATTTATTTTCTTAAAACTTAGTTTTTTAAAGATCAGGAACGTTTTTATTCGATTGCTGATTATTTTAGTAATAATACATTTTATAATAAATTCTACTCGACGTATTTTTGCATCATGAAACTTCATGGGACTTTTGGCGTCCCGTGCAATGGTTTCAAGAGTCAGGCTTTGTAATCCCTTGAAAATCGGGACTTCGTGCATAAATTGGGACACCTGGCAATTCCACATCTACCTCAGGCTAGAAAAATAAAATAATTTATCATATTAATTGTATAAACTGCGACAAACGCACTATATTGTAATTAAACTATTTTTCTTTATAAAAATAGCAAATAAAACCTTTGTGCAAGAATATTAAAAGGCAGAAAACCAACGTTAAAAACGCACAAATAATACACAAAAAAGCAGCAAACAGCTGTTTTGAATCCACAAGCGAGATTCTTCTTCAGTGCGATAAAGAGCAAAGCACAGCGTGCTAGAAAAAGAAAGACTGGGCAAAACGATTAGAGAGGCGGTGGCTTATATACCCGATGCGGGTAGAGAACGCCGAAAAGCTTTTTTGTGTGTTGGTGTTCTGCCTTTTAATATTTTTCTTTAATTTATTTATAAATTCTGGTACGTTTGTATTTTTGTAGTACTTACATTTTATTTATCCATGAACTAAAAGAACTTGTTTTAACAAACTAAGTGAGAGCCCGTAAAGTATGACACCTGGAAAATATATCTAAGTGGTCTGTGTTTCTATATGTGTGTATGGTATGATGCTACACTGACCTGTATGCATAACAGTATTTACGATACTAAGTTAGAAAACTAAAGTAATTGTACTAAGAATACATTATTATCAAATAAATTTATTAAAAGAAACATTGTTTTTATTTTATAAACAAATTTAACTGCAGAACGGTAATATCTTTCAGGAAAAAAATTAACAAAACTTTAAGAAAATTATCTTTTTAAAACAATATTATCAGAACAAAAAGTTACATGACTGAAATTTTAATATAAATTACTTTTTTGTTAAAAAAATCCAACATCATTCTTTTATATTTTATAATTTTTAAATATTTTACATAAGACGATAATATTAAGTAATTTAAGATGAAAGTTCAAATTATGTTTGGGAGCAAATAAAAATCAGGTCTCTTTTCGTTTCCTTTTAACATGCTTCACTGTTTCATATAACAAGGTATTTCAATTAAAAAATTCGGCTTCTTTGAAATGTATCGCGTAAAATATAAAAATAAAAATGTTTAAATTCAATGTTTCTATTTTAAATTTTTAAATTTCTCAACTTTTTTTGTTTTCATTTTGGTAAGTTTTATTTTTATATTCTGGGTGCTATCAAAATACATTTTTTTTTGTTGTGTTAAATTGTTCGTTTCGTAAACAATACTGATAAAAACATCTTCATTATTTTGTAAATTTTATTCAATGCACGTTCTTTGGAAATTTTTCCTGCAAATCTGGGTTTTTTCGCCAGCTACAAAAAAAAAAAAATCTTCTTGAGCATTATTTAAATTTAAACTAACAAAGGATTATATTTTAATAGAATATTTCTTTTCCGTGGAATAATACATTTGCATTTATATAGTACATTGGAACGGCGATAACTCGGCAGCTAGATTACTCCATTATCTCGAAATATTATTCAGATGGTTGGTACAATGCATGATCTCCCAGACGGTGTGTGTGTGTGTGTGTGTGTTGGGGGGGGGGGGGGCTTGATTAAATTATACATTATACAAGTATAAAATAAGTATAAAACAAGTATAAAACCTGTATACATTATACAAGTATAATGTATACAGGGTGTTTCAAAATTCGACCAACAAATTAAGAGGAATGATAGAAGGCATCAAGAGGATGAAAACTTACCATAGAACATGGAGTCCCAAACCACGTTTAGTGGGAGAAAATCGTAAAAATATTTATTAAGGGTGTGACGTCGAGTTGAACAAAAAATACCAATAATAAATAGAAAAACATTTATTTGACGTAAAGCATGATTACAATGCATTACGGTTCAACGTCAGAAAGGAGACGAGGAAACATTTTTATAGGAATATGTTTTAACGCGCCCGGCAATCCTTCGTTCGTCGGTGTCGGCTGTGTAATGACCTTCATGGCCGCAACATCGAACAATTTCTATAAAAACGCATCGTCGTCTCCTTTAGCTAATTTGTTCAAAATTATGTGCTAATAAATAGAAAAATATATTTCATCTCGTGAAGTATTTTTTCCATTACTTTATTTCAGTATTTTCTTTATAAAGCTATTTTTCTACATTATGTCTGATTATCTGTGCATCTAATAAACCTCGTTTGTCGGTTTCCATTGATAATTAAATCTATTGATAATTAAAGTAAATCAAAATGGCAATAGTATAGATTGAACCAGAAATCAGGACTAGAAGACTTCACCTGCAAATCAGCGTTCGTGACATCATATACAAGAAATATGATCAAAATGCTGAAATCTTGATTTTACGGAAACAACTTGTTTTTACTGTTTCGTACATAAAATGCGAAGTTTCAAATATTTTTGAGAAAAGTTGATTTGAAAATATTACAACAACGTGATTTACCAAAGACTGGCGTATAATCGAGAGACTGGAAGCCGGACAAACAGAGTGACACAATAGTGAATATATTTAGTAGCTCTAGTGGAATCTGTTGGAGTTGCATGAAGCGTCATTTCGTATATAAGGACTGGATTCCAAGGAACAGGGTGCCTTAGAAATTGGCCGAGATGTGTGCTGCTATACGTGCTGCCATAGCAGCTGACGTCTAGTATATAATTATAACAATCATTTTGAAGTAGAACACACTTTGCTACGTAGGTTGAAATAAAATTGGCTACAAGGGGAAGGGTGACAAGCCAAACTGTCCGAAGTAGATTTCATCAACATGGTCTCAATGCATGTAGACCATGTTGCTTTCCTTCGATTGGTGATGAACTTCGATTGGTGGTTGTTCGAAGGTGAGCTTTCCTTCGATTTCAACATAATAAGCAGCTTAAAGAAGGTGGACTGGCGAACTTCGAAACTGGACGAAAATTGATTTCAGTCAAGTGATTTTCACTGACGAGTTCCGATTCAATTTGGAGTATAACAACCGACGCGTCCAGGAATGGAGAAAAAGAGACTCTCGAAATAACCCAATGTCATAGTACAGATAAGGTGTATTGATGTTCTGGACTTTAATTGGTATTCATGGACGTATGAATTTGCACATTACATTATAAGAGTGGGCGATTTGGCGACCAAAATATATCAAGACGAGATAAACAGGCCTCCTCATGGTAGCCGTAAGAGATTCCATTAACAAATTACTCGATAATGCAAGACCTCATACAGCTCAATGTGTGAGCACATACAGCACATGGATATGCCTCCATGCACTCCTGATTTAAGTCCGATCGAACATGTTCGGGACACACTAGCAAAACACATTGCAGGTAGACCATTGCTTCCGTTGCCATTCTTATATTTCGAAATTCCATTTCCTAAAAAATAGAACTGAATTCTTCAAAGCCTCATCGGAAACTTCTTCGCATCTATGAAAAACAGATGTGCGATGTTCGACCTGGCCAGATTGTTACACTGTATTAAAAATCCCTAACCACCTTTAAACAACACTATTTTTGTCATTTTACATATATCTAATTTGGTAATTTGGTTATTCATGTCAAGATTCATGTTCTTGACTCATTTAAAAGCAACAAAATTTCCATACACGATTTTTTTAGCAGTTTTTGTTGTTGTTGTTGTTGTTGCATTACGCTTTAACAAACTCAATACTTCTTATTTTATACCCATGCATAACTGTCATGGATGGTTTCTTTCAATTTTTTGTTTGCTCGCATAATTTTCTTTTCGGGAATACTTTCTTGAGAACACTGTATTGTTAAATAGATAGTAACTTTATATCGTCAGAGGAGTAGATGTTAGATAAATTGAGGTTCAAAAAGAGACGTTAAATGCAAAGTTTTTGTAAGAGCACTAGAATCCTACATCGAATAGGATTGGTCTGGATCGTAATCATAACAACCGGAATCCTGACAAACCAGAATGCTGACTCGATCAAAACCCGACTGATCCAAAAGACATGAAGACCTTTATCCCAACCAAAATCCTGATATGGTCGAAATCCCAACAAATGAATATTTAAATCCAAACGCTTAATTTGGCTTTATAAAATATCATTTTCAACTAAATATTACATATTACTAATAGTTTGAATCCCTAAATTATAAAAATGCCGTTATCTAAATAAATTTTGACAAATTGAAATGATAATCAATATGAAATGACGATTTAGAAAATTTATTTTATTAAAAAAGAAAACGAAACTCTTACATATTCTGTATACATTCAAATGCCATATTTACATTGACATATTCTGAGCGAAACCACTAAGATATTCCGTAACAGGTCGACTATTACAATCGACTATTACAGTCCCTGCTGTAACATAGGCTATATTTTATATAGGTGCCAGTACCACAGGGGGGTACAAAAGCGAAAACCGTTCTAAAAATTTCGATTTTTTTATATTGAAGGAATTAGAAACTTGAAATTTGGCATGGTAGTTACTTATAAGATGTAAATGCTCTCTAAAAACAGTTTTTAAAAAGTTAGAAATTTAAAAGGGTGAAATGTGCTAAATGTGTTCTAAAAACATTCTAAATTACAATTTCTATGGAATCTTTGAAACTACCGAACCGATTTTAAACGTCTGTGCTTTAACACAGGTTATATTTTATGTCAGCGCCACTACCCTCAGGGGGTTGCAAGAGCGAAGAACGTTCTAAAATTGGAATTTTTATAATACTGAAGAGATTAGAAACTTGAAATTGGGCAAGATAGTAACTTATAAGATATACATGCTCTCTAAGGACAGTTTTTAAAAAATTCGAAATTTAAAAGAGTGATATGAGGAAAGCTGTTCTAAAAACATTCTAAATTGCGATTTCTATGGAATTGTTAAGGACAGAAACTTGAAATTTAACATGGCTGATACTTTTTAAGACACAAGTGCACACACAGAACAGTTTTTTAAAATAAATCGACATTTAAAAGGGTGAAAAAAGAAAAAAAGTTTCGATTTTTTTTTTTTTTTTTTTTTTTTTTTTTTTTTTTTTTTTTTTGCTAACAGGATTAGAAACTTTAAATTTGACCTGGCGGTTGTTAAGATGAAAATGCTTGCTAAAAATGGTTTGTAAAGAAATTCAAAATTTCAAAGTGTGAAATGAGCGGAAAGCGTTTAAAAAGCGTTCTAAATTGCAATTACTATGGAATTGTTAGGGGTAGAAACTTAAAATTTTACATAGCTGCTGATTTAGTCGCACAGAACAATTTGAAAAAAATCGAAATTTAAAAGAGTGAAATGCGCGAGAAGCGTTCTAAAAACGTTCTAAATTACGATTTATTCGGAACTATTAAGGCTAGAAACTTCGCCTGGCTGTTACTCACGTAAATGATCACCCAGAACAGTTTACTAAAAATGCGAAATGTAAAAGGACAGGAGAAAAAAAACGTACTACAATTGCAATTTATGTGATACAGCTGGTATAGAAGCTTCATATTTGGTATGGTGGTTACTCTTAAAATATAAATGCTCACTAAGACTGTTTTCTAAAAAAATCGAAATTTAACAAGCTGAAAAGAGCGGAAAACGGTCTAAAAACGTTCTACAGTATGATTTAATTGGATTTATTAGGGTTGGAAACTGGAAATTTAGTATAGTTGTAACTTTTAAGATGCAGACGCTCAGTATAAATAGTCTATTAAAAATTCGAAATTTAAAGGTGTAAACTGAGCGGAAAACGTTATAAATTATGTTTTTTTTTTTTTCCTAAATTGTTAGCGATAGAAACTTAAAATTTAACATACCTGTTATTTTTTACACGTAAATTATTTTTTTTTCAGAAAAGACACAGATAAGCATTTATATGAAGAATAACCAAGTATGCGTTTTTCTGCTCATTTGAAATTTTTTTAAAAGTATTCCTTATTTTATTTATAACCGCTCGTTATTTTTAATTTTTTCTAAATGAAAATTATTAATTATAATGAGAGAAATTATTATGAAATTTACCAAAAATAGATAAAAAGCGCTTTCCAATCACAGATGAATTTAAAATATCTCCCAATCTAAATTAAGTTTTTTAATGAAATTAAGATAGCTTGGGCATGCGAGGTAAAAATGAAATACAAAATTCCAACCGTTTTCATCAAAAGAATAATAATAATAATTAAAAAAAAAAAAAAAAAAAACGAAAACTACAGTTTAAATATCTATTTCATTTAAGATAAAAGTAGAAAAATCTTATATTCTGCAAAAATTGAAATTTGATTCGAAAATAGCACAGCTTGCAATTACTTGTGTAAAAGGGAGAAATAATTGTCGTATGTGTTTCATGTTTCAACAACAAAGAATATTTTAATTAAGTGTTTCTGCCTTCAGTCTTTTAATTACGGTTCTCGATAGAAATAGTGTCTAATTATTTGGAGAAATAATTTTCATGAGAATATTTCGAAGATAAAATGGAGTATTATATATTATTTAACAACGTTTTATATAAACGAGACAAAATTAAAATTGGCAATTGCGAAAATTTGTCTGTGTTTTACCAAGCATAAGTTTATTGTTTTCAAATAAACTGTATTTTTTTCTGAAGTTAGAGGGAAAAATGAGGATAATTTGGTGATAACTTACTTTTATAGAGTTTTGTTGTAAGATGGAAGATTTTCCTTTTCACGAGTTAAAAAATTCTTTAATATTTACTCTTTTTAAAAAATAATAAAGACAATTGTAATTGAAATATTTAAAACGAAAACAGCACGACCAAAATTGGAAATTTTATGATAAAGGAAAAAAAAAGACTCTCGACAAGTGATGTTTCTTTGCAAAAACAAAAACTCTCTCTCGCCCTAATAACGAATGTATGAGTTGTTTCTCAGTTAAGCGTTTCCATAGCGTTTTGAGTTTCGTTGAGAAGAGCAATAACGAACTGATAGTTATTTTTCACGATTTTCAAACAAGTACTGTTTTTATTCAAAACTAATTCGATTTAAAATTATGTTGCCTACTATCTATTAAATGATAATCAAAAGGAAAATTAGTAAAGATAAGGTCATTTTAAATTTCAATCATAATACTTCGTTAATACTTTATGGAACCGATTTTCCAATTAATTTCTGAGTATAAATGCTGTATTATTTACAGCAATTTGACTATATTGTATAATCTTGACTACTGACTATGGCTCTAGTTCAGAAGGTTCTATAATAGTATCAATTTTCTTCGTACAACACGTCAATTTTTCCCACACCCCTTGGACGGCTTTCCGATTTTTTTTAAATATTCATGAATGGAATTTTTCCTAACGCTCGCATTTAAAAAGCACCTAGCTGGTGCTAAATAGAAATTTGGTATACCACTAAATAAAGTATGGCTTTGACAAAAGCAGTGCACTTATCTTATGAATCAATAGAAGAAAACCCATAACAAAATAGGTTCGTAAATGTAAAAAAAAAAAAAAAAAAAAATGTTTTTGAAGAGATTGTTTTTATGATTGCTGCAGAATTTTGTTATGAAAGTAAATCAAAACTATATAAAAGTACCAAGTGATGCTAAAATAGATTCACTCTGTTATCAAAAAATAATTTAGAACTCATTTTCAAAGAAGAAATTCTAGTTTTCTATACTAGTAAAAGAAAGTTTCGCTCTCTGTGTGTGTTTATATGTCGGCAATGGCTAGCAAAATCAAACGCATCTAGAAGTCTCAAAATTTCGGTAAGGATAGTTCAAGGCATGTCCTGATGCACCTGAGACTCAGATTTTTAATATTTAAAAAATTAGCCGAGATATTAATTAAAAACTAATCAAAAACTCATATATGTCTTTGCAAGCCGGCAAAATTGCTTGTGCATGCCCAGAACCCGATTTACGCATCGGGAGGAGTGTAAGAACCGAATGCCAGTTTATTTATTTACTTATTTTGTGTGTGTTATTTCGTAGTTTTAAATTGGCTTAAATCAAACAAAACACTCTGTAGATTTGAAATTAGAAGGCATATTCAGAAACATTCTATTCGAAACTCTTACGTCTTAAATGCCGCAATCATTTCAAAAATACAATGTGGTTAACCCTTTGAAAAAAAAATTCAAAAAGGACCGTTTTTCCCCTTATTTCAACGCCTCTTTAGGACTAAATTTTAAAGAAACCGACTAACCAAAAATGCTCTTAAAGCTGAAACCTTCTTCTAAATGACTATGTAATCGGTTTCAAAAAATACGAATTATAACCCTTTCATAAACACCGGCGAACGCAGGTCACTTCGCGCCTCACGGAGACTATCTTTTTTCTACGTTAAAAGTAACTTAACGTACATATTTCGATACAACTTTTTTGGAGCATCTTGGTAGACCAGATTTACATCACCTACAAATTTTTTTGAAACATTCAGACGCGTAGAAATATAAAAATAAATAAATAAATAAATAAATAAAATCTGAGAAATTTTCGAGAAAAAAAAAGAAAAAAGAAAACGCGAAAAGCGGGGTGTTTCGGCGGGGTATCGTTCTGCTTCGACTCATGTTTTCACCTCTACATTGGAAGATGTGAACTATTTTGTTATTGTTATGTTAAAGAAGCCGACGAGAAAACAAACAAACAAAAAGCGAGAAGAAAACATATTTCTTTTGCAAATAGATAACAATATTTTTTCACGAAATTTTTACACGAGCTGAAAAGCCGTTATATTTGAAACAGATAGAAATTTCAAAGAGTTCGGACAACAAGAACTTTTTTTTTAAAACTATGAAACAACCCTACGTGAAAAAACAAGAAAATTTCTTCTTACGAACATTTTTATTACTAAATATCAATATTTTTCCACAAATTTTTCTTTGAAAATATAATTTCATAGAAAATCGAGTTAAAGATATGAAATCATACAAACTTGAGGTTTGTTTAAATTTATTATCAGGGACCTGGGCAACGCCGGGCGGGTTAGCTTGTGTATCAAAAAGATATCATTAAAGTCGAGGTTCATATGGAGAAAGTCTCCAGTCGCTTTTTTAAATCAACTGCCACATATTTGGCAAAAAAGAATCCCAAACAGGACTAGACTAAACCTGCGTAAGACTAAAATATAAAAACTAAAATATTTCTGTTCTAGTCGAACGGTAGCTATATTGAGGAAATCAAGAATATTTTACTTGGGTAATTGTGCTACATCAAGAACTTCTTATCTAGCGTAATGTGTTCACTTGCTGAAATGAACAGAGCAATTTTGAGAAACAACATCAATAAAACAACAATTTTGAGGAAATCAATGGTATCTGACTTAGGTTATATACCAAAAAAACATCTTATCTAGTGTTGCATGTGTATTTTTCTGAAATAAACTGACTATTTGTCAGAATGTTTCCCGTTCGGAAACAAATTCAATCTTCATTCTATTACGTAAAAGTTTGGGATTCTATATAATCAGAAAAGTGCTTTTTTCTATGAACGAAACATTTATAAAACCATAGAAAAATTATGTATTTTTATGTATAAATACATATTATATATAAAACGTGCCTTAATTTTTTCTTTGTGAAAAATCATATGTACAATGAACATTTCGTATTGAAATTTAAAACTGTAATAGCAAAAAGTTACAATAAAAATTAAACTATAAATTTTAAAGAAAACTCACACCAATTTTGTGGAGATTAAGGCATCGCATTACGTTTGGCATCCATTTTTAACAAAAAAGCAAAGTTAAGTATAATACTGATTCTTTCAATTAATTTAGTATATAAAAAGGCAATTTCATTTAAATATACAACAATTCCGAACACCAAGAGATCTTGTATTTCAATAATTACTAAAAGGTGTTACATACAACCTATTAAAAGAGTAAAAAAGTTTTAATACATAAATTGTTTACATGTTTCGGTTTTTCCGAAGCCTTTTTTCAAGACAATTTGAGAAATTTCTACAGTTGCATGATTTACAGTATACCCTTGCCACCCTCTTAACTTCGGAACGACTGCTGCTATATTCATAAAAGTGGTGTCTAGGTATGGTAAAGTAGCCATGCGCTATTCAATGAAACCGCCTACGGCGCCACCTGGTGAAATGCTGCGGAGTTAGCATTCCTATCTTGAAAACGGAAAGAGATAGAGAAAAAAAGTGATTTACAAAGTTGTAGAGCATCATCGATTTAGTACAAAAAACACCTTGTGGACATTAAAGCGAAGAACAGAACGGTTAAAACGCGCATTTGTTCTTTCGTGATTTCCTACGCTGTGACGTGACAAAACGATCTTAGAAAGAAAAAAACAACTAGTTATAATAATATACCTTTATTTTAGATGTTCAAACTTCTCACCGTCATCTGCAATGCATATTTGGTTACTCGTTTGAATTTCACATTGCACACGTTGGAGCATAGATGGTGACACGTTGGCATAAGCGTCCGTAATGCATCTTAAGGTCCTGCAATGTTAGTGGAGGGGTCGCATACACCTGCTGTTTCATAATTGGTTGTTTCTTTCTTTCTAAGATCGTTTTGTCACGTCACAGTGTAGGAAATCACGAAAAAACAAATGCGCGTTTTAACCGTTCTATTCTTCGCATTAATGTCCACAAGGTGTTTTTCTACTAAATCGATGATGCTCTACAACTTTGTAAATAACTTGTTTTCCCTATCTCTTTCCGTTTTCGAGATAGGAATGCTAACTGCGCAGTTTTGCACCAGGTGGTGCCGTAGGCGGTTTCATTCAGTAGCGCATGGCTACTTTACTATACCTAGACACCACTGTTATGAATATAGCAGCAGCCGTTGCGAAGTTAAGAGGGTGGCAAGGGACTTCAGTGGGCATATTGTATAACGCAATGATTTGAAACACCATCATTCATGTTTTTCACGTTCTCTTTCAGATTATTCACGTTATGGGGTCATTATGGGTTGAGTTACTCCATGATTACGAGCATGGAAATAGACATCAAAGTAAAAATAAAATAAAATAGCGTGAACAGTCTGAGAGAGAGTGTGAAAAACATCAATGATGGCGTTTCAAATCATTCGATTGTAGATCATACAACTGTAGAAATTTCGCATTCGTCTCAGAAAAAGCTCCGGTGAAGGCAAAATGTTGTATATATATATATATATATACATTTATATATATTTATATATATATAGCAGTTTTTATGCTTTTTATTTAACACCTTTTAGCAGTTAATGAAGTATACGATTTAAATAAATTACTTTTATGCAATATATCTTTTTAATTTTTACAATTATGAAAATAGAAAGTACGATGTTTGATATTTACCCAAAATAATGAAAATTTACTGATTTGTTTTTAGTAAATATACAATTTGAGTTACTAAGTATGTAATTAATTATATCTAAGCCACACAGTAAAATTTACTATATAGTACATACATATATAAATTAAGTTAAAGGTAAAATAAAGATTCTGCTTTGATAGTTTACTAATAAGATAAATTACGTTGGTGTTAATAAAGTATAGTTGAAGTTATGTAAACTACTGAGAAAAATTAAAAGCAAATTTAATGATAGTTAAAGTTGAAGAATGAAGTCTGCTATTAAATAAAGCAAAGAATTACTCTTTAAAATTTCTGGGATCTAACCCTAAATATGAGTATAAAAAATACTTTAAAAAAAAATCTTGTAACGTAGGGTTAAGATTGTTCAGAAATCCAAACTGGCTAATTGCTGACACATTTCTGAATTGATTTTTGTTCACAAACACATGAAATTGGTAGGTACTCTTATTGGTAAGCTGTGTAATGGGGCTTTTTTCTCATTTTTCGGTAAGGCAAAAGAGAAGTATTGCCAGAAAATGCTGTCAAAGTGGACGTTTTGAAATCGAATTCCCGTATGTGTCACCGCCGTCGTGAACATTAATCGCTTATAACACAAAATTTAATTTCTTTTATCGAAAAATGAAAAAAATATTACTGTTCGATTGCAATTCACCGCAATAATCATGCCTAAACGTGTCATGCTATTAGGCTGTATCAAAAGTAAACATTAATAATTGTTGAATGTGTAATTCTGTTAATTTTTATCATCAAAATTTATTGTGAATAATGGATTCTCTTCTGTTTTCTCTTCAACTGGTCAAAATTCACCTGATGTCACTTCTGGTTTTGATTTCAAGGCTTAGGTCCCTTTCCTTAAAACGTTTGGGTTTGTTTTGAACTGTCCGGACACTTCTCTTGTCCTGGCCTCCAACTGCACGAGTTTTGAAGACAGCTTTATTGGTTTTAAGGCCTAGTTTAAAATCAAGCCTTATGATGCAAAAAATCTCAACATTTGTATCACTCATTATTTGACCTAATAATGAAAGAAAGATGCCTGTATGATTATAGTATATAGAGGTACATATATGCTCTTATAACGTTTTATGTTGAATAATAAGGGTGAGAAAGTGCCAGCTTCATGGATTGGTTATAAGAGCATTCAAAAAACAAAAATACTTTTCATACAGCCTAATATTAACTTTCAAAATGAGTCCGTCATGTGTCAGAAATTTTCGCGTTGTTGCGTGAGGAAATGTATTTTATGAGAACCGCCTAATAAAGACTTCTTTTTTACTATAGTCATAATTACAATCACTACATTGTAATGACTTATAAACATCTTTTTTTTTTCGTTTTTACTTTTTATGGAAATGCTTCAAATCATATGTGTTTTCTTGCTGTAATTCTATATTGCCTTTGAAAGCATTGGAATAACGTACAATAGCGGTTGATGGGTAGCTTACTGCATTGGAACATGTGTTCATATGAAATGGAAATCCGATTTAGTACGTAGTAAATATAAATATGTACTTCGTAGAGAATTATATTTTGTTTCATTATTTTATCTGTATTTACTGCGTTCAATATCATATAACTTTTTAGCAATATATAATATTTTTTAGATGCAGGTTTAAACTTCTAAAATAAATAAATAAATAAATAAAAAATAAGGACTAAAAATATCTGCAAACAACATTAGTCCAGCCAGAATATCATCTCATTTATTCCATCAAAGTTACAGTAAAAACTGACATAAGATGTCAAACGTAAAAAATAAAAAATAAAATAAAAATAAATAAATAAATAAAAAATATCCATCGTATTTTAACTGCATTATAGAGGGTGACATCATCTGTTTCAGAAAAAAAAAACATGAGACAAAGAAAAATAAATTGAACATTTTAATTTAAATTTTACTTTTTAATCATAAATATAAAATAAACCCGTGCAGCAACTATGTCTCACTTTATCTTTATTGAACATTTTTTTTCACAATCATTGATGCGGTATTTTAAATTTTTGTGGCAACACTGATTTGAGAAAAACGTTTCAATTCATTTATGAACATAATGCTGATTTAATTTTTAATTTACAGCAATTAATAATCAAAAAACATGTTTTAATGAAACGTGAGTGTACTATGTCAGAAGCCTTTTCAAAATCGTTTCATGTGATATCTCATTTATCGTTCTGCGTTCTGCATTTGCTTAGAAAAAGGGATTTTGACAACAGAAATAATATATATGATTGTTAAAATGCCTTGAATTTCAAATAAATTAAGTAAGGTTGTAAATAAAAATAAATACATATATGATTGTTATACCTTAAAATAATTGCCAGTACTATCCCAAGAGACAAAGGCGCGCAATATTTTTTCTTGCTTCAAGTCGCTGAATATGCTGCTTCGCCACTGCAAACACTTAAGTTATAGCCGTCGTCACGATTTTATTTATTTATTTAATTTGGATTTACTTTACACGTATTAATTTACATACGAAAATATTTCCAATAACTTGAAATTAAAAATTTCAATTTAATTTCTTATAGTGTACTTGTAAAATTTTAGCCGAAATTATTTGACCAGTTGTTTAATAACGTAATTCTTTCATGTCTAAGAATTAAAAAAAAAAAAAAATACTTCCCAAATAAACAACAACAACAACAACAACAAGAAAAAAAAATCCGAAAATACTTTAATTTTCTTTAATTTTAAAAATAGAATATTTTTCATATAGGTGTTTGTGCATCAAATCTATTATTTTAATAATTAATTTACATTAAATTACTGAAAGCAGTTTTGTAAATATTTGAATTTTAAGTTTTATATACGCATCATAGTGCGTCTGTAATTTCAAAATCTGCAAGCCTTTTAATAATATCAACAGTTGGGAAAAACAAGAACTGAAGCTGTGACCACCAGAAAACTTTCTTCTATATTAGGAACAGATACACATTAACGATTGTTAAACAAAGTTTAGCTTATTTGTTTGAATTTAACAATTGCAATTTTAACTATCACTTTCAGAATAAAAGAAGCAGACGCGCTCCTGTTAGATATTCAAAGTCAAAATCGGATCATCATATATAGGGGAGATGGGGGATGAATGTGACATTTTCACAAAAATATTTATTTTAAATATTTTATATAAGTTATAATCAATATTATATATCACATGTCAAACTTTAAGTGTTTGACTATACATCTTATGAACAATATTTGTTCAAGATTATTATTATACAGATATATAAATTAAATTTAAAAAAACGTTCTTCTATGTCCCAATCATCTCCACAGCAGGGATGAATGGGACACAAACATTTTCCTCCCCGTATTCAATGTTAAGGACTAAAAGCTGAACAAAAATGCCGCCTTGGCAAAAGCTGAGAGATTATAAATTATAATATGATCTCCAGGATTATTTGTTAGTCAATGATCTTGGACTCATCTCAGCTTTGCCTTAAAAGGCTCATAAACGGTGGACTGAAGACGATGGCTACAAAGAGGATGAAATGTTAAAAGAATAATTACCATAAAGTATTAATTTATCAACCTATATAATATTATTTAGTTAATAAAAAAATTTCAGTATCCTCTAGGGACGAATGAAGCAGTCCCATTCATCCCCATTTGAAATGTCTCAATCATCCTCATGATGCATATATTCAATTGTCAGCTATTTTGACACAATGGTTAATATGCATTCATTTTAATTACCAATATTGAGCCTTTAAATAAAAAACTACAACATACCTTAATTGTTTATATTGCATAAGATATTTAAGTAACTTCAAATGTAAAAAAATTTACTTTTAAGCAGAGTTTTCAGGAAATGCAAATTTGAAGAAAACTGAAAACAGGCATGTGCTCTTGCTTTTGGTTCTGAAGCACGCTATGGTAGTGAAATCTATGAGGATAGGAAGCAACTAAAAAAAAAATGTTTATTGCTGAAATATTGAGAGCGTCCCATCTATCTCTTGTCCCATTCATCCCCCATCTCCCCTACTTTTAATTAATAATTTCAAATATAAAATTTGGCCACATTTCTACTGAGTACAAACTGAGATACGTCTGTAAGGTTCATCGGAAAAGCATAGCAAAGCAGCGCTCCCTGTTGAATAATCACAACCAAAATACAATCAGCATAGTTCTTCATAATAGGCATCTTGTATACCTATGGCGCAGAGCCATCCTGTAGGTAGATGTTGCCGAGACCCAGCTATAAACACAAAGCGAAAGGCACGGCATAAGAGCGTTACTTGTTTGGAGATATAGAACAAAATATAATCAGCAGCAGTTTAGGTGAAGGTTTAACAAAATACAGGGTTATTCTAAATGATGGACCCATTTTCCAAAAATTGTATTTATTAAAGTACAAATCCAAAATGAACAATCTTTATACCAATGAAAAGAGGAAGTTTCAAAGTTTTTTAAGACATTATAAATGTTCAATGTGTCCACCGTTTGCTGCACGGCAAACATCTACGCGATAGCCAAACTTGTCCCAAACACGAGAAAGCGTCCCACACACGAGAAAGCCACGCACCGGAAGGCCTATTGCCGCGCGACCTCAACCGGCCGCCTCTGGAGCCATCACCGCTTTGAAAGACGTGCACTCAGTAACAGCAGATACGCTTTCTCGTGTGTGGGGCGAGTTTGGCTATCGCGTAGATGTTTGCCGTGCAGCAAACGGTGGACACATTGACCATTTATAATGTCTTAAAAAACTTTGAGACTTCCTCTTTTCATTGGTATAAAGATTGTTCATTTTAGATTTGTACTTTAATAAATACAATTTTTCGAAAATGGGTCCATCATTTAGAATAACCCTGTATAAACTTTCGTTGACTTCCGTGTATCACTTCTTCAGTTATAATGCTCATAAAACTTTTGTAACACATAAACAAACAATTCGAAAATGATCAAATTACATTTATACCAGCCTAAAACATATAAATCCATACAAAACTGGAAGTCATAAATTTTCAAGAATCCGATATGTTCTTATAAATATAGAAAAAAGTAAAAATTCTTTAATAACATATATCTACTGAAGAAAATGAAAATACATAGATAATATAATACGTTTCAAGGGTACAGAAATGTTTACTTTAATTCAACAGCTGATATACCTAGATTTGTCCTGTGTTTTTTTATATCAAAATACGAAATATATCATACATGCGGGAACACAAAAAATTTATTTTATCTTTCTTTGTATGTAGACAAGAAAAAAAAGCTAATACTGTGATTCTGTCAATATTTATCTCTTCCACGCCATTTAAAAAACATTTACGAAATATAAAAAATGGTTTTTATTTATTTATTTTTTTTTATTTTAAGTATAGCTAAATTTTTCTTTAAAAGTATGTTTTGTGTTTGGCCATAATAAAATAGCAATTTTATACGGCAAACTGTATACATATTTATGCATTTTTAAAGAATGTAATTTCAAAGGGAAATTTTTTTAAGACTTTAAAAGAGAAAGAAAATATGTATAAGGTTCTCTTTGGAATAGAATATTTTGTTCCATTTATACACTGCAAAAAAAAAAAAATGTTGATTTTACAGTATAATACTGACACACCATCTGCTAGTATTATACAGTAAAATTAACAGTAAAAAACAGTAAAATAAGCAGTAATACACTTGCTTATTTTACTGTTTATTTATGTTAATTTTACGGTATAATACTGGCTGCTGGGATGTCAGTATGCAGCCAGTATGCAGCTAGGATGCCAGATGATACTGTAAAATCAGCATTTTTTTTTTACAGTGTACCACACTTTGGGGCTGTACATATACAACGTTATCAACTTTTTGGTAATTTTGAACCCCCCCCCCCTCCCCATACTGATATCGTTATCAGTGTCTATTTTTTTTTTCTTTCGTTTGCAGTTACATACAGATATGATTACACATTTTTTGTTTGCATACTTTACTCATTCAAACGCAGAGAAAAAGTCAATAAAATATCTCTATTATACATGAAATAACTTTATATCAAATAACACGTAAAATAAATAGTTACTATTTAATAAGTTTTTGTTACAAAATGCATTAAGCACTAATAATATCCCTGCACGGGGAGGGTGCACGCAAGTAAAACTTTCTTATCAACAAACCAGAAATTTCTGTGGACAACATTCTTTTTCTTTTCTTTCCTACTAAACACAACAAGTATAATTTCAAACATACTTTGCACCTGGTTTTCTCCAACATACATACGCATATACGATATGTATGGCAGAAGAATAGGGATGCCAAACGTTGTGGTATTCCATGTTTTGGAATGAAAAAAAAAATGTTAAAATCATTTAATTATTTTAATAACTTTGTATTTTCATAAAAATATTTAACAGGCAAAAATAAATAAATAAATAAAATTTAGCAGATGTAAAGAAAAAGTCATTAAAAACAAACTGGAAATTGTACGTCAAACGTGACAAATGAGGTGCGTTCGTAGTATAGCTAGTTATATAAATATTCATATCTTGATGATTTTTACTTCTGTGAAATGAATTATATCGTCTGCAGATTAATTTATGTAATAAAATAAGTATCTCGGTCGCTTGACGATTAAACCTGGGAAGCTCCTATAACAAGAAAGTACCGATTATTATTTTTTTTAATTCAAATTTCTTAATAAATGTTTTTATTAATATCTTCTAAAGTTTTGATTCGATTTTCATAAAATTTGAAATGTCTCGACAAAATTCCGCAAAGCTAATATATCTCAAATTTCAAACCATTTGGTCGGGTATTTTTTGCGTTGCTATATGCGGACAGACGGACAGACAGACGGACGGAGGGAGTGATCAGACGACGTAATAGGTGCTACGTATTTATATAATTACGAACGCACCTAAAAAGAGAGAAAATTTTGGTTGGATCAAAAATGATAACGAGATCAAAGGCAACCCCCACCCCTGTCCCCTAGAGATATCTTACGATATCATGTGCATCGTGATAACGTTATATATGTACAGCTCCTTAGGTAATTTCAGTAATATATTTGAAGCTTTGTATTTCTGAAGAAAAGAACACATTGACATACATATATTTAGCATGGAGAATTTCCTTTTCTTTAGAAAGGAGGGGGAAATTTTTAAACAGCCAAGCCATCTAGAATGATATTTGCTTTGAAAAATTAATCACTGTATTTCACATAAATTCATCAGATATATTTGGGCTTATAATCTTTAGCAAACTGTCTTCTTTCATTCTCTCTTGTCATTCTCTTTTTTGATTCATTGAATCTATACATGTATTATTAGTTATTTTAATTGCTGGAAGATGTAAAATAAAAAGATTATAAAACAGTAAAGCAAGTTTTATTAGACTGTTGACATGTTTCAGCTCAATCTGAGCCATTATCAAAACAAATAAGAATATTCTACAATTGCACAGTCTTTTAAGTTATTATTTGAAACGCTATCATTTGATTTTTCACGTACTTTTTCAAATTGTGCACGTTATTTTTTATTTTTTTTTACTTGGATGTTCATTTCCGTATTTGTAACTATGGAGTAACCCGAGCCACAATTTAGGTGAGTTAAATGATGCTGCATCGTTGCATATTGTACTTTTACGTGCTACAATCTCTATGGTTTTTCTTATAATGGACTGGTAGTATAGATACAAGTAAAAATAACATATGTAACGATGCAGCATAACTTAACAAAATTGTGGCTCCAGTATCTCCATGGTTACAAATATCCAATAAATAAACCAAATAAACATCCAAGTAAAAAAATAAAAAAGTAGCGTGCGTAATTTAAAAAAAAGTAGGTAAAAAATCAAATGATTGCGTTTCAAGTATCTTCATAGACCGTGCAATTATAGAATATTCTTATTTGTTCTGATAATGGCTCAGATTGAGCTGAAACATGTCAACAGTCCAATGAAACTTATTTTACTGTTTATAATCTTTTTATTTTACGCCTTTTAGTAATTAAAACTAATCATCGGGGGTGACCGTAATACTTACCTATCATGGATATGCATAACATAAAATATGAAAATAAAACATGTGTAAACTATTTATAAAATGTATTGCAATTCGAATAAAATCGTGGCTTGATGACGTCATAAACTTCAAATGCTCTATTACTGAATTGCGTAAAAGAAACATTCTTATAACTCCAAAAAGGATAATCATATTAACTAACAGTTTACTGCTTTGGATAAAGCATCTCATTTCCAATTAAAACATATCTTTGAATTGAAATTTGAATGAAATACAGGGTCATGAAAAATCGAAGAGTGTGGAAATTATGATTACAAATATCTCGGCACCTCATTTTCCGATCGAATTTATTCTTTATGCAAAATTTATGTTTTTTTTTTATTGTGTTTTATATTCACTCCTTAAAATAAACAATTTCGAAAATTTTTATATATCTTTTATCAGAATGAATATTTCGAGAGTCCGAAAAAAATAGTTCCGGATAACCGAGGTTACTGAAATTCAATAAGCTTCTTCCCATTATTACATACTAAGTACATACCAAATTTCAAGTCTCTATCTCAATTTGTTCGGGAGTTAGAGCTTTACAGACACACAGACATATAGACACACAGACGAACGGCAATTTTTTTTTTCTAAAAATATGTTTTTCGGAATCTCCAGTGTCTGAAACGTGTAAATCCGTCAAAAATTTTTTTTCGATTTTCAAAACGATTACAAGATTTACCCTATACTACGTATGATGGCTAAGTGAAACAGTCACTCTTTGCTACCTTGTCACTTATTGTTTCTTTAACAGAGTCAATTAGAACAACGGATGACTAGAGGTGTTGCCATGAATGCTCTATGAATAAAAGTTCTTGACTGAATTGTTAATTTACAGACATTGCGTGTGATCAAAACAGAGCAGTTTTTATCTTTGCCCAAACGCTTTCGAAAGAATTATGAGAATACCTAATGAAACAAGATATATTTGCTTAGTTTGAAATGTTAAATAATGGCTTGACTATTTGACCTTCTTTATACGACCTTCTTTATACGAGTGTTTATAGACACACAGGCAGACGGACGGCAAAAAATTTTTTTTCTAAAAATATGTTTTTCGGAATCTCCAATGTCGGAAACGTGTACATCCGTCAATTTATTTTTCGATTTTTAAAACGACCACAATACTTACCCTATACTACGTATGATGGGTAAGTAAAAGTATATAATTACAAGATGTTATATTTTGTTATATTTTTATGTATTCTTAGTTTAAATTAATTTTTTGTTTTTAATATTTTCTATTTTATGAAAAAAAAATAAGAATCATACGTGCAATTATATTTCATTTTATTGTATAAATATGTCTTAAAATGTGTTTAAATTATAAGCACTTTTTCCATTTTTACTTTCTTCTATCTATAATAGAAGAAAGTATTGTAATCGAAATTTTTTTCGACTTCCGGTTTTCAATGGATTTACACGTTTTAGAGGTAAGAGATTCCGAAAAACATGTTTTTACAAAATGTCTGTCTGTCCGTCTGTCCGTCCGTCCGTCTGTGTGTCTTCATTGTACCATCTAAAAGTGTATGATGTTATGCTTCAAATTGAACCAAATTTTTTTTCTATGTTTTAGGCTATGGCAAGCAGGTTCCATCAGAATTTGGGGATATTTCGACGAAAGGGGACGCTGTGATCGATATTTTTGTTCCATTTTCACTATTGTACCATCTAAAAAAGTGTATGATGTTATGCTTTAAATTAAACCAAATTTTTTTTCTATGTTTTTGGCTATGGCAAGCAGGTTCTGTCAGAATTTGAGGATATTTTGACGAAAGGGGGCGCTGTGATCGATATTTTTGTTCCATTTTAACTATTGTATCATCGAAAAGTGTATGAAGTTATGCTTCAAATTGAACCACATTTTTTTTCTCTGTTTTTGGCTATGGTAAGCAGGTTCTATTACAATTTGGGGATATTTCGACGAAAGGGGGCGCTGTGATAACCATTTAAAGATTTAAAATTAAAAAAGATGTGCAAATTAAAAAAAAATTAGAAATCCTAATTTTTTTCGTTAAATGTTCGGCCTTGATCCGGAGAATCCGGAGCAGTTTTTGTTTTGCTTCTATCTTAAAAAAATGGCTGAGATAGAGAGGTTTGAAATTTTAGGGTGGCTGACATTTTCAAACAAGACAGCAGAATTCATCCATAAACGGGTTTAATTTATGAGTTTTAGTTAACATGGTTTCGGCAAATTTTCTTTCATTGTTGTAACCATTAATCCTATTATATGCTTATCACTATATATTTATATTCGCCAACGTCAAATTATCGCCAAACTTGGCGACAGTTTGCGGAATATCGACAAATTTTGCGACCCAAGTAAGTTGCCATAAATGAAGCCAACTTGGCTGTAGAGGACTAATTTGGCGATATTCTCATTCAAATTCAATTTTGACGAGAACTGGGATTGAGTCTTCTTTATTTAGGTTCCACGCATTTTACCTTCGTGTTTTCCAGCAAAATTAGCTAAAATCGTAAAACAAAGGAATAGGGAGGCTATCTATTCCTGTCGTTCAACCCAGAAGGACTTTTCGTAGTTTAGTATACATCGGTTGTTCGCATCCCTGTAACCCGACGATTCGCAAGCAGCTGACGTACAACAGAATGACGAAAAATATTGATTTTATTGGCGATGTGATAGCGAATTTTGAAGTATTAACATGACTGAGATAGAAGAAAGTTTTGGGATTGGCACATCCGACTAGTTTTCTTTGTATTTCCTGCTTTCATGCCTGATTTTAATATGTAGATGACCCTTATCAGAAACTAAACTATATGCATTCATGGTATGCAGGCATGTGCGTGCATACAGGGCCTTCCATGAATTAAAACGTACTATTCTTCGTTTCTTGTACCAATCCAAACGGAAGTGTTTAATTTTATTTTATTTTTTGCTCATTAACATGTACAGAACATGTTAGTAATAACCTGAAAACCGATATTTGCATCAAATTTTGAAATTTTTGAGGCATTGAGTTTCTTTAAAATAAATGAAATATTGAATAAAATATTTCAAAAATATATTTCACTAAATGTTTTCTAAGAACATAAATTTATGTTCATGCCAATTTCTCTTTATATTGCATATTTTTGCCAAACAATTTCGCAGAAGTACTAGTATAAATCTATTTTAACATGTTTTTGAACTTACTTATTTTGTAATAAATAATGCTTTATCCATTACATCTAAAAAAATTGTTTCAGATCTTGATATTTAATTCAAACATTTGTATGAGGTTAACAAGCTGCAAATCGATTTATTTCTCTTTATGCTGTATACATTTCAAATAAATAGCGTCGTCTTTTCAGAAATTATTTAAGTACTAGTAATTGTTTAAGTTCTTTAAAAGCTGTTTCTTCGATTTTTCGAACCACTCTTTAATCGAAAATAAATGTATTTCGTAATTTATGAATATATATATATGTGTAAGTTAAAAATAATTTGTGTTTTTATTGCCAACTTAGATTTGTGTTGTTTTTAATTGAAATTTTTATTATTTTTTAATTAGATTTTTTGTTGTTGTTGTTGAATCTCTAGATATTGTTTTACCATGTTAAAAAAACAATTAAAATCATTTATAATGGAATTGAGGCAAGTAAGGAAATTATTCGTTATATGCAGACTTCGTTGTAACAAATATTATTTAAACGTTAATATTCTTTTTTTTCTAATAATATTAAAAGAATATAATAAAAATACACTTTTGTTCTCGGGCTTTACTCGTACATAGAATATTTAGAATAACGTAAAAAAAAGAAGTCGATTTTTTAAATTTCCGTTATGATTTTAATATCATTAATCATATTTCCTTAATTATATTTGATAATATATTATTTTATACTAACTGCATAAATTTATCGTAACCACTTCATATATGAATAATTTATCTCTGTTAGAAAATGTCACCAAGAGAGCAGCATCAAACTATGTTTTTAAAAATGCAAGCTGAAACTCAAAAACTCTTTTTAGTTCAGTTGCTGAAATGGTTTTAAGCATGTAGCAAGTAAAAATGCTACTAGGATTTAAAATCCTATATTTTATCACAGTATTCCAAAGGAATAAAACATTTAAGACTCCCACAAACTTGTGTAAATTTTTCTTAGTATTTCTTCATATTTGTAAATACTAGCTCCAAGAATTCTTTTGTTCTGCAATTGGGAATGTAGCCTGCAACTATTCTATCCAAGTGTTATATTCTACGTGTATTTATTCATCTAATAAATGTGTTTTTGTTCATCTTAAGAAGAATCTATTTCTAATATGTAATTCACAAGACATAAAGTTAAAACGTTTAACTTTTTAAAATATTTTCTATTGAAGAATCTTCTATTCATGCTTTCACATGGAATAATATTCTAACAATATCTAATGTCACACGCATATTAATTTTATTTTAATACTAATCAACAATTTATGCACAAAGGAATGAAAAAATTATTACATAATTTTATTTTTTTGGAAATTGAATTTTATTACTCCAAAATCTAAAATTGTTAAGCAGTTTCAAATGATGCATCCATTTAAAATTGTTCTTTAGAAATTGTCCTAAGGGAGGTTTAATGGATGTTTAAAATATTAGCTAAAGATGTTATAACTTAATCCAAACTGTCAATCGAGACATACTGTGGACTTTTATTTCCTACAATAATTTCTTTAATGTCACTTGGTTCAACTGCATTTTCATTTTTTATTCGACGGATTATTTTAATATCAATTCTTTTCAAAGGAAATTTAGTAAATAGAAAAAATGATAAAATTGATATGAACCTTAAAAAGATAAATAATTCTTTAATTACTTAGTTTGAGAATTTAACCCTTCATCTGCCACAATGTAATATTACTGTTATCCAAAAATTAAGCAACAAACAGGAAATGCTAATTCTTGAAAAAATGAAGTTGAGTGTTACTATTAAAAAAAAAAGGATATAAACATCGTGTGTAGCAAGTAGATAATATCCTTAATACAGCCATTTGATGTGACGTCACTTTGATATCAAAAATGGTCATATAGTCACTACGGTTTACTAGAAAGTGATATATTTCATTCGTCTCATTGTTATTCACAAGTTATCATAATTTTTTACTCCATTGTGAAGTCACTGTGACTGTTGCTTTGTAAAGAGCCACCAGGTGACGTTGCATCTTGGGATGCTCGTGTGACCGTCATTTGTAAATTCCATTGTGAAGATATAATAAGCGTTCCATTGTGGCGAGCCTCCAAATTTCGTCACAATGGAGTCCCGTGATGACTCTCAGGTGACTGATATTTGGAGACTCTACTGTGAAGTCATCATGAGCGCTTTTTTGTGGCAAGCTACTAGATGATTTCATTTTACTGTCACTTGGACACTCGTCACAAAAGAAGTAAACAAGTATTACGGTGAGTTTACATTGTAGCAGTCATGTGAGGGTCACATGAGAGCCCCATTATGACTTTATTATAAACTCATCTGAGACTTGTCACACAGCAGAAGTCACTAGGATCGGTCACTTAAGAATAATAATGAGTCGAATGAAATATATCACATTTCAGTTCTCTGAGGTGATTGTGACATTTGTATCGCAAAGAGACGTCGCATAGACTGGGTGTGCTGTCAGGACTCTACCACCGTCGTTTATATAATTTTCTTTCTAATACTCACAATTAACGTTTGTGTTCGGAAATTAACATTTTGGTTTCTTGCGTAACTTTAGGGCAGCAGTATACAGATGGTATTAATATTTTCTAAAATTATTATTATAATTTTCAAAACAATAATTTTTTTGCGCTATTTTTAACTCAAAAGGATAAGTCAATCTCAAAAAATTGTAAATCTCTTTGAATTATTAATTTTAGATAAGAAATTGAACTACATATTTATATTTTTAAAAATTGAACTGGTACTTGTACTTTAATTATACCATAAAGTTTTAAATGCAACAATATTTTTCTTTTGGTTAGTTTAATTGTTTGTTATTACTATTTCTTGATAGAATTATTTTCTTTGGCAGACGTTTGGAATGCATTCAAATGTTAATGCGTATCCTACATACTATTTTAATATTATATAAGTGCTAAGTATTGTTCATTGTAAAGTTTAACATTAGAACAATCAATCAGGAAAGCGAAAGGGACCACCTTCTATCATAGTCCCACGTCTTTAATTGGTTAAACTAAACTTTTATGTCAGAAATAAATTTCACCTCTAAAATACCTTACCGTAATCTGAAAGTTTCTGTTGAAATTAACGGATAATTATAAAATTTCCTTTAACACACGTTATGCGTCAGTGTTTATGTTATTATTTTTTTAATATAAAAGCAGTAAAAGTTGGCACAATAAATTTATAAACAAGGATACTTCAAACAATGTAAAGCGTCTGAAATGTTTTGTTATTGATTTTCATCTTTGACCTAAACTTAATACAAATAAATTATGAGTCGTTTTCTGTCAAACACTATGAAATAAATAATTCTCTCTGCAGTGTTATCTTATTTGAATGAACCACCAAAGCTATCAAAGATTAAATATACTGAAAACACCTGCTGCTTTATAATATACTAGCAAGCTACGCCCGCTACGCTGGTCAATTTCTTTTAACGAACCTTTAATCAAACAAAATATTGATATTTCATAAATAACTTTTATATTTTAACAGAATAATAAGGCTACTATAATTTGTGACTCGTGCTATAGCCAATATACACGTCAGGACACGTCGCCCTTATCATTATCTTTTTACGCATGAAGGTTTCGCTATGGTACTCCATTGGAAAATTTGGTAATTTTTGAAATTCAATATTTCAAAAACGGCATAATCATTAGATTTGAAATTTATATCAAGAAAAATACAGTTTTTTACCTTTCAAACGCAGTTTGTCTAACAATTTTCTGACAAATACTTTTTGAGCTATCATTTTTTTCAGTAACTTCAAATGTTTCATTTTCCGATTAATCTGTTGCAACAATTAGCGAAAAACCCAGTCGTCAGCAACGCATAGTTTTTTATTAAAGAAGCTGTTGGAGCAGGGATTGTCACCACCAATTTGCCACCATCACTTTTGAAATCGGTTCCGTGGTTCCAGAGATTCCATAGAAATTGTAATTTAGAATGACTTCAGAACGCTTTTCGCTCATTTCACCCATTTAAATTTCGATTTTTTTTAAAATTTATTCTTAGAGAGCATTTACATCTTATAAGTAACTACAATGCTAAATTTCAAATTTCTTGCCCCTTCAGTATAAAAAAGTCGCAATTTTCGAACATTTTTCGATCCTGCACCCCATTGATGTTAGTGGCACTGACATAAAATATAGTCTATGTTGGAGTAGAGATTGTCCCCATCAATTTGCCACCATTACTTTTGAAATCGGTTCTGTAGTTCCAGAGATTTCATAGAAATTGTAATTTAGACTGTTTTTAGAACGCTTTTCGCTCATTTCACACTTTTAAATTTCAATTTCTTTTTTATTTTGTTCTTAGAGAGCATTTACATCTTATAAGTAACTACAATGACAAATTTCAAATTTCTAGCTCCTTCAGTATAAAAAATAAAAATAAAACTGCCCAGTTAAACTGAGGGCATTGAGATCACAGGCTATTCACACTAATTGTATATTATAATCTTATTTCAAAGAATTTGAAATAAGCCCATCGAAAAATAAAGAAATAAACAATATATTAAGGGGGGGTCATCCCCCCGTTACCCCCCTCATAGTTAACTAATGAACCCTTAAACTAATCAGGTAAATCTCTAATTACAATGAATATATATACAAAATTTGAAGAAAATCGGATAATTCTGCATGAAAAACCCATTTATATAAATTAAGACGGGATTAGCCCCCTCCGTTCCCCCCCCCCTTTATACTTAACCAATCAATCCCGAAAAATAATCAGGGAAGCGTCTTAACCCAATGAACCTATAAGCAAATTTTGAAGCAAATGGGATAATTCTGCATGAAAAACCCATTTATATATATTAAGGGGGGGATTAGCCCCCCCCCCCCGTTGCCCCCCCCTTTATACTTAACCAATAAATCCCGAAAACTAATCAGGGAAGTGCCTTAACACAGTGAACCTATAAACAAAATTTGAAGGAAAACGGAATAATTCTGCATGAAAAACCCATTTATATAAAATAAGGGGGGGATTAGCCCCCCCCCCTTTCCCCCCTTTATACTTAACCAATCAATCCCGAAAACTAATCAGGGAAACGCCTTAACACAGTGAACCTATAAACAAAATTTGAAGGAAATGGGATAATTCTGCATGAAAAACCCATTTATATAAATTAAGGGGGGGATTATCCCCCCGTTCCCCCCCTTTATACTTAACCAATCAATCCCGAAAACAAATCAGGGAAGCGCCTTAGCACAGTGAACCTATAAAATTTGAAGGAAAACGGAATAATTCTGCATGAAAAACCCATTTATATAAAATAAGGGGGGGATTAGCTCCCGTTCCCCCCTTTATACTTAACCAATCAATCCCGAAAACTAATTAGGGAAGCGTCTTAACACAGTGAACCTTTAACCAAAATTTGAAGGAAATGGCATAATTCTGCATGAAAAACCCATTTATATAAATTAAGGGGGGGATTAGCCCCCCGATCCCCCCCCTCTTTATACTTAACTAATCAATCCCGAAAACTAATCAGGGAAGCGCCTTAACTCAGTGAATCTATAAACAAAATTTGAAGGAAAACGGAGCAATTCTGCATGAAAAACCCATTTATATAAATTAAGTGGGGGGGGAATTAGCCCCTTGTTCCCCCCTTTATACTTAACCAATCAATCCCGAAAACTAATCAGGGAAGCGCCTTAACACAGTGAACCTGTAAAGAAAATTTGAAGGAAAACGGATATTTCTATGAAGAGTTATCGCATTACGTACGTGCATACATACATACAAAACCGGCTGGTAAACTCTCAAGGCTTGATAGCCAGTTTGATAGCTAATAAAAAGAAAATTGCCCAGTTAAACTGAGGGCATTGAGCTCACAGGCTATTCACACTAATTGTATATTATACTCGTATTTCAAAAATTTGAATTAAGCCCCTTGAAAAATAAAGAAATCGACAATATATTAAGGGGGGTTATCCCCCGTGCCCCCTCATAGTTAACTAATGAACCCCTTAAACTAATCAGGGAAGCCTCTTATTGCAATGAATATATATATACAAAATTTGAAGAAAATCGGATAATGCTGCATGAAAAACCCATTTATCTAAATTAAGGGGGATTAGCCCCCCCCTTCCCCCTTTATACTTAACCAATGAACCCCCAAAACTATTCAGAGAAGCGCATTATCACAATGAACCTATATACAAAATTTGAAGAAAATCGGATAATTCTGCTTGAAAAACCCATTTATATAAATTAAGGGGGGGGCAGCCCTCCGTTACCCCCTTTATACTTAAACAATGAATCTCCAAAACCAATCAGGAAAACGCTTTATCACCATTAACCTGTATACAAAATTTGAAGAAAATCGGATAATTCTGCATGAAAAACCCATTTATCTAAATTAAGGAGGGATTAGCCCCCCTTTCCCCCTTTATACTTAACCAATGAACTCCCAAAACTCGTCAGAGAAGTGCATTATCACAATGAACCTATATACAAAATTTGAAGAAAATCGAATAATTCTGCATGAAAACTCATTTATCTAAATTAGGGGGGGGTTATCCCTATTTTCCCCCTTTATACTTAACCAATGAGCCCCCAAAACTATTGACAGAAGCGCATTATCAAAATGAACCTATATACAAAATTTGAAGAAAATGGGATAATTCTGCATGAAAAACCCATTTATCTAAATTAAGGGGGATTAGCCCCCCCTTCCCCCTTTATACTTAACCAATGAACCCCCAAAACTATTCAGAGAAGCGCATTATCACAATGAACCTATATACAAACTTTGAAGAAAATCGGATAATTCTGCTTGAAAAACCCATTTATATAAATTAAGGGGGATTGGCCCCCGTCCCCCCCTTTATACTTAACCAATCAATCCCGAAAACGAATCAGGGAAGCGTCTTAACCCAATGAACCTATAAACAAATTTTGAAGCAAATGGGATAATTCTGCATGAAAAACCCATTTATATAAATTAAGGGGGGGGGGGGTTAGCACCCCCGTTCCCCCCCCTTTATACTTAACCATTCAATCCCGAAAACTAATCAGGGAAGCCTCTAATCCAATGAACATATAAACAAATTTTGAAGCAAATGAGATAATTCTGCATGAAAAACCCATTTACATAAATTAAGGGGGGATTAGCCCCCCGTTCCCCCTTTTATACTTAATCAGTCAATTCCGAAAACTAATCAGGGAAGCGTCTTAACCCAATGAACCTATAAACAAATTTTGAAGCAAATGAGATAATTCTGCATGAAAAACCCATTTATATAAATTAAGGGGGGGATTAGCCCCCCGTTCCCCCCCCCCTTTATACTCAACCAATCAATCCAGAAAACTAATCAAGGAAGCGCCTTAACACAGTGAACCTATAAACAAAATTTGAAGGAAAAAGGAATAATTCTGCAGGGAAAACCCATTTATAGAAATTAAGGGGGGGACTAGCCCCCCCCGTTACCCCTCCCCCTTTATACTTAACCAATCAATCCCAAAAACTAATCAGGGAAGCGCCTTAACGCAGTGAACCTATAAACAAAATTTGAAGGAAAACGGAATAATTCTGCATGAAAAACCCATTTATATAAATTAAGGAGGGGATTAGCCCCCCCCCCATTCCCCCCTTTATACTTAACCAATCAATCCCGAAAACTAATCAGGGAAGCGCCTTAACACAGTGAACCTATAAACAAAATTTGAAGGAAAACGGAATAATTCTGTATTAAAACCCCATTTATAAAAATTAGGGGGGGATTAGCCCCCCCTGTTCACCCCTTTATATTTAACCAATCAATCCCGAAAACTAATCAGGGAAGCGCCTTAACACAGTCAACCTATAAACAAAATTTGAAGGAAAACGGAATAATTCTGTATTAAAACCCTATTTATATAAATTAGGGGGGGGGGATTAGCCCCCCCTGTTCCCCCCTTTATACTTAACCAATCAATCCCGAAAACTAATCAGGGAAGCGCCTTAACACAGTCAACCTATAAACAAAATTTGAAGGAAAACGGAATAATTCTGTATTAAAACCCTATTTATATAAATTAGGGGGGATTAGCCCCCCCTGTTCCCCCCTTTATATTTAACCAATCAATTCCGAAAACTAATCAGGGAAGCGCCTTAACAAAGTCAACCTATAAACAAAATTTGAAGGAAATCGGATATTTCTATGAAGAGTTATCGCGTTACGTACGTACATACGTACATACATACATACATACATACATACATACAGAACCGGCGGGCACATAAGCTCTCAGGCTTTGATAGCCTGTGAGCTAAAAAATGGCAATTTTAGAACGTTTTTTGCTGCTGCACCCCCTGGGGTTAGTGGCACCGAAATAAAATATAGCCTATGTTGGAGCAGGGGTTGTCACCATCAATTTGCCACCATCACTTTTGAAATCGGTTCGGTAGTTCCAGAGATTACCCCCTACAAACAAACAAACAAACAATCTTTACTCCTTTATAATATTAGCATAGATTCTACACACTTTTCTTTTTTCTTTACCATGATCTTTAAAATTGTCATTTCCTTCCCAATTTTTATCGTTTTTTTTTTTTCTTTTCAAAAATTTACTACTTTAACTTTTGGTCTTACAACTTTATCCATGTGTTATCAAAAATACATTCTGCCAAATTTTATTTCTCTGAGTGATTTTATTAAGGATTATAAATTGTTATATATTTTTATTTTAAAATCCATGTTTAAATATCTTTCACTCTATGTATGGTACTATTGTCAATGTTTGCTTAAAATAGTACTTTTTCATCTTAAATATATTTTTACACTCATATATTTAACTTAACTTGCTTCATGTACGTAATTATGGAATTCTGTAATGCATTTTTGACTCAGTTCCGGATCTGCTAGAAGCTGGAGTTTTAGAAATTATGCACAGTTTTATGGTCCCTATGACAGTACAATGTTTTCATATTTTCAGAACTTAACTATCACTTAATAAAATTATTGTAACTACATTTTGATTATGCGTTCACAAAACAATTCAGAAATCCTAAGATCTTTTAAATAATGTCCTGGCATTTAAAAAATATATATATTATCACGTGATTCAACGATAAATATTTGTTTGTTACAATATTATAACGTAACAAATTCAGTGACATAAAAATGTTTATTTTTTCCTGTCCTGTTGCCATATCCTAAGAAGAAACTTAGCAAAAAGATTTTTTTTAAAATAACAATCCATTGATTTTGATCATTTAATATAAGATTTTTATCTGGGAATGAGGTATCATAGAAAGAACATGAATTTTAAATTCGGCGTGGAACTAAATGGCGTCGAAATGAACTGCATTTGAAGGAATGTGCATATGCCATTTGTCTATTTTCGTATTTTGCCTTGTGCTTTAGATTTTTGATGCGTGAAAAATCTCCTACTTTTTAGTACACTAATAAAAGGGTGTTTTCAAAACATTCGTTTTTATATTTTAAGAACTTATTAATTATTTAAGAGTTACATACAGATATATGATTAATTTTTTTTTATCCTTCTAATTTCTTCCTTTCTTTGCAATTAATTTATTACGTATTTGATTTATAATCAATTTTTCTTTTTTTTTTTTACACTTTCCAACATTGTTGAAAAGTGTTTATGACTTCAGTTTGTCTGTCCGTCATCTAACTATTGTAAATACACTCGGATTGCCCTGTAATTTTTTATATATGATTGAAGTTTACTATAGCACGATTGCTATTGTAAATGAAGTGTGTAGCATTTATAGTTCGTCTAAAGGGACGCACAAAAGCGGTCCTTAACATTATGGTATATGTGAAAAAATCGTTTACAGCGTATTTTAATTATGTTTTCGACAGCTTCTGTTGAAAATCACGCACAAGAGTCATTGGCAGTGATTCGAGTAATTAATGATGGACGGGGATGACTGTCAGAGTGCAGTTATAAGCATTCCGTCTTGTTCCAAAAGAAAGTATTGGCTGAGACGGATCCTTTCGAGAAGATGAGTAACCTCACGGGACAATAAAAACTAAGATGCGAAAAATACACAAAATACTTGGTAAATTATTTCACAGTGTCTTTAAAACCCCCTAACCGCCGAGTAAAAGGGCAAATTTGTAATGTTGTATTCTCTGCAAGTTTTTTAAATGCTAAAAAAAGATGAATTGTCAAACTTGATGTAAAAAACTTAATTGCGTATTTGAGTATAACCCTTGAGAGTATTAACCATTACTCAATGTTTTAAAACTGCACTGTATTTATATAAATGTATATTAATTTAAGCAATGCTTCTATTACAGTGAAACCTACAGCATAGTGAACGGATATATCAGTTCAAGGTGGCGGTGAGAAGGTTAAAAGAGCTATCATTCATACAATGTTTTTTAAAAAAGGTGTGTGTGTGTGTAAGGGAGTAATTCTGGTAGCAGAGTTGTCTGACATCCTGCGTGATTTCATGAAATGTCTGTTATTAGATTCCACAATTTCTTGTTAATTTTAGCTTAAAAGGGGGAATTTACGATTGTTTGTAGCTTGGTTTGAAGAATGTTCGGCGATTTGTGGTCAAATTGAAAATTACAAATTACATCAAGAAAGAGAAAAACTGCTGGCGACACAGTTGCCGTCAAACTTCACGAAATATACTGACGACGACGTGACTTCACGAAAATATAGCTTTGGATTTGTGAATTTTATTTCAATTTGAGCTTAGATTTCAGAAGTATATACGCAAATTGAGAAATATGAACAAATAAACTGGGAGCGTTCAATTATTATTAACTGGAAAATAGGTGTCGACGGATTATTTTTATAGTATAAGGACATTGAAACAAATCTAACCAAAAGCGCTAATTCCACTAAAGCTGTAACTGAGCATCGGGATATAATTCTACTTGCTATAAAAATCAATTCTATAATATGCCTAGGTGTGACAACAGTCCAGTGACTATATTTGTCTTAAAAGTGTGCCATATAAAACTGTTAACCTCTCTTTCTATCAGTATTTGCGAATCTTAATGAAGCATTCGTTAGCGACGATGACTAAAATATTTACAATTCTTTCAAATAGAATTAATCTTTTTGTTATTTTGTAAGTATATACAATAGTTGTATTACACTTGTATAAATACGAAAGATATGGTATACAACTTGCTAAGACGAAATCGCTAGGAAAAGAAAGAAAAAAATCCGTTTTAGACAGGTTTTTATCTTAAGTTTCAATCACATGTACCTCGTACGATATTTTGTATATGCTATTTTCTTTCACGTCCTTCGAGCGGCTTATTCGCACTGGAAGTAGGGTTATTTTGAAAACTGAATGGAATGAGTTAATGAAAGCAACACTGGGGGATTTTGGCGAGCAATCGCTTCTAAGTGTTTTACACAGTTGTGAAACATCCAAGAGCCAAGAACAATAATTTTTAGAGAGTTCTGATTGGTGGAATTTGAGCTGAAATTTATCGTAGGAAATACAAATAAGTTCGGCATTGACGAATTTACGAGAGTAAAACTATCACACTGTTTGTTTTTGACCGTTGTCTTCTTGAAAAATCTGTTATGAAGAGATATCTGAAATTGTCTATGACAGGAGAGTACATGTGATAGCAGCTTTAAGATTTTTTACCGCGTGTTGTAATCGTATTTAATATTCTTCTCTGAACTATGAAACTTTTTCCTTTTAAAACATGACTTCGTTACTTAAAAATATTTTGTTTCGAATGCTTTTACTATATTAATAAAACTAAAACAACTACAAACTATAAACAATAGATGTTTAATATTCATGAACTTTTTAAAAATAAATACAGACAAGCCTTTAAACACAGTACAAAAATGCTAGGATGCAAAATAAAATGAAGGAAGAGAAATACCTGCCTGGATGGTTTAAAAATTAAAAATTTGAATAATTCGATGAAAAACCAATTCCTTTTGATAAAAAAGAAAGTTCACAATACTGACGACTTTCTTTGCAATTTTTATCTAAGACGAGAAAACTGTAGATATTTTGTAAAATGGAAACATTGCACGAAGTATGTATAGTAAAATTATCTATGAATATCTGAGCATAGATGTTCCTATTGTTGATTTCATCCCGAGGAAAAGTATACGCTTATTCTATCCATATCTGTATTTCTAAAAAGCCGAATATATTATTAAAACTGAATGAGGTCGAGACAATAAAATCTGATTGGAATTCTGATTTCTAATTTTTTTTCCTAGTAAATTTTCTGGACAAAAATATGTCGCAATTTCAATAACTGTTCGTCTATAGAGGATTCTTGGCACTCCAACTTAAAAAAAAAATAGCAAACAGAAATTCAAGTTGTGAAATTTCATTAAAGAATTTTGCACGTTTGAAATTGAAAATCTGTAACATTTTAAAAGACGAACGTTAAATAAGAAATAACATAAAATTTCTAAAAGAATTTTTTTCGAATTTTTTGTAGTTTAAAAAATTAGTAATATTTTGAATTTTTATGTTGTCATTTAAAAAACAATTTTTTAAATATACAGTTGATTTTATTTTAGATACAATTCAATTAATAGACAAAAATAAATTTATATAAAATAAGAATAAAAATTTCTGAATTTATTTCTATATGGAATATAAAATATTACAAAATAAATTTTCAGATATCTGGGGTAAAAAAGAAAGGTGTTCAGAGAAGTAAAAAGTTTATTTAAATCTATACTTTATAAAATAAGTATATGTACACAAATTAGTCTAATCAGCCGGTTTTCAAACACACAACTGCTTGTTTAATCTTGAAAAGTTCCGTTTTTAATGGTGGACTTTAAATTTTTAAATTAAATAAAAAAATAATAAAGTTTTAAATTTAATTTTAAATTCTAATTTATTCTAATTTTGATAATTAGATGATTCGTTTCCGCAAATGTTAAGCATTTTCATTTGAATGAGAAATTAACTCTCTAATTGATAAATATTATAGCAAAGCTGTGAAATCGATCAGAATTTTCAGAAAACCAAATTTCATTCAATGTCATTTATTATTTTTTTGTGAAGTGCCAGCCATAATTCATATTTCTATGCTTTTGCAGAATCACTTTTCTTGTAGAAAATATGTGTCGTAATTCAGTTCACAATTTCATCTTAATATCACAATAACAACACAGATCTACAATGAAAATACGTTTTACTAATATTAGTTGTTCATAATGTAAGTTTTGGTGCTGAATTTTAAAATCACAATAAAAATGGTGTATCACGTAACATTATTGCAGAAACTTTAATTTTTGACACGTGAGCGCTTTTACAAACTGCTTATTAAATTAAATTGTGAAACATTTTTTTAAAATTTTTTATTTCACAAAGTTAAATGTGTGTAGTGTTGCATATTTCATTAGAAACTTTTATTTCACTTATTTTGGAGTGAAATATAGGAATCGGGATAACATACGGACCCCACATAAAGTTAGTTAAGATCGTGTTTAGGTGTTAATAATGTTGTCCAAAAGTTAAAATAAAGCACATTTAGATTCGGCAGCCCATTTCTATGGAGGGAGATTGAATACCACACTGATGATTGTCTTTTTTGCTCATGTAGGTATAATTCTTAAAATAAGAACGTCTGTATATACCCTAATCTTCAATGACTATACCACTTGTTCCACACGGTCCACAAACTTTAGGCCCTCTTTTACATGGTATTTGAAGATTCCACAGATTCAGATAATAATGCTAATAATGCTTTTCAATATAATATAGACAATGATACCCCTCAAATATTCAATCAATTTGATTTAAACAGAGATTTGGGATTGCCTGAAAGGTCTGCTAAAATTTTAGGTAACAAATTGTAATATATTTTACTCCACCTTTCAATCCGTCACTCGTGCAGAGAAATATATTATTCTTTATCGTTGATTGATATGCTGGATCGTTGATTGATATATAAAGATGCGTGATGCCAGACACGATGTCAGTTTGCAAATCAATTCACTAGGACACTTCCAATAAATATTAAAGTAACATTTATTAACGACACATTTTAACATTTACAACAAAACACAATATTTACATTTACCGGCAAATATATAGCAGATCCTACAGTCGATTAAATTACACTTGGAATACTCGCTACGTACTCGGTTAAAACGCTATTAAAACACCGTTCTTGTCTCATTTAGACGTACACCACTAGATTTATCCAATATAATGACCACATAGGACTGCAGAATAACAGTTTGCCCTTAGGTTTTATCTTGCAAAGCACTTCCAGGAAACAAACACTCGTGTCTGCTCACAACACAACCACTCTCTAAACTCAATTCAAAATGATGTCACGCCCTGCCAACAGCAAGACCACCCTCTAATCTGACCTCACTGTATTCTCTCGCACATTGCATTCTACGGACAGTGTGCGAGACGGGCAGTGGGCAGTTCTACTCCCATCTATTCCCTTCTTCTCTTTCTGCGGTCATCCCACGTGTCTAACTTGACCTCTCGTCACGTGCTCATGGAGTCTGCCCGCTTATCTTCTGCTCAAGAATTCTCCCCTCTCTATTGTCAAGCACGTTCCATGTGATTATAACTCTTTTATGGAGTTTGCTTTCAGATTTTAATTTCGTAGACAAGAAAACGTGTCTATAACACAAGTACGGAAGTATGAACACACAGATAAATACAATATAGAAGGTGTATCAGAAAACCTTGACACATTTAAAAAAATTATATATATAAAAAAATGTATGCAAGATAGAAACTAGAAATTCACGTATGTGTTACTTTAGATATTGTAGTTTTTTTTTCTGTGTCAAAAAAATCAACAGATGGTTCTAGTTAGTCCGTGATAGCAACATTTACAGAATGTGCCAAGCTGTTTCTCTTAGTCCCCAGAGATCGGTACGCACTGCCGCGAGGCAATTATCAACTCAATTTCCAACAGTGCATCGTGTGCTTTATAAGAAACTTCGCCTTCATATGTTTGAAGTGCAGGTACTGCAAAATTTACAAAGGAATGCCAAACCTCATCGTTTTGACTTCGCTGTGCAAATGCTCAATTATCTGGAAGTAGATGGCTATTTTTTTTAAAAACATCATTTTCACAGATGAAGCAAAAGTGAACAGTGTTGAAGAACTGAAAACACGCATAATTGCTCCAATTTCACGTATCACGCAATCGATGTTGCAACGAACATAGGCCGAGATAGATTATCGACTAGATGTTCTTCGTGCCACGAAAAGTACACATATTGAAATTTATTGACTATATTAACAAAAAAAAACTCTAATATCTCAGGTAACACATACGTGAATTTCTAGTTTCTATCTTGTACATATTTTTTTTTTATAAATTTTTAAAATGTGTCAAGGTTCTTTTTATACACCCTGTATATATATATATATATATATATACATAAGTTTAATTAATCAGTAAGTTACATAATACACACGATAAATGATTGTGCATTTTTACTGGATTTCAAACTTTTGAAAACACACTTGAATTAAATAAAACGAAAACAATTTGCATGACCTGGATTAAAAAAAGACATTAGTAAAAGCATTTAAAACACTTATGATTAATACCTGCGCATGACATATTGGTAGGAAATTATTAATGCCGTCGAAAGATTTGAAATATGCAAAAAGTTTTTTTTTTTACATATGAATTCTCTATTAAATATTTTTAAAAGTTTGAATTTCACATGCTTTCATTCATATAAAAGAAGTTTATTTTAATTTATCATATATGATAAAACTTTCTCCTCTCTCTAACATTACCCATTTATTTATAAATTTTATCAGAGAAATTACGTGTTATTAAAAAAGAAAAAAAATCTAATGAAAGCTTGTAAGCACTCTATCCAAATCCAGGTAATATTTTTTTATTAGAAAGCCTTCAGAATGTTATTTAAGGAATTATAGAAGGATTATAGAAAGGATGAGAAATCGATCATAATTTGCAGGAAAAAAAATCTTTATCGATCCTTCTTTCCCGTTTATAGGTTTTTGTGAAGTGCCAGTCTTCATTTATATATTCTATGCTTTTTTTTTTTTAACTATTTCTAAAATAGTTGAAAAATGTTTATTCATTCGGTTTGTCTGTCCGTCTGTCTGAATGTCTGTGCTCTAACGTCAGTAAATAATCTCGGATTGCCATGAAATTGATATATGTTATTGAGATTTACTATTGCTTGTTCACCATTGAAAATGAAGTGTATGTAACATTTATATTTCGTTTAGGGGGACACTCAAATGAATTACGTTACAGTGTGGTATATGGGGAAAAATAATTTCCAATGTATTTTTATGCTGATACATTATTTTAAACGTACTGAAATGGATATGTCACTCAGGTGCACTGCAGAATATGCTGTACATAGCATTTAACGTTCATTTACAGGGACACACAAATATCGGTTACTACGAGCGATAATTGCTGGAAGAGCTGTGGTATGCACTGGTATTCTTTGTTGTGGCATGTGTTTTTAAGTTTAATTTTCTTTTGCATATTATTTGGTGTGTATAAATTCTATAGATCTTATATAAGGCTGCACAAAAGAATTCTAGTACTTTTCCGTTTAATAAAGGAAATTGCTGAAGGAGAATTTTCAACTGTGCTATGCGATTAACAATTGAACTAAATTTTAGCATACTATGTAGCATATATATAAATATATAGATCATATACAGGGTTAACCAAAAGAGTTCGGAAACTTTTCCGACGATAGATGGTAATTATTTAAATTGAGTTTTCACATGTGTTATGTGTTTTTCAAATCGTTTACTTATATATCATCTTCCACCTTATTAAGACTGGAAATTTTATTACAGTATTCTGAAGGTGTTGGAAAGTGTTTTATCTATGCTTGACGCAGGATTTTTCTTTCTAGTTTATTTTCGAAGTCACTTTTCTTGTAGAAAAAAATGTGTCATAATTCAGTTCACCCATATCATCGCCAGATCACCTATGTTTTCGTTTCATATACGCTTTTTTTATTCGTTGATAAATTTGTAATAGCTGCCGCTTCCGATTAAGTCTTATTTTCTGAGAAAAATGATATCTCTTATAGTATGAGGGGTTTTTTAATCTACATACGTGGGCCAAAAGTCTCGCATCATATGTATTGTTATAATATGTTCTCAATATGAATGCCTACGTTGTCAAAACACAACTGCAGGTCATCGTTCATGTTCCTCAGAATGTTGTCCACTAAGATTGGTATTATGGCATGGCACTCAGTAGCAATTCGCTCACGCAAATGGTTTTTATCCCTGATCTTCTCGCTGTAAAGTTTCGATTTAAGATAACCCCATACAGCAAACTCTACGCGCACCCAGAAAAACGTTTTGTTGAATCAACAAAAATTTAGTTGACACAACAAAACTTTTTGTTTACATATAGGTCAATGGAAATTTTGTTTGAATCAACAAAAAAAAATTTTTTTTTGCAATTTCAAAAAAAAATTTTGTATCGTCAGCAAAAAAATGTTTTGTTAATTCAAGTAAATGGGTTCAATTTTACTTGAATTTTGTTAAAACAACAAAAATGTACTCAACAAAACATGTTTTGTATATTTAATCAATTCCTTTTCTGGGTACGCTCATCAGTAGTCAGCATTTTCACCTACAAATTAAAAAAATAAATAAAAACCAAATTAAAAAATTAAAAAACTCTTATGATGCGGGACTTTTGGCACCTTGTATATTCTTGAATTCATTGTTAAATTCGAAGAACAAAATTTATTCCTTCTATAATAGTAAAAACGAAACATGTTATGTATCGAGCACTTTAAATTTTTCAATTCAAATGTATCTTTGTTATTAACCGACTCAAAAAAGGAGGAGGTTATCAATTCGACGTGTATGTATTTTTTTTTAATGTATGTACACAGATTATTCCGGAACTATGCGTCCTATTTATGTGATTTTTTTTTTTTTTATTCGAAAGAGAATACTCTCGAATTGGTCCCATTTCAATTTTATGAAAATTGGTTCAGTACTTCTTCAGAAATTCAACAAAAACGAAAAAAAAAAAATAAGCATTTTAAAAATAGTTAATTTGTTGGGCAGACGACTTTCATTTAATATCCTAAAATATTCTATTACGTGAATTTGCAAATAAAAAGACATATTTAAATCAGCTTTAACTTATCGGATAATAATTCTGCATGAATAAATTACAGGGGGGATTACCCACTGCTCCCCCCTCGTTATAATTAATCAATGAGCACCTTATCACAATGAACGTATATACAAAATTTTAAGCAAATCTGATATTATCAAGAGTTATTACGTTCGGGCCATCAGTTGTTGGGCAGGCGACTTTCAAGTTGCAAACAATAAAAAGACTGAACTTTTTTAATCAGCTTTAACTTATAGGATTTATTTTCATAGGACAAACTTTTTAAAATCAAAACTAAAACTTTTGAGTGTTGCCAAATTTGAAAAGCAAAATTACATAAAATTGTGAATTGGATAAATATAATACAACGTACGGATAAAAATTATAAATTATGCCACAACAAATCTACTTTTGAATCTTTTAAAAGTTCCATTGTTGCAGTTTCACAGCGGTTTGGCATATTTTGATGCATACTATAGAGTGACAATATAGAAAGAAAGAAAGAAAGAAAGAAAGAAAAGGGTATAGTATTATAGGCGACATTGTTAGCGCAGTGTATTTACCTTGTACAGAACGTAAAAATCAATACACATTAAGCATAAGCACCGAAATAAAGGTGAAAATAAGCATTCGCCAGTCGCCACTCGTCAACTTCAAAAACTGGCGATTAAAAATATGGAAAGAACCGTCCAAATGCAGGATTTTCCAATTTCCTTTTTTGCCTAAAATTCGCAATTTTTCCGCGCCTGATGAACAAAATTCATGATTTTTTCGTGCCCAATCACCGAAATGTAAGATTTTTTCGCACCCATTCGATGAAATTCAGGATTTTTTCACACCCGATCGACGAAATTCTTGATTTTTCCGCGCTCAATCCCCGAAATTCTTGATTTGTCAGCGCCCGAAAGCTGAAATTCTTGATTTCTTCGCATCCGATCGTCAAAATTCATGATTTTTCTGCATCCGACCGCCGAAATTTATGATTTTACCGCGTCCGATCGATGAAATTTAGGATTTTTTCGCTTCCGATCAACGAAATTCATGATTTTTACGCACTTGATTGCCGAAATTTGTGATTTTTACGCACCCGACCGCCAAAATTTATGGTTTTTCGGATTCCGATCGATGAAATTCAGGATTTTTCCGCGTCCGATCGACGAAATTCATGATTTTTCTGCACCTGACCGCCGAAATTTGTGATTTTTAGGCGTCCGATCGCCGAAATTCATGATTTTTACGCGTCCGATCGACGAAATAAATGATTTTTACGCGTCCGATCGACGAAATACACGATCGACAAAATTTATGATTTTTACGCTCCCGAATGAGGGAAATTCATGATTTTTATGCTCCCGAATGATGAAAATTTATGATTTTTATGCTCCCGAATGATGGAAATTCATGATTTTTACGCTCCCGTATGAAGAATTTGCAATTTTTTCTGGTCTAATTGATGAAATACACATTTTCTGATTTTGTGAAGATTTTAGCCTTTTTTGTCTGCGGGCCACAGGTTGTGCATGTGTAATGTCTATCATGTTGTGGGTTTTTATTTAGTGTATAAACATACCTATTTTATTATTGTCAGATATTAATTTTAGACAATTTTTTTTTAAAAAAAAGGTACGTATGTAGTTATCTACGCAAGTACCCAAGCTTAATGAGACTTATGTAATTAGCTACATAAGCATGTTGTGTATAACTTTGCTGTTAACTTATTTTAAAATTCAAAATAGATTGAAAATTAGTATCTCAAGTTTATTCAAAGCAATATAAATTAAAATATTTTATTTAGTACATAAATTACTTTGCTGTAAACTAATTATACATTTTTTAAATTAAATATTCAGTGACATAAATGTACTTACTGGCTACTAAAGAAATTATTCTCACTCGCCACTAACTAGCTACTAAAAAAAAATTAACCTACCGGCCAGTGGCTACTAAGCAAAATTCCTTATTTTCACCTTTATACCGAAATCAGTGAGTCACGCAGTTATAAAAACTGTAGTATACAGCCCGATTATGACACATTATCCAAGACGATTAGGTGAGAATAATGATAAAATTTCTTATCTTCCGTAATCGAGTCTACTGACAAGGTTAGCGTGAAATAAAAAAGATATTAGCAACAATATGGTTTAATATAAATATAGATATCATTAAAGGCTTTAAAGACATTAGATGAGAATAATGATAAATTTTCTAATCTTCCGTAATCGAGTCTACTGCCAAGATTAGCGTGAAGTAAAAAATATATTAGAAACAATATGGTTTAATGTAAATATAGATATCATTAAAGGCTTTAAAGACATTAGATGAGAATAATAATACATTTTCTAATCTTCCGTGCTCGACTCTACTGTTGTAAATATAGATATCATTAAAGGCTTTAAAGACATTAGATGAGAATAATGATAAATTTTCTAATCTTCGATACTCGAGTCTACTGCCAAGGTTAGCGTGAAATAAAAAAGTTATTAGCAACAATATGGTTTAATGTAAATATGGATATCACTAAAGTAATAAATAAATAAATAAACTTTTTAACCAAAAAAAAAAAAAAAAAAAAAAAAAAAAACAGACTTCAAAAACTACTAAAAAGCGAAAAATAAACTTTTTAACCAAAAATTGAACCGACTTCAAAAACTACTAAAAAGCGAAAAATAAACTTTTTAACCAAAAATAGAACCGACTTCAAAAACTACTAAAAAGCGAAAAATAAATTTTTTAACCAAAAATAGAACCCACTTCAAAAACTACTACAAAGTAAAAAATATTTTTTTTTAATAATAGTTAATAATAAATTAAATTAAGAGCATTGTATTTACCATGCATATTATTATATTTATGTACATTAATTTGACTTTTTGGAGTCGGTGCCAGCCAAGCCATGTACAAAATTCAAAACAAAATATCCAATATACATGTAACACGCGTATAAATTATATCTACATAAATACGAGACAATAAAAAAAAATACACACAACTCTTCAAATGGTAGAAAATACAATGATTTAAATTATTAACTAATTTCCAAAGCAATGTTTGTCGACATATATAGTTGCTAATCTCATTTGAAAATACACATTTATAACATCAGATGAAATGTTTAAAAATGGTAACATGGCTTTATTTGGCTTGGCTGGCACCGACTCCAAAAAATCAAATTAATGTACATAAATATAATAATATGCATGGTAAATACAATGCTCTTAATTTAATTTCTTATTAACTATTATCTAAAAACAATTATTTTTAACTTTGTAGTAATTTTTGAAGTCGGTTCTATTTTTGGTTAAAAAAATTATTTTTCGCTTTTTAGTAGTTTTTGAAGTCGGTTCTATTTTTGGTTAAAAAGTTTATCTATACTAGCAACTTGCGCAGGCTATACTGAGTCCTGTGTGGATCCGAAAATTCTGCTTAAAGTCAACTCGAAACCCGACCCAAATCCGACACACGTCAACCGAAACCGAACCGAATCTGCAGTGAAAGAAAATTAATCTATATTTTAACACAGATATGGAAAAGTTGTCTACAACTATATCTCTAAAATCAGTTTTGTCTTTATTGTATAAAAATGAACACATTATTGGTATAAAATGAACTTATAAAATGAACATACTCAGTAATATTCAAATATATAGTTGTTTTTTTAATTTGAAAATAATCAGGACTTCTTTTTGAGAAATCAGGCGAACCCAAAACCGAAATATTTAAATTCAATCGACCCGAACACAACCCGGAACAACAACAAAAAATAAATAGGCGCCAACTCGACCCGACCCGACCCGACCCGAACCACGGATCAGGCCAGGTTCGGTTACAATAGAGTTACCCGACCTGATGTAGGACTTTAATTTATAGCTTGTATTCATTATACAAAATTCGAAGATCGAAAATATATTCCTTAAATAATAATAAAAGTAACCATCTTAATCACCAAACATTTTTGAAATATATTTGATTTAAAAATGCAGCATGTAGTTACCATATTTCTCAAAACATTTTCGTGACAAAATGTTCCACGATTTTTTTATGAGATGAATTTCACATTTATGAAAGACATTCTCAATCTTCTTGAATATATTTTCTGAATGTCAGATTTATTGATTAGAAAGATTTCCTTTATATTCCAACAATTTGTTTGAAATAACTTTTGAAAACTTTACACCAACATTTTTCTGACAGCAAAAGGTTTCTTCTGCAATAGATTCCACCAAACATTTGAATACATATCGCCCACTCTTGTGGAATATTGAACCGAAATCGTCATACATAGTGTTAGAAGCAAAATGCTTCCAATGTTATTTCTTTCTTTTGTGGAATTTGATTTATGATTATTTTATAGTTTATAAAAGAGGTGACTTGAGATCGTAAGTGTTTTGGAGGATCACAAAAATAGAATTGAAGAAAGTAAGAACACACAAACACACACACACACACACAAAAAAAAAAATAATAATAATAATGTAGACATTTTATTGTCTGCATAAACTCTTTTTTTCTTAAATTATTATTTTTTAAAAATTTTCATTTGAAAGTTTTAGGTGACGATGAATGTGCTTCATAAAATATACCATATGTAAAAAGTTTAAATAAAAAACTATAACAATTTGAAAGTAATGCTATGATTTCGCTCCTCCCAATATTATATGATTTCTGTTTAGTACAAATCAAAGAAACACGAGATTGGAGTTTTTGGACAGGATATTGAATTTTTATCGCCTAAAACTGTACAAAAGTGTAGAAAGTGTCTAAAAGTGTACTAAAGTATACGGAACTCCAAATAATGAAAATATGAAAAATTCTGTGTGTGTAACCATTTCACATTTATGAACAATATGAATAAATATCTGACAATACTTTCATACATATTAGAGACTGTTAATTTTCATTATTATTTGTTATTATTATATGTTATATTGTTATTGTTTGTTATTATTATTTGCTATATTGTTATTATTTGTTCTTCTGCTCACTAGATGGCAAGACCTATCATTAGTGTTAGAAAAGCTATAAATTAATTAATTTAATATTCACAATCACTTTTTAAATAATATACAGTCAATCAACTTGCATTGAGTTTTTATTTATTTATTTATTTATTTATTGTCTGTCAGCGTAACTAAACTTGAAGCTATGGAATGAGTTTTTGTTTAGGCATATTAGAAATCTATTTCTGTCAAAATATTTACAGGTTTCAATCCATAATGCTTTCAACTGTAATTTTATAGTTCATATTCCCTAACATTAAATTAGGGGATTTATGGTTGAGTTTTTAAATAGTACATTCATACCAGTTAAAAAAAAAAAAAAAAAAAAAAAAAGAAATATATATATATATATATATATATATATATATCCTAATAATATTATAAATCCGATTGTGTGCAAATGTTAGGCTGAAGCCAGCGTCAAAATGGAGAAATTAATGGCCCTGTATCTTTGCATATATGTGGATTATAACCCGGAAATGAACATAGACTGGTTTTTGTTTATTTTATTCAAATACTTTTCTTAATAATTCAAAATTTGATTATTTTCATAGAGAATAAATTTATAGATAAAATTTAACCATTTTACTTTATCGTTGCTAGGGCTTTGATCGTTGCCAATAAATAAAAATGCGAAAAAATAATTTTTCCTCAACAATTAAGTTTCAATTGAGCGATTTTCACGTGAAAAATGAAAATAATTCAAAAGAAGATGAATTTCTGTGATATTTGAAACAATAATATGGAGTATTTGTTATTATACATGAAGTATGAACAGTGACGCACCCAGGATTTCGCTTTGGGGGGGAGGGGGGGTTAATGCATTTTAGAGGTCTACACGGGCCCGGGCTTGGCCCGTATCCGGCAAAGTGAAGTTAAACTTTAAAACAGGCCGGGCCGGCAGAATTAGAAGATTTTTAATAGGCCTTGCTGGACTGATTGAAAAAATAAACGGGCTAACAAAAAAATTTAATGGGCCCGCGGGCGGTGTACTGGCCTTGGACCCGTGATTCGTGATGACTTGTAGATTTTCACTTATTGAAACTTCAGTTGTTTTCATGCATCGTAAGAAACAGAATATTTGAAATATATACGTTTAACCCTCTTTTTTTCGTCTTTGAATGAAAATCAGTTCATCACTGTCACTATCAATACTAATTTAAAAATCAATTTTACGTTTAACTGGCCCGATATAAAAGTTTAAACGAAACCGGTAAAATGTGATGATGACGTTTGCGATAATAAGTATAAATCTGCTTCATGAAGTGACGCTAGTTTGGCAACATCATCAATAGAGTAATATAACATGTCAAGCGTAGAGATCAGCATAGGATGTTTACATCGTGTCTGAGTCTAAGTTTTATTGTTTTAGCAGACTCGTGCCGAGCCGAGATCAGGCTTAAATTCTTTTATATACAGTCGAGCCGGGTCGCAACTGGACTTAATTGGGCCCAAGCAGTTTGTTTTGTCAAAATAGTAATAGAAATAATAAGTTGCTGTTAACGGATTCAGTGAAAATATACCTTAAATGATTCTCAAATTCCCAGTTTAAGAACATGAAACTCTCCGAAACATTTTTTGACTTATTTTTAACTGTAAAGGCATAAAATTGACAGGTCTGACTTTTGAAGCGATTTGGAATCGAGTACTGTTTTCCATTTTTTGATAAATAAATAACCTATTGAGATATAAGTATTCATTTCTTGTGACGATAGGTTTTTCTTCTTTACCGTGCTATCGCGTCCGGAAATTTAATTCAAAACGCCAATTCTGATAGTATTTTCTGAAAGATTTTTTGCATTTATCAGAAAAAGGAAAACGCTATTCGATTACATAGTTTCTGAATAAGACCACCTGTCAATTTTATGCATTCCTTAAGAAAATTGAATTCATAAATGTATCAGAAAGTAGCTCCATTTGATTTGAGAAGAGCCTTAATATGTTACGAAGAAATATTTTCAAAAATCTACTTTTTTATACAGCTTAAAAGGTATGATTTTTTTAACCCTCTTTTTCTATTTTCTTCTAAACTACATTAATTCTTTTAATGAATCTTTACCTGAAGGATAAAAAATCTAAGTAATTATTACTGTTGCTATTCTGTTTTTTCTGTCTTGTAAACATGTAAGTTAAAATATATTGTAAAATTTCTCCAAAAAGATGTATGCAATATTCTTTAAAAGAATCTTAATTTTATGTTGAGTAAAATTAGAATTTTTTAAATAGAAATTGAGCGGACCGAGTAGGCCATGATTTAACTGATTTTGTCATGGTCCGGGTAAGCCTGTTTTCTTTGAATTTTGTACTTGCTGGGCCAAACTTTTAACTTTTGCAACGAGCAAGATAGATTTCGTTCGGGTCTGGCCTCGAAATTATGACCTGTGCAGACCTCTACTGCATTTGCATGACACTCATGAGTCGGTGATCAAGTGACCAGCTGCATTTGCGCACTGCAACAGTCGCTGAAATTTACTATAATCACTTCTGATATCAATCAATGATACAAAATTTGTTAATTATTTATGGATCTGTGCAGATTTTTCCCTTTTTTCCTTTGTACTTTACGATTACTGAAAAATTCTACAAAAATGCTTTATTTTACGATATAAAGCTTACATATTCTGTAATATAATATTTTATGTAATATAATAGTACGGCATTCGTTGTAGTGCAAGCAACGTAATGAAATTACGATGACTGCTCTGGTGCGTCTCTGCTATATCATCAGTAATTCGATATCGTTTGAATTTGAACATATGTTAAAACGCATATTATTTATCATAAATGAACAGAAAAACATTTTGTGAAAAAAAATAGAGGAATATAATTGATAATAAAATAGTTAGCCTGTTGCTATAAATAGAATCTTGATATGAATGACAGAAAATATTTACTTATTTATTTTTCAGCATCAAAGGTTTTTGACGCTGTGTATTTATAGGGGGAAAACTATTCTTATATTAATTAATTAATATTATGAAAATTCAATCTATTTTTAAAACTATTTTTTTTAATGAAAAAAAAAGAAAAGAAAAGTGCCCTGTTAAACTGATGGCATTGACCCCACGAGGCTATTCACACTGATTGCGTATATTATACTCTTATTTCAAAGAATAATTCTGCATGAAATTCCCATTTAGCTAAATTAAGGGGGGGGGGAGGGGTATCTCCCTCATTTTCACCCTTTATACTTAACCAATGAACCTCCAAATCTAATCAGGAAAGCACCTTATTAGAATAAACTGATATACCAAATTTGCAGCAAATCGGATAATTCTGCATGAAAAATCCATTTATATAAATTAAGGGGGAGAGATTAGTCCCCGTTCCCTCAGCCTTTATACTTAACCAATGAAATCCCAAAACTAATCAGGAAAGCGCCTTATCACAATGAAACTATATACAAAATTTGAAACAAATCAGATATTTCTATCAAGAGTTATCGCGTTACGTATATACATACTTACGTACATACAGAACCTGTGGGCACATTACCTCTCAGGCTTTGATAGCTTGTGAGCTAATAAATAAAGAGAAAACTGCCCAGTTAAACTGAGGGCATTGAGCTCACATGCTATTCACACTAATTGTATATTATACTCTTATTTCAATGAATTTGAAATAAACCCTCGAAAAATAAAGAAATTGACAATATATTAACGGGGGGATCATCCCCCCGTACACCCTTATAATTAACTAATGAACCCCCAAAACTAATCAGGGAAGCACCTTATTACAATGAACATATATACAAAATTTGAAGCAAATTGGATAATTCTGCATGAAAAACCCATTTATCTAAATTAAGGGGGAATTAGACCCTGTTACCTCCTTTATACTTAATCAATGAACCCCCAAAACTAATCAGGAAAGCGCCTTATCACAATGAACCTATATACAAAATTTGAAGAAAATAGGATAATTCTGCATGAAAAACCCATTTATCTAAATTAAGGGGGGGGGGGAATTAGCCCCCCTTTCCCCCTTTATACTTAACTAATGAACCCCGAAAACTAATCGGGGAAGCGCCTTATCAGAATGAACCTATAAACAAAATTTGAAGCAAAACTGTTAGTTCTATCAAGAGATATCGCGTTACGTACATATGTACATACAGAACTGACGGACGGGCCATTAGCTTTCAGGCTTTGATAACCTGTGAGCTAAAAACTGTTAACATGGCAATTTACATCTATTGTGAATAGGAAAACAAAGTCAATTTTATAACATGGAGTCTTCTTTGGCTTGGATGCAATGGATACAAAAACAGTAAAAAATGCTGAGACGGAAATGCAAAAAATCGGTGAGACATTCCGATTTAGAGAGGTTTTCTTCTTAGCTGGTAAACTTTAAAGGTGTTTCTTTTGATGGGACCATGGAATGTTTGAGATTAAGATAATATTCCGTTATAGACAGGTTTCATTTACACAGGTTAAATCGCATATTGTTTAAACTGTATACGTAAAACTTGTGTAAATGAAATTTGTCTATATAACGTAATATTGTCTTGATCGCAAACATTCCATGGCCTCAGCAAAAGAAACACCTTGAAAGTTTACCTGCTAAAGCAAAAACCTGTATAAAACAGAATTCTTCACCGATTCATGGCAATTTTGTCTTAGCATTTTTTATTGTTGTTTGTGTCCATGATTCAGTAAATTAGTACCTTGTTCGGCACAGGAGGGAGGGGCAGATCGCCGGATCTGCCCTCTCTTGGCTATTAATAAATTTGAAATTTTACGCTTACGAATATACTAGTGCAATTATTCTTAAAAACAAATTAATATGTATAAATACCATTCTAGTGATGAAGTGATAGTGAATTATTCTAATCTTAGATGATTTTCTCAAGGTTTAATGATATAAATTCTCCAAATATAAAATTTAAAACTATTGTTATTTTTTTACGCCTTCAGTTAAATGTTTTAATACGAATGATGCTAAAAAAAAACAGTGTATACCCAGAAGAAGTACTAATAAAATAGATAAGAAAAGCAGACCCCCAAGCACCCGTGCCTTATTAGAAATGTAGGATAAATTTAGGAAAAAAAAAGAGTGTTCTCTGAAATTTTTGTTGACCTTGAATGGTTCGTATTGCCTATTACACAGATGTACAACGTAGAAGAAATACCACAATGGTTTGGACTTAAATCCGCTTGACCGTGCTAAGAATATGGATGATGGATGTGAACTAAGAACTGGGAGAATCAGAGTACCGCTATAATACCCTGTTCACATCGGACATTTAAAATATCTTAGAACACCATTTTTGAGGTGGTACACTCCCGGAATTGAATACCTGTCCACACCGTAAAACTCATCTAAGATAACTCACTGAACATCACCGTGTCCGAGATCTGAACAAACATAGAATGTGCGCATGCGCAGCGCATATGTTAAAGCAACCTCAACAGCCAATCGGTCTCCAGAGCAATCAGGGTGAGTGGTACTGGCTGTATCTAGCAATACAAAGTTCGAACTCACTAAGTGAGTTTCTGGAACTCCCTCAGTGAGTTCGACGGTCTAAGATATCTTAACTATCCGATCTGAACGTAGTATAAGTCTTTACGCTTAATGTATGTGGAAAATGGCAAAAATATTTGAGAATAAAGATGAAATGAGATACAAAAGTTTTGAAAAATTTCTAAAAATCTTTAAAAAAAAAAAAAAAAAAAAAAAAAAAAAAAAAAATATATATATATATAATTTTATAGCAAATTTTATATAGTTACTTCATTATTCAGTTTCAGGGTCTGGGAGGGTGGGGGGCTCAGCCCCCTTAGCCCCCCCGTGGGTGCGCCAATGAGTATGAATATCGGTTACATTAAAAAGATCTTTTCTGTCAAAAACTGCGTTATAATTAGAAAGAAGAATTAACAATAATTATATTATTAAGAAAAAGATTTCGCTTGAACTATGGAACTATGAAAAGGATCCTTCTTGGCTTGAACAAATTTGACGTCGTAAATAAAACATGTATTTTCAAATATTCGTAATATTACAAAGAGCATGACTATCAGTGTATAATAAAAGTATATACCTAATGGACGTCATATTTAAGATGAATAACTGAAATATTTTTTTGATACTGATTAATAATAAGCTTGAATATCACTTACAAACAGATGTGAGTTTTCTGCTAAAACTCACGTCATTATTGCCAGGAAAAGAAAATTAACAAGAATTATATCATTCTTGGAATTATATCATCATCACCAGAGGAAAAGAGATTCCTCTGGGATCAAAGTGACGTCATAATAAATATTTTTAATAAAATTTTAAGATTTTTTAAATATGTTTCAAATGGAGCGTGTATCAATTTTCATACATTAATAATCACTGAGTACTGTGAAAGAATAGAGAGGTTATGAACCGTAAAATCGGCTTACAATATGAAGCCGGTTATCGATCAAATCATTAGCCCCAAAGGCTGACTTCATTGGATGGAGAGAGGCTGCACGTGGAACAATAACTGGATTCATTGGACGGGGAGAGGTTTTCAAAGCAAGCCGCCAGTTGGTTGGGCCGACTGTAGGGTTGCATTTTCAGTATCACGCCAAACACGAACATTTCATTTCTATTTATTCTCTGAACTTTGTGATTAATAATACAAGCATCAGTAAGATTATTAGGAAAAGAAAATTGAACACAAGTCTATTAAGTTAAAATCTGACTGTGTGTATTTCGCCACCACTCCTCTAAATGCAACGCGATTTACTTAACCCCGGTTACCATTGATTCGAGGATGTCATATAAACTCTGAGAATTTAAAATTTTGAATTAGATTCTGAGATATTAATATTTTTTTTTGTAAATTTTAACGAAATTTCTCTAAAAATGGTACTTAAATTACTCCATTTTTGTGGATAAAAAAGGAGAAATAAAATGGATTAATATATTTTTATGCCATTTTCTCATTAAAACTGAAAAAAATTATTTTATTTTCAATTTGAATAGTTGTTGAAAAAAAAATCTTGATTACAGTAAAATTTCCGAAAAATAAAAACATATTTCCACATATTCAAACTTTATGAATCAATTTATTCTGCAAAGCAAATATCACCTGTCTGCATATTGTCAAGAAATCAAGATTTGTTTCAGCTATAGATTAAACCAAGGACACAAATTTGCTGTTACATGCAAACGTAACACTTGCAATTGCAAAGCTTTTTGCAACCCCAAATTACATGCAAACGTAACATTTACATGTAATTTGCACCCAGATTAATTTTAATTTGAACCGTAATAAATGTTAATTTGCAATGAAAATTACATGCGAAAGTAATGTTTACATATAATTTTGGGTTGCAAAAAGCTTTGCAATTTAAGTGTTACGTTTGCATGTAATTTTGGGCTGCAAAAAAAGGTTTGCAATTGAAGCTCCTTGCATTTAGGTGTAGAATTATTCCTCCCTATTCACAAGAATTGAATTTAAAGAAAAAGCATATACTATTTCCAATGAATTATTTTTAAATGATGGCTGTTAAAACGTTTCTCAAAGTCGTTAAAAGTAAAATGGTTTATCAGGTAAAATTGACATTTCTTTTTACCCAATTCGTCGATTTACATTTTATTTGGCCGTCCTTTTTCCATTGATTGCAGTTTACTTTTCGCGGTTATTTGGCAAAAAATTTTACCTTTTTTAAACTGATTTATGTCAAGGCCCCTATAACAAAGAAATATTGTATTTTCTTCTATGAAATGTGATAAAGAGTTAGTTAATTATTTACGTTTTTAATTATCGGGAGTGAAATATTTTGGTTGATTAGTACATTTATTTTTCTTTTAATGTTACGTGAACGAAGTCACGGGTAACAGCTAGTATATAAATAAATAAATAAATATATATATATATATATATATATATATATATAAGCTCAAAAGAGATTAAAAATAAACTAAAATAAAAATGAAATCCATTCGATAAGCGCTAAAGCTGCAAATGATCACACAGATTAAATATTAGTTGGTGTATGTATTATGTTTTTAATACATAACGTGCTATATATATATATATATATATATATATATATATATATATACATTTTTTTTAAAGTGATACATAGGGTGATTATAATTAAAATCCCACTTTCAAAATGCTGTAAAAAAAGAACCACTGGTCAGAATGATTTGAAAATTTGAACTGAATATACTGGAAGAGGGGGAGAAACGTTTGGCATAAAAAAAGTTACAAAGTGTATCTATAGATGGCGCTGTAAGCGGCATACTATGCAAATTAAAAGATACTCATATGAAATTAAAAACCGAATGATTATGTGTTTTTTATGCGGTTTTTGGCCCAAGGACAGTTAAAAACCGATTTTTCCCATCCAATGTGGTACGACCTTGACGTGTCGGATGGGCTTTCCACTAACTGTACCACAACTCTTGACTGATTTGGAAGTCATTTTTTCCATCAAGCAACCAAAACACTCATGCACATTGAACAGTGCGGTTTTTTTACTGTGCAACTCATGCCAAAGCCGTTGTATTTCGATTAAAAATGTCACTTGCAGCCGAATCCACTTTCGTTATGCCGCTTGAGGCGCCCTCTAGTGATACGCTTTGGAACTTTTGCTTTCTTATGCAATACCGTTTACCCCTTTCTCCAGTATATTCAGTTCAAATTTGAAGTAATTCTGATCAGCGGTTCCTTTTTCACAGCATTTTGAAAGTGGGACTTTAATTATAATCACTCTGTAAATAAGAATAACAGTTTTTATTAGATTAATAATTTAATAATCTGAATTAAATAAAATTAAACGATTAATTATTAGAAGATAAAAAATTTAATTAATTTTAAGTCTAAAACGTTTGGTCCAAATGGTTTAAATCTGATATTTGGGCCTAAATTTAAATGCAGAATAAAAAGTAGTCGTTGGGGGCCACCGTAATACTTACCCATCATGGATATGCATAATATAAAATATGAAAGTAAAACATGTGTAAACTATTTATAAAATGCATTGCAATTCGAATAAAATCCTGGCTTGATGATTTAAACTTTAAATGCTCTATTACTGAATTGCGTAAAAGAAACATCCTTATAACTCCAAAAATGATAATCATATTAACTTCGGATTAAGCGTCTCATTTCCAATTAAAATATATCTTTCAATTGAAATTTGAATGAAATACAGGGTCATGAAAAATTGAAGAGTGTGGAAAATATAATTACAAATATCTCGGCAACTCATTATCCGATCGACTTTATTCTTTATGCAAAATTTATGTTCTTTTATTGTCTTTTATATTCACTCCTTAAAATAAACAATTTCGAAAAATTTTATATACCTTTTATCAGAACGATTATTTCGAGAGTTAAAAAAAAATAGTTCCGGATAATCGAGTTTACTGAAATTCAATAGGCTTCTTCTCATTATTATGCACTAAGTACGTACCAAAGACACACACAAGCATTTACAGACACACACACAGACAGACGGACGGCAAAAATTTTTTTTTCGAGATCGCCAGAGTCTGAAATGTGTAAATCCGTCATTTTTTTTTTTTTTTTTCGATTTTCAAAACGATTACAAGACTTACCCTATACTACGTATGATGGGTAAGTAATATTTTGTTAAATCGGGGTATTACCATGGAAATTTAAAAGTTAATTCAAATTTTAAAATGTGGTCTCTGATGACTGTTTTTAGAAAATGTCTGTCTGTTTGTTTGTCTGTATGTATACGGAGCAAATTTTGTTAGCACTCTAACTCACGAATAAATGCGTTCAAAAGGATGAAATTTCATATGAAGTTCTATCCTTATATAAACTGGTGCTGATTAGTTTTTGGACAAAATCCCTCAAAAGAGGATGCCGTAAATTGATGATTTGTTCGATTTGTGTTATGCTTATATCTCCAGTTTATGTGCTCAGAATTCAACGAAACATCAAATTTAGTATCCCCATGAAAGGAATAGATGGTCATTCAATTTTCGGTGCGGTCATCTAAGAGGTGTCGCCGAAATTCGATGATTTGTCCGAAATATACTATGCTTAAATCGTCAGTTTGAATGCACAGAATTCAACGAAACTTCACGCTTAGAATCCTGCACTAAAACAATATAAATAGTTCAGCATTTGTTTCCGGCTAATATTACACAACGAAATTAATGCTTCATCAATAAATAAATAAATAAATAAAATAATATAAACAAAACACAAATTTATCAGATATGTAATTGAATCACGTGCTCAGACTTTGAAACAATTGAAATCTAAAAGGCTGCTGTAAGTAGTGAAATCATTGGTGATTTCTTTGGCATTTAACCTGGCATGTGTCCAATACGAAAGTTTCGCTTTTAATAAATTTCAAAGCTTTATTTGAATACATAATTGGTATTTTCCATATAGAAAGGCTTTTTGGTGTTGTTTGTTGGCAATCTAAAAACATAAATATGTAATGTAAAAAGACTATTAGATTTTTCAATTATAAAAAGTGGTTTTAACCAATGTTCTGTATACATGCAGTATTATCTGTAACCTGAGAAACCTCGGTTGGATCCTCTACTTCTAATAAAAAACACTTTTTTGCATTTGCCATCACATGAAATTGCAGTATGAGCCAATCAAAATGCAGTAAATCACGCGTTTGAGAATCTAGCAAAATCTAGGGAAATTTTATTTTGTGATCTAGGGGGAAAAGTAAAATCCTTCTGAGAGCGCTGTATTCGCTGGTTATAGTATTATGAAACATGAAGGCATTTATAGCAGTCTCTTTCTGATTGTGGTAAGAACCTAAGTGGAAACAAATATTATTAAATATCACCAGCCTTATATAGAAGTTTCAAGACAGCAGCTATTCTAATTTTATTTGAAGTTGATTGGTGGATTACTGCTAAAAGTGTACCGCTTCTTATCTCCAATAGCGAATTATTTCAGAAATAAATTCTTTCATTAAAGGGTGGTCATAACGTTTTTCCCTGATTACAATAATTTATTGCAGAAAACTATTATAATTAGGCATATGCTTGTTTCAATATATTGTAAAGACATTTATGTAGTTTTTTATACGAGTACTTACGTCAGTCAATTTCGATGTGAGCACCCTTGGCAGCTCGAAGAATGCCAAGACGGTATTCCATTTCTCGCCACGTATTGCCCAACATTTGGGCTGTCACACTACACATAGCATGTGTGATCTTGACCTTGAGTTAGTCTAGTTCTGTTTCAATATAATTTACTGGTGTCGCAAACACTCTGTCCTTTATGTACCCCCAACAGAAAACAATCTAGAGGAGTAATATCGAGTGAGCAAGGAGGCCATGGTGTTGGTCCATCTCGTCCGATTCATCTTCCAGGAAATCTGATGGACTGAAAATACTTAAGAATATGACTTTTCCATAACAAAAATTTTACAGTATTACATTCAATGGTTATTTCGTAATAATTTTTTGTAATCAGGGAAATACTTTATTACCACTCATATAGTTCCCATTGCAAAAATTTTTCTAATGTTGTTTTCCAAAACTTATTTGCATGAAAATAGTTCCCTTTTTTTAATATATGAAATAATTTTATAAGGTCCTTGAGTTCTATAAGATATATTTAGAAAAACGTTCACCATACTAGTGAAGCCTGCTAGTCTATAATATAATAGTGCGAGTCATGTGACTGCCATAAACAGTTACAGGTTACGGGCCTACTACTTCACTCTTCATATGCCAGGCGGCCATTTTTACTCAAAATTATTTTTTCGAATAAAACTGCATAAAAGTCACATTTTTAGAAAGACCGTTCAAAAACATTAACGTTTGAGAGATGAGTTATATTCAAATATGCATACATTCTGGGATAACTTCAGAAAAACTTAAGTTTACAGTCCAATATCTCATTCCACAAAAGTAAGTAAAGCATAAGAGATTCGTTCATCGTGAGCGATAAAAATATTAAATCATGAAAGTAATCATTCGCAAAGCAAGTTCTCGAGAAATGAATTTTGCAGCGCTGTCTATTGCCAGAAAATAATTCGCGCCTGTAAGCCAATCAGTTTTGCATAATTCTGTTAGCTGAAACGCAGGCTAACTCAACATCCTTCACGACATTTTCTTGATGTAAGTTAAGTTTAATCAAACCCAACCCCTGTAATAATATGTAGTGAATCAAATTTCAAAACGAATAGCCAGTTAAGAGGCTACTTCACTCAGGCGAAAACACCCGCTCGCTAATGTTAATCCTATGGGGGAAATAATGTACGATATTTCTTTCGCATTTCAATATTTTTAAATGATTTTTTTTTGCATTGGATATAGTTGAGGTCAGTCTCTATGCACGCTCCTTTGTACTTTTTTAATTTTTTTTACAAGTTTTTTTTTTATTAAGATATTTTCACTTTCGGAACCGATTTCGAAAGTGAAAGTATCCTCAATATATATATATATATATATATATATATATATATATATATATATATAAACATATATATAAAAACTTTTAATCAAAGTCGAAAAAGTACAAAATGACCTGCATAGAGATCGACCTCAATCAATCCGAGACAAAAAAAAAAAAAAAAAAAAAAAAAAATTGAAATGCGAACGAGATATTGTAAATTATTTCCCCCATAGGATTAACATTAGCGAGCGGGTGTTTTCGCCTGAGTGAAGTAGCCTCTTAATTTGGTGCTTACGTATTATTCGTGCCAGGAACATAGGTCGCCAAAAATGGTTGGTAATCGCTAATCATGTTTACTATTGTCAATGGCCAATCGTGTTCAAAACAATAATTTAATGAACATTCATTAAATACATAACATGATTAAAATTTTTTAAATAGTATAGGAGTAAACTGAAATAATACAAAAGGTTAATTTAGTATTCAACATTTTTTTAAACACATATAACATCACATTGACGGCTTTTAGCTAAGATATTTACAATGGTAATTTAATTTTTGGCTGTATGTTATGTCCGCCAGAATGAATATGAGATATAAGTATATTCTAACCACACACTATATCTATAAATATAATATCTATATCTATATCAATATTACATTATATATTATACAGCTATATATAAATACTTCTGCAAAAAATACATCAATGAGTATGCAGCCCGATTATGACACATTATCCAAGAAGATTAAATGAGAATAATACTACATTTTCTAATCTTCCATAATCAGGCCTAGGGCTACTATTAGCGTTAATCCAAAAAGATATTAGCAACAATATGGTTTAATACAAAAGTGAGTATCATTAAAGGATTTTCACAAAAAACACTTCATTGCTCAAAATAATATTAGCTAAAACGAGCCAATTGGCAGTGGACCTAATTACGGATGCATTGCAAACGGACAAGAAGCATAAATGATTATGTAAGTGAGTCAAGCGCTTTTAATCAAGAAAGATGAAATACATAACAAAAGAAAAATATATATAAATATATATTTATATATATATTTATGAAAATATATAATACAAAATGTTGTCGTAGTCACAAAGAGTTCTTGATTTCTGTATATTAATCTTCAATTTGACAAAGGATTAAGAAAGTAAATTAAATTATGAATAAAATTAACGCGTTATAATTCTTAGCATACATTTAAGGGAGACCAAACTCCCTTATGGCGGCTATTTTTCTTAGATAAAAAAAAAATGTATAGTTCATCTTTATCACCGTTTAAAAATCCATTTTTTTTCTACACATTTTTAAAACCTAACTTTTTTATAAAAAATTAAATTTACCTCCTCTTTGCTTTTTCCTCCTCTACACTCTCAAAAAAATTCGTGAATTGAACGAATTTTTCCGTTGACTATATTTCGTTAAAACACGAAAGTTTCTGCTTTCATTCGACATTTTTCATCCAAAATACAGAAAATTCCACATTTTAACGTAAAATTTCCAAAATATAGCTGCAATTTCATGAAATCACAGGGGTGTTCCGGCAACTGTGCTGCTAGTACTTTTTCGTATTAGAAACGCAATTCTTACGTTTTCCCCCTCAAAACACGAAAAATTCGCGAACCTATGCTCACAATTTCCTGAAAATCACCAATCAAAAGAAGGAAATTTCTTTAAATAATAGAAAAATCTCTTCTAACCACAAGGGTGTTCCGGCAACTTGCTGCATGTTGTTTTACGTTTTTGGACGAAGATAGTTTTGAGAGTGTAGGAGACTCAAAAATGATGGAAATATACACTTGAACTTTATTTATTTCACAAACAGCATCATTTATCAGATAATAAAGGTATAATACTTAATAAGGTTTTTTTAGCTTTTTAAGGTTTTTTAAGGTTAGCATCATTTAACAGATAATAAAGGTATAATACTTAATAAGGTTTTTTTAGTTCCAGTTTTGAGCTTGCTGAAATTAGAAAATAAAAGGGAATTTTCATCTTACAGAGATTTTACTTAAAAGCGCCTATCAACCAGCATATCTAAACTCCTGTTTGTAAAAATGGTAGCACCATGAAGGAAAGATGACAGTGAGCTGAAACCGACTGCAAATGTACATAAAGGTGTTGTATTCAAATGATTAGCATGTCAAAATCACCACGCAAGCACGGGCTGAACAGCGCCCTCTGAACTGCTGATTTAGCCGTATGAACAGAGAGTTGTAACGGGACGTTGAAAATAGTATATGTTTGTCTGCCAGTGATAAGCGTTTCAAGAACAGTCACTATACATCGACCACAACAGAGGATGTCATATGAGAAAGGTACTGAGTTTGAACAGGGGTAAATGATGGCCTACGTGAAGGGTTTTTTCTTATCGTGCAATAGCAGATCGTATGGAGTACAATGCAACGACAGTGATGTGAATTTAGGAGTACTGGACAAAAGAAAACCTGACGAGTCGGAAATCCGACAGTGGATGACGAAATGTTACATCAACACAGGATAATAGACACCTCATCCGCATGGCATTCGGACCGTACAGCTTGATCTGGACAAATTGACAGAACGTTGGAGCACTGCTATAGGTGTGTTATTGTTTGCTCCAACAATTCGGCCGCGTCTGTTGCACCGTGCAAGAATTTCTTTGTACAGGATTCTTCTCATACAAAACCACCGGCGCCTGAGGCTACAATGTGCTTATAGATAAGGACATTGGCGTGCTGATTGGCATCAATTGATCTTTTCCGATGAATTCCTTTTTAATTTGGGGTACAGAGATGGCCGCATCTGTGTTAGATGCTGAACCGGTGAACGCCACCTTCCGGAGTGCGTCTTCCAACGTGATACTGCACGAACGCCAAGCGTGATGGTTTGAGGCACTATTGTGTACCATAGACCATATCAGCAGTTAAGAATTGTGGGTAATCTCAACAGCAACTGCTTCATCAGATACGTTCTGGAGCCGGAAGTGTTACCCTGCTTTCAGTGCCTTCCTGATGATATATTTAAAAAAGACGATGATCGTCCACACATTGCTAAGAATAGCCAAACCTTCTTTTCAGCACAATAAATACAGCTTCTACCTTGGCCTGCCTATTCACCGGATATGTCGCCTTTTGAACATGTCTGGGATTTTGTTGGTCGACGTCTCTCTCGCGACGCTCTCCTGTTGCTGACACAGATGAACTTTGGGTTCGGATAGAAGCAATCTGGAATGCTCTTCCTCAGGTACAAAATCAGAATCTGTTAGATTCGATACCACGCCATATATAGAAGCACTTATTGTAACGTGCGGTGGCTGCGCAAAATTCTGATTTTCAATATGTAATATTTTTTTGTCATGATACAGGTCGTTTATGAAATAAGTTTAATTCAATTTCGATACCCTTCATAACCACGGATCAAGACCCCCAAATGCGATCAGTGATATTTGATGAATTTACGAAAATGTTGTGAACGAAGAAGATCCGCACCACGGCATACCATCCGATATCCAATGGCATTATCGAAAGATTTCAACGACATTTAAAGTCATCCATCAAGCTTAAGAAACCAATAGGTGGACTGAAATATTGCCGATAGTTTTACTAGGCATTCGTACAGCAGTAAATGAAGATGTACAAACTTCTTGCGCAGAACTTGTTTTCGGCACTACGTTGAGATTGCCATGTGACATGATGGATGAATCTATAATCCAACCTTGCAACGAGAACTTCGCCACACAACTACGAAACACAGTGCGGCAGTTAAATCCAGTTGCTACATCAGCTCACTGTCCCCGAGAAGTTCTATGTACACCCTTCCTTGTGATCTTGTTCACACATATTTCTAAGAGTGGATCATGCACAAACTCCACTGTGTCAACCATATACTGGTCCTCACAAAGTCCTAAGTAGAACTGAAAAAACCGTAACAATCGAACTTAATTGTCATAAGTCTACAGTATCAATAGATCGTGTGAAACCAGCTCATCTGATTGCTAAATCAGATTTGTCGATGAAAACTGCTCCAGAGAACTCCAATTTAAAACTCTCTCTTAAATCGGACAGTAACCTTAACAAAACGAAAACTGTCACACGTTCTGGAAGACATGTCCATTTTCCTAGAAAACTGGAATTTTATATTACTTACTGAAGTTATTATCAAAACTTTTCATTTTGCATACTACGTATTATTTCTATATTTTATTATAAATTTCAATTGTATTTCATTGTATATACGTATCTTTGTAATTTTTCTCTGCTAGCGTGGATTCTGACACAAATACTCAAAAAAAAAAGTAGTATATATGTATCGTTTCTTTGGTACCCTCTGTCACTGTGACGATACTCTATGGCAATTGCTATGGTAACCGCCAGCAGGCGAAAAAGAGATATATTTCTTCGTTCAGTGGCAGCTGATAAAAAAGCCGTTAACATAGCATCGCAGTCAAAAAAGAATGTTTTGGATTAACTTGGAAGGATGATAAAAAACGGAGTCAGAATCTTCGTTTATTATTTTATTAAATAAATATATTAGAAGTATCTAAATGTGGATGTTTATTTAGACGAGAATCACCAATCACTCCATAAGTTCTTCAATGTGTTTCAATTTTTACATACACGAAGTTATAACTGAGGAATAGAAGAAGAGTTCTGACTATCAAATGTATTAACAACATTTCTTATAGATAGAACGGATAAAATTTTGTTGCTATGGATAAAATATTGTTGCATTTAACCACGCACCTCATGTTGTTAAAACTGGCGGTACCATATTGAAGAAAAAGTTGAATGTCAAAATTATGTACTTGACTTAGATGAGCTTGATTAGTCGTTTATCTAAAATAAAAATGTCGAATAGAAGGCACTACATCTTGTCGATATAGGATACAGTGCTGTAATGAATTAAGAAATGCATAGCAAAGTGAATCTTTTTCAAATATTAATAGCGATGTATTTTTAAATTTCCAACGCAATTGGAATACAAACAAATAGGTTTAGAAAAGAAGACAGTGAAATTAAAAGAATTAAACAAGTGGGTAAGTGTGATCGAAGATCGCTCAAAGGGTTTCGTTTAATATTCCTTTCAAAACACTTTCTTTAATAAATCCAAATAAATTTCATTTAGCAACCAAAAAAAAAGTTTTATAAAGTAAAAGTTTACTGGTATACTTTTCTTGTTTTTTCGAATATCTAAACCAGCCGATAGCGGGCGAAGCCCGCTATTATATTCTGTCATAATAATATCTCATGTGGACTAAATGCGATATTAAGAAAAAAAAATTCAAAATTAAACATGTTGCACACCTTTAAAATGTTAAAATATGTGAATATTTCCATATTCAGGTTTTTATCATGATTCAATACGTTTCTCAAACTCATACATTTACTTTTCTCTATTACTCATATTGATACTCGCTTTGTATTATTCTGAAACATTTGAAAAATCTGTTAAACTTCCTATATGACGTCAGATTTTCTTTTTAATTCTGTAATGACGTGATATTAATCTGCTGTGTGTACATACACATACTCATACTCCTTGTATTATTGAGAAATCTTTCCGTTTTATTACCACTATGACGTCAATCAGTTTTATTTAATATTAATCTTTTTTTCAGTTAGTGAAACTTTTTATTTCATTTTCATTTTTCACGTGGAAATTGTCTGATAGAAAATTAATTATTGTAGAAATAATTTCATCGTAGATTTTTAATTTTTGGCATCTGGTATAACGAAAAATGTTTAAATTTGATAGGAAAAGGCTGTTAGAATTTTGGTTTTTTATCTCTATTTATTAAAAGAATTTTTCAAATTTTAATATTTTGAGCTCTTTATAGCTGGTATTCAGCTATTTACACAAAGTGTCAACTCTGTAAGTTACATAGTTTTTGAGAATGGCTCTGTGACAGACAGACAACGCAGCGGGAGCCTAAAAAAATGAAATTTAAAATGTTGAATTTTACTTTTAACAAATTATTATTTTTAAAATATTAAGTCTACCGATGAACACAGGTTATGACATCATCCTCTTAGAGGGCGCTGCGATCGGCGTTCTGATTGGTCGAGAGCTTTTCCCCTGAGGGTTGGGGGATGACAGTACGACGTTGTTGTAAGTATAATGCAAAGATCTATCTAACACGTGACATCGATACTTATTGCTGCTAATTAAGATCATGAACAAATTTTGATTGATTTTTAAATTAATTATTTTTGTTTTGATTTGTTAGCTATTTTGAAAATGATTTTTAAATATCGTGAAATTAAGAAATAAATTACTGTAATGATAATAATTTAAGTGAAATAAAATAACGGAAGTGCTTAACAAGTTTTATTGAATCACAAGTTTTGAAAACAATTAGTTTTAAAATAAAGAAAACTTAATTTATAATGAAATTATTTTTTGTATGCACAAGTTTTTGATGAATTAAGTGAAATAAAGGAAGTTTCAATTTTAAATGAAATGTTTTGCAAAACAGGAATAATTAGTTACAAAAAATTTTTAACTATCAGATACAAATTAATTTATAAAATCATATAAACAGGTTTTGTGCCAATGTGGAAAATAATTATACTTTTATAGTTGAAGTAAAACAATTTTTTTTTTAACTAGCTAATAATATATTTTTTAAAATAACTTAATTTTTTTAATGAAAGTAATAGAAAATGTTTCACTATTCAAATAAATCATATATGTGTTAATACATTTTGTCTAAATTTATGTGAACTTGTCGGGATTTCTGTAACAAAGACATCACCAACCCTATATATATATATATATATATATATAAGTGGATGATATCTAAATAGTAGCTTTACTGAACCAATAATCGATGAACAACAAAATACGAACTTTAATTTCAACTAATACACTTTTGGTTAAAACTATATAACAAATTTACCTTACAATAATCCAACTAGGCCTAATGACGCCTTTACCGGCTATATTCATTTTATATCTTGCTTCATAACAAAAATTAGAAAACTGGCTCTTTGCCAAAACTCGTGATCCAAAGTATTTACAGCTCACGCGTTTAAATCATAGATTATAGGACTAGAGTGTCAGTTCATATCATTTACATGAAGTGTTCAAACTGGAATCCTACAAATCGGTCGTCCTGACGTGATGGCGTCTCGACATCAGCATCTTGATTTGTTATGTTTTTTCATGCCTAACAGTTTTTTTTAAGATTTTCATTTCTTTCTGGATATTTATCTCTGTCTTTAGAACCTGCATATCTAATATCTCTGTAATTTCTTTCCGGATATTGCTCTCTATCTTTAAAAGCTGTATACCTATTGCTTCTAGAATGATAAGAATTTGAATAATCATCTCGTCCACTATCAGCTCCTTTAAATCCATAATGAGAATTATTCTTATGTGATGGTTGTGAATATTTTTGTTCATTATAACTAGCCTTGCACGATCGTTGGCCACCATAATTATAATTATTTCGACCATGATAGTAGCCTCTGTTCATGTATCTAGGGGAAAATTTTGGATTATACCTTGCTTTTGAATTAGGTGAAGTATTTTCTGTTATGTCTTGAGGTATCGAAGAATTTTCAGTCTCAAAGTTTTCAGGAATCTCAGATTTATTTTGGTAAGAATTCTCGGAACTCTGTTTCCCATATCCAAATTTATTGTAATTTCCATGGTTAAATGACTGTTTAAAATATCTCTGGCTATATCTATTATTGCTTCTGTTATCAAATGTTCTATTAAAATTTCTGTTATTTCCCTTATGACCAAAATTTCTACTGCGATCTTTCACATAGTCTTTTCTACCATGTGCAGGACTTCTTCTTTCATAATTTTCTTCTGGAGATGGATAGTCAACATTCCATTCATCGGATAATCCTGGATCTTTTGTTTTATTCGGCTTATATGGTTTTATTAATTTTCTTATTTTTTCTCCGTTTGCTAAATTTGTAATATGAGTCAAATTCACCCCATCATTTACGCAGTCGATATTAACCATATCTTCCCAACCTCGATTATCGTTGTTTATATTTGTCTCATCAATTTTTGTTGGTACTTCGTTAATTTTAATGTATCCTATTCGAACTATTTTGCCGCTTATTATTCTAACACCATCTTCCGTTACTTTTAACGTCATGCCTTCTACTGCTTTTCTACCTATTATTAAATCGCAGTCCGTCTCTTGTACCACGTAAAATTTATCCTCGATTTCTGTATTGTCCACGTAGACTTTAAGCCAGAAGAAACCTGTTGGCTTAATTTCTTTTTCACCTATGCCTGATATAGATATATTGTCGCTGGTTAGTTTTGGCGCGTTTATTGCAGTATGATATCTTGAACTGGCGATTGAAATATCGCTTCCTGTATCGATTATTACCTTTTTTTTTTATTCCGCTAATATCTAAGATTCTTCCTTTTTTACCATTTAACATTCCCATATTAACTATTTTTCTTTGCGTGTTTTGGGTCTCATTTTGGTATTTAGTTTCTCGCCAATTTTAATTATGTTGCGGGTAAAAATTTGAATATTCTTGTTCTGTATTTTTCGCCATGGCACATTTCGAACTCAAGTGATCAGGGTTGCCACACGCAAAACAGATTATATGCGACTCGCTTTCGTGACCTACATAATGCCTATTATTAACTTGGCGTGTTTTCGAATTGGCGTAGTCAGCCACTCTCGATCTTCTGTCATCAATTTTCTTTATTACAAATAATTCCTCTATTAAATGTGTTTTTGTTTCCGTAGGTAAATTATGTCTGATTTGATTAACAACAATTAATTCTGCTAAATCTTCAAAGTTATTTATTTGAAGATCTTCAATCCATTGTCGAAAATACACCTTTATCTCATAAGCGAAATCTCGCCAATTGGCTGATGGCTCCTTTTTAGATGAGAAAAATTCCAGCCTAAACTCCTCTGGTGATAAGTTTGTAGCGTTTTAGTAGAATATTTTTTATGTAATCATAATCGTGAATTTCAGGTTCGTTTTCCCTTTTTATTATATTGATCACATCTAACGGCATTAGATTAATTAAATAATTTACCCATTCTTTTTTATCAATGCCCGTTTGCGTCATTTGCCTTTCGTACATAGCTAAATATAAACTAATATCATTCGAACTATCATATTTAGTTAATAATCTAAGCAATTCAAATTGCTTACCTGGATTTGTCCTTGGGTTTTCATTAATGTGTTCTCTTTAATTTTCTTGTATCTGCAATTTCTTAATTTCAAAATTTTGCTCCAATTCTATTTTCCATTTTCTCTCTTCCATTTCCATTTTCAATTTCTTTTCTTCTGCTTGTAATCTCTTCTCTTCCAGTTCTGCTTGTAATTTCTTCTCTTCCAGTTCTGCTTGTAATTTTTCTCTTTCTTCTTCTGTTTTTTCTTTTCTAGCTGCTATCACTACTTCCAATCGATCTCTTATAAAATCTTCTTCGTAACTCTCCCAACTCTTGATTAGTTTTATTAGGACGGGTATTGTCGGTTTTTCTGGTGCTTCAATTCCGCATTCTTCGCAGAGGTTTATTAGATCAATTCTCTTAGCTTTATTGAGAGTTCCCATGCTTATCTTTCAAAAATTGTACTTGAAGTGAAAGTGATACGATTACGGTTTCACCTTGCTAATTCGTAACCCAACTTTTGATACTGGCGTTTTACAACACTTTACGTTTGGTTTCCATTTCACTACTAGTGGCTTTTACTTTTAATAATCTTGGCATCCGGGCCCCCAAAAATCTAAGTAGATGATATGTAAATAGTCGCTTTACTCAACCAATAATCGATGAACAACAAAATACGAACTTTAATTTCAACTAATACACTGTTGGTTAAAACTATATAACAAATTTACCTTACAATAATCCAACTAGGCCTAATAGCGCCTTTACCGGCTATATTCATTTTATATCTTGCTTCATAACAAAAATTAGAAAACTGGCTCTTTGCCAAAACTCGTGATCCAAAGTATTTTCAGCTCACGCATTTAAATCATGGACAATAGCATTAGAGTATCAGTTCATTTGATGAAGTGAAGTGTTCAAACTGAAATCCTACACACACACACGCACACACACACACACACACACACACACACATATATATATATATATATATATATGATGAAAGTGTGTTCTCATTGTAACCGTTACCTTATGCATTAGCCCTTATTTTGCTTACATTCAACGCTATTGATAGAAAGACTAAACTAGTGAATTTAGTCTCAACTTTAAAAGAAAATAAGATTATATGAATGAATTTTGTAAACGAGTACTTTGATAAATAACTTCATGTTTTTTTAAGACATTTTCTTAAAAAGCATTAAAGAATCACTTTAACATGTTCTTTTAAAATGTTTAGAAACATTTGCGTAACTGATTCATAAAAAAGTTTTTAGAACACCAGTTTAAAACAAAAACAAATTTTTTAATGTTTTGTTAATGAGTGATTGGTTTATTGAATAATTATAATCATGTAATCTATTAAAAAAACACATGTTTAAAAAAAACAACAAACATACCGCTAGCCACGGTTGCTAAGTGACAGATGAGTGATTGACATAAGTGATTAATGAGTTTAGTGTGTTCATTAAGCTTAACGAATTAATAAGGGTTACGAACGAACATAGTGTAAGACGATAGATGTGAACGCGGAGTAGTAAGACGATCGCGGTGTAGTAAGACGAACAAGATGTAGTAAAGAGAGGTAGTAAGAGGAGAGATTAGAAGGTTAATGACTAGGTTCATGAAGATGAAAGCGGCGAGATCGTAGGAAAAAAACATACTTATGTAGAGCAGCATAGAGACGACCTTCTATCACGTACGGGGTTTACCTTTTAACACGGCTTATGACATCATCCTCTTAAGGGGCGCTGAGATCGGCGTTCTGATTGGTCGAGAGCTTATCCCCTGAGGGGTGGGGGATGACAGTACGATGTTGCGGTGAGTATGATGCAAAGATTTAACACGTGACATCGATACTTATTGCTGCTTATTAAGATCGTGAACAAATTTTGATTGATTTTTTTAATTAATTATTTTTGTTTTGTTTTGTTAACTATTTTGAAAATGGTTTTCATGTATCGTGAAATTAAGAAATAGATTACTGTAATGATAATAATTTAAGTGAAATAAAGTAACGAAAGTGTTTAACCAGTTTTATTGAATCAAAAGTTTGGAAAACAATTAGTTTTAAAATAAAGAAAACTTTAATTTTTAATGAAATTAATTTTTGTATGCACAAGTCTCGTATTGTATGCAACCGCTCGTGAGCGGTTGCTTTCTTGTTTTATATGCAAAGGTTTTATTGTTTACTGTTAAAGATAAGGTTTAACACTAGAACGCCTGAAATCTTGTTACCACCTGAAACGCCGGCCAGGTGTCATTTTGACACTGGTCGATATTAGGCAAAAATTTCAAAGAAAATGTACATTTTAATATTATTTTTACAAATACATATATTGTACACACAAATGCTATTATATATGTAAAATAAGGATAATTTTACAAAATTATATGAAAATATATATTGTACACACAAATAATATTATATATTTAAAATGAGAATAATTTTGAAAGATTATATGAAAATATGTATGGTACACAAAAATAATATTACATCTGTAAAATAATAATAATTTTTCAAAATGATATGAAAAAATATATGTTATGCACAAATAAAATTATATTTGTAAAATAAGAAAAATATTGCAAGATGATTTGAAAATATACATGGCACACATGAATAATTATTATATCTGTAAAATGAGAATATTTTTTTCAAGATGATATAAAAATATAAACAAGAGAAATAAGTACTTACATTACTTACATTACTCGCAGTCAATACATTTATAGCTGACATATTTTGTGCCTTTGCCGCATGTCATTCTTTTACAAGAGGAACACATTTTATATGTCACATTTCCATGACATTTTTTAACCTCGCATTTCCTACGCTTAGAAGGATTTTCAGTTCGCAGTTCATGGCTACTGCGTCTTTTAGCAGATTTTTCAATATATTCTGCTCGTAATTCTTCAGCTGATGTTTGTATAAAAGTACGCCTTGATATTTTTTCCCCGTCACTTGTTTGAAAAGAATCCATGAGTTTATGGCAGCAAAGTCTAAAATATTCTAGAATGTGTGGACTGGCTGTCTTTTTGATCCTGCTTTGACTGAATATTGCCTTGCCATTTGGTCAACGATATCTACGCCACATTTCGTTTCATTATAAAAACTGACAGTTTCAGGTGTTTTCTTTGATAAACGATTCCATACTTTTGAAGTCATTGCGAATTTATCCTGCTGAGTTCGATTACAACGAGTTGATTTGATATCAAATCTCAGAAATCTTGATATTTCGCAAAACTTGTCTCTGGACATGGTTTCTTTGCAAAAATTTATACCCCATGAAGTAGACCATAATGAATGAAGTTCCAGGTTACTAGCTCCTGAAACTCCACGTGCATATAAAATCGAAATGTAAGCAAAAAGTTCCTGTTTTGAAAGAGACCAAACATCATTTTCTAATACTCTACGAGCTTCTGTGTTTGTGCATTTTATTATATGCTCTAAAACCGTTCTGTATATAAAAAGCAACCAAGCACTCAAAACACTGTCATTATTCACATTTCTTTTTGCATAAGTAGTTGGACCACTCTTTATCACAAAATATTTTGGATTGCTAATCTACCGGTTGCACTTCCTGAACCACATTCTTTCCACTGAGAGCCATCGCGAGCACTAAATTCTTTCTGATTTCCAGAATCAGCAATTTCAACATCCTCATCGCTTTTCGATTCAGATGATACAACAATTGAGAATACAAATAAGATGATACATAAAATTTTCATTATCCGATTTATCATACATGTCGGATAATTCTCTACCTTCTGATTCATTATCTGACATTCTCTCATAAGCGCGGTAATTTCTTCCGCAGTAAGCCCTCTCTTACGAGACATTTTAAGTTTTACTCATAGAAAATTACAAGAACGAAAGAAAACCCCAGCAAAATTCTTCTAATCATAACTCACAAGTAACCGCGCTGCACTATCTTTGTGAGAAATGAAGTCTAAGCGGCAGGTGTTGTTGCAGCTGAAACAAATCACGTAATGACCATATGTAAAAAAAAACCATTCCAGGACTCCCTTATTTTACAAAATGAACGCACAGAAGAACAAAATTTAAAATAGGGAAAGTGAAATTATTGTGGTGTCCAATTGACACCAAACCGGCGTTATAGGTAAATCTATCCGTAAACTAAGTTTGAATAAACCTAGTTCGCCAAAACATTTTATGTGAGTTCTACCTATATATTTAATAAAAGTCGAGAGAAATAAAAAGGATCCTTCAAAATTTACAGATTGTAGAAAGAAACTTACAAGCTTCGGTGTCGAAATGACACCGTCCGGCGTTCTAGTGTTTAAACAAGACTTATGCATACAAAATTTAATTTCATTAAAAATTAAGGTTTTCAATATTTTAAAACTAATTGTTTTCAAATGCTTTTGATTCAATAAAACTTGTTAAATGTCTTCGTTACTTTATTTCACTTAAATTATTATCCTTACAGAAATCTATTTATTAATTTCACGATGATTAAAAATCATTTTCAAAATAGTTAACAAAACAAAAATATTAATTAATTAAAAAATCAATCAAAATTTCTTCATGATCTTAATTAGCAGCAATAAGTATCGATGTCACGTGTTAAATCTTTACATCATACTCATAGTAATATCGTACTGTCATCCCCCACCCCTCAGAGGAAAAACTCTCGACCAATCAGAACGCCGATCGCAGCGCCACCTAAGAGGATGTTATCATAAGCCGTGCTAAAAGGTAAACCCCGTCCGTGATAGAAGGTCGTCTCCATGCTGCTCTCCGTAAGTATGTTTTTTTTCCTACGATCTCGCCGCTTTCATCTTCATTAAAATTCTGATTAACCTTCTAATCTCTCCTCTTATCTCTCTGTACTACACCTTGTTCGTCTTACTACACCACGATCGTCTTACTACTCCGCGTTCATATGTATCGTCATACAGTATGTTCGTTCGTAACCCTTATTAACTCATTAAACTCATTAATCATTCTTGTCAATCACTCATCCGTCACCTATCACTCACCTGTTACCTATCACTCACATTTTACCTGTCCATCACCTTTGGGCCACGCCCTTCCTCCTCACTCCTCCTGCTGATGCAGAACGCCCATTATTCTTCTACTAACAACAAAGAAAATATTAATTACAGTAACCTTTAAATATTTATTTATTTATTTGCTTTCTTTATTTTACTGCATAGTTAATATTATTGAGTTGTCATATTAAAGCCAGTGGCAGAAGCATTTATTTAAATATAACTGTATAATATGATGTAGCATAGATATAATATGTTATATTCATTGATAAAGTATATTTATAATCTCATCAAAAACGTCACCTGTAAAAAATGCAGCCATGTCTCGTGACTCTTTTTCCGTAAAAAGTTCTGAGATCGTGTAAAGCCAAGTTTAGCTATCTTATTAACTCAGAAATTTTCATTCACAAATCACTCCTAGTCTCTACATCTTTAGTTAATTATTATTTTGTGACTTGGAAATTACGCAGCACAGGGAAGTTATTACACCTTACTATGTTATGCGATGGGATGAGATAATATGATTAAGGCTAATTATATACGCACAGGGAAGTTATTACACTTTAATATGTTATGGGATGGCATGGTATTATTTGATTAAGACTAATTATATACATCACATTCTCGTGCTACGTAATGGCTTTACACAATCTCAGAACTTTTTACGGAAAAAGAGTCATGAGACTTGGCTGCATTTTTTACAGGTGACGTTTTTGATGAGATTTCACTTATTTTTGTAAGTAATCCTCCTTTTCTTGATTTTCAGTTCTTTTTAAAGATCATCCACTGATTTTCGCTAAGCCCACACTCTGTCCCTATTATTTACAGGTATCAAAAATTTGAAGCTTTAGTTTCGTTTGCAAAGTACTGTACATAAAAAGAGATTTCAGGTTCCTAGGCAAACACTAAGTTATGGGAGGAGAAGTGTCAAAAGTACTCTCAATTGCTTCCAGGGTAGGTGCTATCCATCTGAGATATTACTCGCAGCCCTAGATACTTGATATTTAGCATAAAAGAACTTTTTAGTATAAAAAGAAAGCCAAAATTAAAATTTCCGGAAATTTCCAATAAATCAAACATTATACAGTGGAACCCCGATTTTACGTAACACGTTTCGTACGTTATCCCGCTTCCTACGTTATTTTTTGTCGGTCTCAGAAAATTCCTATTCCGATAATGTCAAAAGTACCTCGATTTTACGTTATTTACTCTTAGCGTTTCCCGCTTGGTACGTCATTTTAGGCGAAGTACCTCAGGAAATTTTATCTTTTTTCACAAGAACAAAAATGCTTTCCACTTGGTCAACTGGTTGTTTGTCACCAAAAACAGTTCAAAGTAACGAAGAACTATTATTCATCTATCAGCACTAGACCAAACCTGCGTCACGTGATATCGGGGGGGGGGGGGTGATTTCTTTTTACGTCGTACATTCATTTCAACCCGCAGTGGAGTAGCTTTTTTTTTGCTATCTCTTAGTGATTGCCAGTCAAAAGTAGGATGTCTAAAAGAAAATGTTTCTCTGTAGCCGAAAAGGCAGAAATTATCGAAAAATCCAAAGTTTCCAACGGAACTAAAGTGGATCTCGTAAAATCGTTCGGTATTGCTTATTCTACGTTACAAACCATCCTAAAACAAGAGGTCTCTGTGGAATTAAAATCTGAAAAACTGGGAAATTTGCCAAAGAAAAGAAAAACATTGAAAACCTCTCCTTTTGGGGAACTGGAAAATATTTTGTACGAGTGGTTTAAACGAGCCCGTGCTGCCAAGATTCCAATCAATGGCTCACTTTTGTAAGAAAAGGCTCTTGAAATTTCTTCTCGACTTGAAATGCAGAATTTCATGAAATCCAACGGTTGGATCGACCTATTCAAGAAGAGGTATAATTTGTCTTACAAGTTTATTTGTGGTGAGGCAGATGGAGTAAATACTGCGGTCGTTGAGGAATGGATGGACAAAAACTTTGCCTTCTCTTGTGTGTAATTACTCAAAAGAGACATCTTTAACGCAGATGAGACCGGATTGTTTTTTTAATCTCTTCCCTGATAGAACATACACCGTGAAAGGAGAAACGTGGCACAGTCGGAAGTTATCAAAAGTGCGATTAACAGTTTTGTTATTACGGAATTGAGAAGCTAACACCCTTTGTGATTGGTAAATCCAAGAAACCCCGATGCTTCAAAAATATTAAGAGTTTGCCGACAGATTACAATGCCAACCACAATGCTTGGATGACCCTAAATCTTTTTGAAAATTTTGTAAGAAAATTGAATATAAAAATGAGCTTACAAAAATAATTTTATTCGTAGACCAGTGCACTCATGTTAATCTGAATTTAAAGAATGTGCGTATAGAATTTTTTTCACCCAACTGTACCAGTTTACTTCAGCCATGTGTCTTGCAAATAAACAGATCCTCCAAAATGCATTATAGAAAGGAACTGGTAAGAAAAGGCCATTTTTCACTTGATTCAGTTGAGCTTCAAGATGCTTAGAAAACAAAGCTAAATGTGCTGGATGCATTTCATTTCATCTCATCGGCATGGAATGGTATAGATGAAAAATGCATGTCAGATGCTTTTTTGAAGAGAAAAATTTTCAAAATCCGAAAATTAACAGTGAAGCGCCGCCGGAAGAGCTCTCTATGGAAGACTACGCAGAAGAGGATGAATTTATACTTGCAGACATCAATGTTGGGGAGTACATTGATGGCGATAAGGATGTTATTGCTACCACAGACATTCAGACTATTTCCGATTTGATTTCGCAATATTGAAGAGGGGATTATATTGATGAAGATCCAGAAAACATCGTGCCCTCATCGGCAGAGGCCATTGCGAGTTCAAAAATTTTAAAGAAATTTTAACTGGATATGAAAATTAAGGGGAAAAATTGCAAAAACTTGCAAATATTGAAAATAGAGTATATGTGAAATTACACTTAAAAAGAAAACGCAATAAAGAATAACAGACTTTTTAAAATACTAATATGGTATTGGTAAGTTTATTTTTGTATAATTTGTTTTCTTGAAGTGTTTTTCTCTATTTGACCCCGATTTTACGTTTTCCCGTTTCGTACGTTTTTTTCTGCTGGTCCCGTGAAAAACGTAAAATCGGGGTTCCACTGTATATTCATTTTTTCGATGTTTTTTTTTTCATTTTTTTTTTAGTCTTTCTTTATTTATTTACGGATTTTTTAATTTTTCCTTACTTTGTATACTAAACCCTACCTTTCTGCCAAATGTCAAACTTCTAGGACTACAAAATCGAATTATTTTCACATTTTCGACTTTTTAGAAATATATTGATTTTTCGATTTTAATTCTAAGTTACCTGATTGTCATGCCAATATAATAATTCTTTGATCCGTCTTCTTAGGATCATTTAGGTTCAATTTAGAGATAAATCAAGTGAATCTTAAGAGTCACCATGATTTTATTTAGAAAGGACTATCAAGCCATAACCAGTCAGTAATGTCGGGAGGGTAGGGGGAGCTGTGAAAATTTTTGTGGGCTAACATTTAACAATACATATTTCATATGCGAAGTAAATAGAGTATAACCTGTGAAAGAAAACAAACCTGTCTATAAAGAAATCGCCTATAACATAGCCAGTCTATAGCGGAACTTTTTTATAACGAAATTCGTAAACGAAAGAAAAGAAAACCATAATCCGGGGGAAATAACATAAAACAATTAGGCGTACTAGCTAATAGGACAATTATCTTAAAACTAATGTTTCTAGCAGTACAAAATCAGATTGATTTCGAATTTTCAATTTTTTAAAGATATTTCGATTTTTCGATTTTATTTTCGAATGTAACGAATTTTTTAATTGTTCCTTTTAATGAATAGTAAATACTGCCTTTGCACCAAGTTTTAAGTTTCTAAGACTACAAGATAAAATTATTTTCGATTTTTGATTTTTTCGAATTTTTTTTTAAATAATTTTCTGGATTTTTTAATATTTTCTTATTTTGTAATCTTTATTACAAATTTCAAGTTTCTAGCACTACAAAATCAAATTATTTTGAAATTTCCGATCTTTTTCGAGTTTTTTATTCTATTTTCGAATTTATTGTGTTTTAATTTTTCCTTTTTCTGTATCCTAAACAATAAGTTTACGCCGAATTTTAAGTTCTAAAGCTACAAAATCAATTTTTTTCAATTTTTCGATTTTTTTTTTCGAATTTTACAGATTTTTTCTTTTTTGTATCCTAAATACTACCTTTAGTCCAAATTTTAAGTTTATAGCTCTACAAAATCGAATTATTTTCAAATTTTCGTTTTTTTTTTCGATTTTTTTTATTTCACTTTCGATTTTTGTTGTGTTTTTATTTATTTTTTCTTTTTCTGAATCCTAAACACTACCTTTACACTAAATTTTCAGTTTCTAAGACTACGAGATCATATTACTTTCAATTTCTCACTTTTTCTTTTTCTTTTTCTTTCTTTCTTTTTTTTTTAAATTTTAAATTTTTTAAATTTTCGATTTTTTTTCCGAATTATAAATATTTTTTAATGTTTCCTTATTTAGTATATTAAATATTACCTTTATTCCAAATTTTAAGTTTCTATCGCTATAAAATCGAATTATTTTCAAATTTTTCTTATTTTTCAATTTTTCCGATTTTGTTCGATTTTTTTATTTTATTTTCGAATTTTATTGCTTTTTTATTTTAACTTATTCTGAATCCTAAACACTATCTTTACTGCGAATTTTAAGTTTCTAAGGCTTCAAAGATCAAATTATTTTATTTTTTTCAATTTTTACGAAGTTTTCGAATTTTGGAAAAACTTTTTCGAATTTTCTGGATTTTGTAATTTTTCCTTATTTTACATCCTATATACTACCTTTATTCCGAATTCCAAGTTTCTAGCGCAACAAAATCGAATTATTTGAAAATTTTCGATTTTTTCGATTTTTCAATTTTATTTTCGATTTTTTTTTGGTGTTTTTGATGTTTTATTTTTCTGAATTCTAAACACTACCTTCGCACCAAATTTTAAGTTTTTAAGACTACAAGATCGTGTTATTTTCAATTTTCAATTTTGTTCGAATTTGTTCAATTTTCGAATGTTTTTTTTTTTTTTTAGGAATTTTCCGGATTTTATAATTTTTCTTTTCTTTGTATCCGAAACACTAGCTTTATTTAAAATTTTAAGTTTCTATGGCTGCGGGATATACCCAATCTTTTTGATGACGCGAGAGTGAGTGAGTGTGTGATTGACAAAAAATCGAAACTTTGAGTTCATATATCGTCTGCACTAATTTATGGGTATTTTTCGAATTATCCATATTTTTCAATTTTTCCTTATTTAGTATCTTAAATATTACCTTTATTCCAAATTTCAAGTTTCTACCGCTATAAAATCGAATTATTTTCAAATTTTCCTTATTTTTTCAATTTTTTTCGATTTTTTTATTTTAATTTCGAATTTTATTGCGTTTTTTATTTTAACTTATTCTGAATACTAAACACTATCTTTACTGCGAATTTTAAGTTTCTAAGGCTAAAAGATCAAATTATTTTAATTTTTTCAATTTTTTTCGAATTTTTGTAATTTTTGAATTTTTTTTTCGAATTTTCCGGATTTTCTAATTTTTCCTTAGTTTTCATCCTAAATACTACCTTTATTCCGAATTCCAAGTTTCTAGCGCAACAAAATCGGATTATTTGAAATTTTTCGATGTTTTCGATTTTTTCAATTTTGCTTTCGATTTTTTTGGTGTTTTTGATGTTTTCTTTTTCTGGATGCTAAACACTACCTTCACACTAAATCTTAAGTTTCTAAGACTAAAAGATCGTATTATTTTCAATTTTCAATTTTGATGAAATTTGTTGAATTTTCGAATGTTTTTTTTTTTCGAATTTTCCGGATTTTATAATTTTTCCTTGCTTTGTATCCTAAACACTACCTTTTTTCCAAATGCCAAGTTTGTAGGGCTACGGGATCTACCTAATCTTTTTGATGACGCGTGAACGAGTGAGTGAGTGACAAAAAATCGAATGTTCGAGTTCATATATCGTCTGAACTAGAAAAGACAGAAAGTTTTAATTTTAAATTTTGGTCCTGTGTGCCAAATACTCTAGAAAAACGAAGTTTCAAATTTTTGGGTACTCCAGCGCGGAGATATGGAGGGGTCAAAAGTGCCCTGAGTTGCATCTAGAAAAGTATGCTTACGGCCGCGCTCTCTCGACTTGGCGGAGGCACTGCCGTGCCTCCAGATAAATAATATTTATGTCATATTCATTCCGGTTGGCATAACAAACCGCGAGAAATGAAACTACCACCGTTTTAATATCGTTTATTGCCAAAAGCCGTGAATTTGATGTTGTGTACTTAATAAATGTATACTGGTATTGCTGTTTTGTATGATTTTAGTTTGCTTTTATATTACTAGGGGGCTCTGCTCCCTGCTCGCTAGGCTCACCAACCCCCGTTCTGATTTCACAGCCTCTTAAAACCTGGTAATGTATCCTGTTTTAAAAAGATGATGATGATGATATCACGAACGGCGACTATCTTCTGTAATCAGGTTATAATGCTTTTTCATTTAACTGGTTATAAGGCTTTTTCATTTAATTCATCTTTTTTATTTTTAATTTTCATGTGTAAACACAATTTTTATGACGTAATTTTCTTTATTTCCTGCTTTCAGCACGTGATCATTTAATTATTATTTTAAACTTTCATTATTGTTTTTAATAGTCTCGCGCAAATACATTTTTTATTTGAGGTAAAACATAATCCTTTGCGCTTATTTAGTAATTGGCAACAATATAAAAAATGACTTTTTCAATAAAATATTTTTTACTCGATTTTTAAGGATTTTTTGAGTTTTTATTGTCCGACCGTGATATTTTTTTAATTTCTGAAAGCTTGTTATATTTCGCGTCTGGTGGTATGATTTTCGAATCCGTAGGATGGCTAGAAAAAAAGTAATAGCTCCTCAAAAAAGTCCCTAGTAAAACAGCGATGAGAATAACCCGGAATATCTACGCAGAATTTGATTGGTCCATTTCGTTTTTGGCTCAGTTCCAGATTACTTTTTTTTAATATAGAAGGATTTATCATTTTTAACAATTTTATGCATGCATTAAATGTACATTAAATTACCGCTTTGAACACGATTGACAACGATAAACAAAATTGGCGATCGATAACCATTTTTGGCTATATATCTACTTGGACCGGATAATAGGTAATTACAATTATTTTTATATTATTTTATTATATTTATTTACAAAGCTATTTAATTTTATTATAAAACACCAAGTTGTCATACAAAGCAAGAATCGCCTTTTTGATGCCAAAAAGGCGATTTAATCAAAAGCGATTTAATCTGTACCGATTTAATCAAAATTGTACGGGTTGCACCGCATATTGCAAAATTATTTAAATCTATGATTATTGTTTCTTTATCAAATTAAAAATAAGAAAAGTTAATGCTTAACAAAATACAATTATTTGATCGATCGAAAAATTTTTCTTACAAGGAAAAAATTACAAAATGTTCTTCTCATGAGGTACATGAGGTTCTCATATACGTCTATAAAAAAAATTTCTGCGGAACCTCGATATAACGTCCGTAAAAAAATATGAAAATTTCGTTTATTTGGCGTTTTATCACCGGTTGGTGACGGAATGAAATTAACCCTTTCAGGGGCAAAGAACTTATGTTTCTAAAATGTTGAAATCATTGAGTCACACCAGGATTTAACAACAAGTTTATTTACAAATAAGTAAAATATTTTCTTCACGTAAATTATAAAAGTAAAATTTTATTCCAAAATTCCGGTGTCATTGTGGCATTTGGGAATTAAAATTAATTGGGATATATTATATCCACCGCAATTCAAGGGGTTAAAAAAATACGCTTTTATGACAATTACTCTTTAAGGAAAAACTTTTCCATACTGAACCTGTTTATACATGTTTAACTTACATAATAAATAAATTTTTATAACTACAATTTTGTGTACACATTTATATGTATGTATAATGGAATTTAACGATTGTATTTTACGATTTAAAATAAAATTTAAATTGATTAAAATTGTTTCAAGTTCAAAAACAAGCCTGCTTCTGAACATTGTCAATTCAAGAAAGTTTTTGTTGCTATGGAAACAACGACTACTTCGATATAGAAATGCATAACGAATCCGTTTGTCATCGGGCTTTTCCTTTTAAAATACATTTAAAAATTACTTGTACAACCGTTGAAACCATTTAAATTAGAAAAACTCGTGGAATGGAGGATAAAACAATAGGCAAAATTTCATTCAATCATCATCTATATTATTTCTCCTGTTAACATCCCTTTTTCTCATAAAATACGAAACCCAGAACGACGAATGAGATAGCATATGAAAGGATTTTGAACAGGCTTCTGACGTAGCACACATAACAATGCGTTAAAACATGTTTTGGAATAAAAATTGTATTTATTTAAAAATTAAATCGGCATTATTTTCATAAAGGAAATGAAAGATTTTCTCAAATCAGTGTTGCCACCAAAATAAAATACTGCATTATCAGATGACGTCATCCTATAATGCAATTGAAATACGATTGTTAATTTATATTTTGCGCGCATTTTTTGAAAAATATCGAGCTTTTAAATGGGATTTTATTTAATTTTTACGCGTACGTCAGCTATTTTTATTTGTTTTCCTTTTTTAATCTTGGCTGTGCATATGCGTATTGTATCGGAGCACCAGTAGATTGCGTAATTTAAGGATTATCTTCTCTTTAGATATACGATCATTAGGATTCACAAAAATTTTAAGTATTTATTTTTTAATATTTCATTACGTTGTTAATACGCTCGCGAAGTCTGACGTCACTTAAATGGCTGTTGAACCACAAAGTTTGAACATTCCATGTTTAAGATCCCATAGGGTTGCAAAAAATTGGTGTACCAAATATTGATTTATGTAAATGCTTTCATATGAATTCCCTAAACGTCAGATTCAGTGTCTCAATTATTTTATAATTCGCTTTCTTTTTCAGTATATGAATCTTGGAAACCTAGAGAAATGACCTTGGCGAGAGAAGAAAATTTGGCAAAAACTTTTCTGGCAATCTATTCCCATTTTCTTACACAAACAATCATCATATATATTATTTCTGTTTTCAACATCTTTTTTTTCTAGGCACATACAAAACATACAACGATGAATGAGGTATCATTCGAAAAGTTTTTGAACAAGTTTCTGAGATAGTACACCCACATTTTGTTAAAACGCGTTGTTTGATTAAGAAAAAAAAAATCAGTTAATTAAAAATTAGTGCTAAAACGTACCAGGAAATAATCTCAACGATTGCAGTGCGAAAGCTTCGTACGGGTCCTTCTGATCGGTAATAAATAGAGAAAAAAAAACGTGAGTGATTTATTTAATCTGATTTAAAAAATATTTTAAATTAATATTAATGCAAACGTACAGAGAGTTGAAAATGTTGAATGCAAAATGCAAACGATTCTGAACAAGAGGGCATGGTATCATGAGCCATAGAATTAACCCATTCGTATAATTTTTTAAGCTTATGACAATTTTACGCTTTCAAATTTTACAAAAATCTCATAGACAGGTCTCATAACAAGAAGCAGCTTCCAAAACATAGACCATATTTCTTCAGTGGTAAAAATAAATAATTGCAACAAGCAGCTTGTATATTTTATACAAAAAATAATAAATATTTCATCGTTTAAGTTTAAATTCATTAAATATTGCGCATTCGAATAATCATTTTACAAGCAATTTAAAATGCATTAAAATCGTTTGCGTTTGGCGAAGGAAAAATATTTCTAGCCAAATCGTGTGTTTTTGCGCCAAATACTCGAGAGTATTTTTTTTTTTTTGCAGATTTTCTACTGGGATTCCGCAGTTAAATTTCACTTTTCTTTTATTACATACATGTGTAGCTTCATTAGCATTTTTTTCAAAATTTTATGAGTATACGCTTTAAGGAGACCTTTCTTGTTAGTGCAATGCATGTTCTTTCGACAGTTCGTGAGAAAACACTACTTTATCAAATTACACGATTCTTATTTTAAACTAGCAGACTACGCCCGCTGCGCTGGTCGGTTTCTCCAAAAGAACCTTGAATCAAACGGACTATATCGGTGAATTTAACCTTGTATTTTAAAGTAATCTGTACCTTTACCTGGAATATCGTAAAATAACATAAACACGGATACTTATTTCACTAAGTTGTGTTTTTTTTTAATACGGTTTACTGTTACGTTTACAATTTATTACTTACTGTTTTCCATTGATTTATATAGCTACATTTTTTTAATAACGTGAATTAACCTATATTATTCACAACTAAAAAAAAATGGCGCATCTAGTATTTGTCGAAAAATTAAATAAAAATCATGCACTCATGACATCATAATTCACTTTTATATTTTAACAGAATAATACGGCTACTACAATTTGTGACTCGAGCTGATACATTGCTGTTGTTATTATTTTTTTACGCGTGAAGTTTTCGCTATATAGTACTCCATTGTGAAATTTGGTAATGTTTGAAATTCAATATTTGAAAAAGTGCTTAATCAGTGGATTTGAAATTTATATCAAGAAAAATAGAATTTTTTACCTTTTTAACGCAATTTGTCTAACAATTTTCTGACAAATACTTTTCGAGCAATTAATTTTTTCAGTAACTTCAAACGTTTCATTTTCCGAGATTAATCTGTGGCAACGATTATCAAAAATCCCAGTCGTCAGCAAAACGTACCTTTTTATTAAAGAGGATGAAAGATATTTGGCCACAGATTTGTTATTGTGCATTCGTTTGTTCAACACTTTTATTAATTAGCCGAATTTAAATTAAATTTTTTTTATTAATTTCTTTATAATGGTGGCAATCAGATTACTTCCATTGTTTTAAGGATAAAAGAGAAATAATGAAAGATATTCAGACACGTGGCTTTTTGGCCGAAATTTTTAATAGCGAAAAAATAATTCATTGTGACGTCACGGGAATATGGACCCTATTCTCCGTTTGAATTCGAGGTTCGAGGCTAGAATTTTGAAAATGTTTCCCCAAAAGCACGTGACTCAACGGCACAAAAATGTGGTCCGTTACCGCTGTATGACATGCAGTCTTGGTTGGGAAATTAAGTCGTTCTATAATTAAGGCCTACAATGTCGGAAATGTTTCCCCAAAGCACGGGACTCTGACCTGAGAAGAAATAGGATCTAAAGATATACAAATATTATAATACAGACATACATACAATAAATACAATAATCCAACATGGAGTGAAAAATTAGCCAGAGCCAGGAATCGAACCTGTGTCCATAGCGTTCCGGGCTGTCGCTCTAACCAATGACAGCCCGGAACGCTATGGACACAGGTTCGATTCCTGGCTCTGGCTAATTTTTCACTCCATGTTGGATTATTGTATTTATTGTATGTATGTCTGTATTATAATATTTGTATATCTTTAAATGCTGAATGCAGGCGTTGTTTATGTGTGTTTTAAGAGATAGGATGGCCATTGGTTTTGTTTTATCTTTATGCATTATAACTTTATTGATGGCATTTTTTCATTACAAATAAATACAAAATATATTTTTATTTGGATACATGGTGATTAAGCATAAAAGTAAACGTACATAAAGTACATTTGAAAAATTTGCGCCGGTGAAAATGATATTATGCTTAGCTTAAAATCCATTTTTACATTGATAAAACTAAAGAGAAAAATATATTTGTTTGTGTCAACATGGATGTAATGTTAACTGATTTTTAAATTCCTAATTATAAAGATTAGAATTGGAGCCTTCTGCGGATTTCATACAAACGTTCAGCAATCAAACAGTACAAATGAAATCATGACGTTTGCGTTTGCAGAGTTTTATCGACGGCCGTGATTTGAATATACATATTATCTCGAAACGTATGATCGCCATGAAGTTTTCTCTCCGGCAGTGCGTTCTGAAGCATACATATTTTTTTTTCTAGTATTGTAAAGTGAAATAATTTGATTTCATTATTATTAAGCCTTGCGCGGCAGCGCAAGGCTTATTTATTTCCAGTGTGACATCCTAATGTTAATTTAACACAGGAAATCCCATTGAACGAGTTAATTTACTAGAGTTTTTCCCACTTTTTGTACGCGCTTCCACAAATTTTCTTCAAAACACCTAATTCTGTAAAAAAATAAATCCTCCAATCAAAAAACTCTAAATGTAGTAAACGTGGAGTCTTTAAATTAAAGTCCAAATACTGATTAAAGTGATAAAAACATAACACGGAATATTTAAAATAATTAGCTAAAATTTGGCACGCGATGATCGATAGATTGAAGAAGCAATAAAAATAAAAACAAATAATAATTTTTCACGTTTCCCAGTTTTGGCCAATTTAAGCACCTGCTAGCCTTGGACATGCGATCTCGTGGTATATGTTTACTATTTCAAAAATATACGAGAATATTGTATTTATCTTTAAGATCCGAAGATGTCACCAATAGTTGTGAACGATCTACATTAAAAAGGTATTTTAAATATTCCGTGTTATGTTTTTATCACTTTAAGCAGTATTTGGACTTTAATTTAGATGTTACTGTCTTTATCAAAATTGGATGAATGTTCGATATTTACTTATCTAGTGATACTGTGATGTTACGAAATGCGTTTTTAAATTTCTCTCTTAATCGATGATTACTAAAATTCAACATGGTGAAAAAATGCAAATTTTCTGGTTGCAAGAGTGATGCACGATACTTTTACAAAGACTATATGCTGGGAGTTTTGTTTTTCCCTTTTCCTAAAGCACTGAAAAACTTGAGTAAATGTAACGAATGGCTTTCTGCTTGTGGTATAACAAATAAGGAAAGGGCATGTTTACAAACAAACAGTTCCATCAACCAATCTACCACTGCATTTTTGTCGAAGCTATCATTGCAGGAATCGTCATGGCGACGTAGGCCAATCATATCATAGACCAGTTTAACATAGACCAATCAAATCCCACCATCTCATGTGTATTGTAGGAGCCGTAAAGAACGAACAGGTTTTTCTGCCAAACCAACAGTAGTTTAACCAACAGTGACGTCAGATGCCCTTTCCTTATACAGAAACGATGACTAGAGACTGGTATGTTTGCTCTCGGCATTTCATTGATTTAAATGGCCCAACTGAAGAGTATCCTAACCCTATACAAAGAGTATCTCTGTCTGAACCGTTCAGTGATACATCAAATAAATATTCACGATATTATCGAGGAAATCGTGAAATTATCAAAAATAAAAGAGCCGCATACTATAAAAAATGTAAAAGCTAGATACAGAAGCGTAATACTTCATATTGTTTGCGAAATAAATCAAAGGCTAACAAATATAAGCTAAAATACTGGAAAAAAAAATACTCAAATCACAATAGGATTCTCACCTCTAAGAAAATTAATCCTTCAAGATATCGACAGCTTGCTTTAGTGAAAAATCTGCTAGAGAGTTATAAATCAAACATAGCTCAGCAAAGCAGAAGAACAAATATTCAATTTGTAAAAACTCAAATAAAAGCTCAATTACTTGCGCGTAAAGCTATTCATACTAAAAATGTTTTGTATGCAAAGAGTTCATCGGCTTCAGAAAATTTTTCAAACAAATTTCAACAGATGTTATCAAAATCAACTCAAAATATCACTGCAGAAAATTTATGTGAAATAATTGGTGGCGAAAGAATTCACAACTCCAATGCAGAACCCTATTTTTGGGAAATAGCATATCACCCATTAGTTCACATACATTTAGATCATAATTATAGTAGTCATTCCAATTCTAAAATAGAACATATTCCTTTAGGTGATTTACATTTCGAGAAAAACATTGATGGTCATCATCCCAAAACTCTAATGTAGAAATGTGGACCTCTCTGTAACATTTGAGAGAATTCAGTTCGAAGGTTATTGCATATTCTTCATATATTTGCTTCTTCTCAGGGCAGTTCTACAAAGGAATTATTTTCAAACATAGATTGTTGTGAGTATAAATCGTATTACATAAAAGAAGATCAAATGTGTGCTGTTAATGAAATTATTGTTATGAAATTATTGTAACAAATGAAAACGAGATCAATAAATGGACTGTTTGTGACGATAAGAAAATAACAGATCGTACACGTTTTGTAAAAAATCTTGCAGATGTTTACATTTTGCTTCTACAGAAATGTTAAATTAAGAAATTGTCAATATAAGGTAAAATATTTATTCAGCTACAAAAAGAAATATTTTGCTGAAAATTTCATCCTCCATAACTACACATTTTATAACAAAATCAGAATACAGTTGTTTCATATATGCTCATTATTATTTTTATGCTTCTTATGTGATAAAACAACATAAGATGTTATTAATAGCTTTCACACACGCTTACTAGTGCCTCTTTCCAAAGTGGTTGCAAATGTATTTTACACTATGGCATAAAATTATTTGCAAAAATGAACATGATTCGTTTTATTATTATCATTATAAAGATGAGAAACAATCCGTTAAAGTCCGTTATATACATTTTTTTGTTAAAAATTACTTTTATTATTTTAATTGTTTACAGAATAATCAGTGTTTGAACTGTATATTTCATATTACCAATACTGATTTTGATACGTGCAGTCTTTTACATACTTGCCTCGTTTGAATCTTGTCTGCTTCATATTAAATTGTTATTAAAAAACTTGAGATATTAAAAAAAAGGAACCTGCAAAGCAAATTAAAAAAATAAATTTATTTCCATTTTGTTAAGCCCGAGAAGGGACAGATATTAAAATTATTTTATTTAGTCAATGCTACAATAATGTTGCATTTTTATATTAAATCTTGCTCAGTCTATTTAATCTTAAAAAATTAAATTTTAATTTGAAAAATGATATTAAAGCAACTTTAAAACATTTCATTTAGAAATCTAAATAAATCTTCAACTTTTTTTCAGTTTTACATGCATTATACAAAATTTGTATTGTAGCAAATTCTAACAGACAAGAAACATGAGAAGTTCAAATAATTTTAAAAAGTTGAAGATTTATTTAGATTTCTAAATGAAATGTTTTAAAGTTGCTTTAATATCATGTTTTAAATTTAAATTTAATTTTTTAAGATTAAATAGACTGAGCAAGATTTAATATAAAAATGCAACATTATTGTAGCATTGACTAAATAAAATAATTTTAATATCTGTCCCTTCTCGGGCTTAACAAAATGGAAATAAATTTATTTTTTTAATTTGCTTTGCAGGTTCCTTTTTTTTTATTTTATTTTATATGTTTCAGAATTGAATACTGATGTTAAAATAATTACTATTACTCATTTGCTTAATGATAAACTCAAATGAATAATAATGATTAAACAAAATGTCTTAAAAATACATCCTGTAATTTTTCAATCATCCCTGGTGGTTTGATTTATTGCTAATGCGCGCGACATTAAACTAACTTTTCATTAACGTTCACGTTCAGTTCTCTAGAAATATTTCGTGCATTTTGAATTTCATTTTAATTCGTTTTCTGACATTTTAATTCGTTTTCTGCCTGCTTTGCTAATACAAAGATATTTTACTAAATTGATAAATTCAAAACTGCTAAAACGTTGATTTACTATGGATGCTCAACAAGATAAGAAAATTTCAATCTCAAGACGAGTAATGAACGCCATAAAGCAGGAAAAAGGCAAAGGATTATCGCTTGTGAATTTGAAAAAGTATCTCCGCGAAGAAAAGAACTTGGATGTTGTGAAGTACAATGAAGAAATAAAATTAGCCCTGAAACTTGGTTTGGATCGTGGCATGTTGACCAGAGAAAATGGGATCTATAAGGTAATAAAAATTATTTATATTTAAAATGAATGAAAAGTCATTGACAATAAAGTTAGAACAGGCAAATTTCATTACAAAATTTTTACCTGTCGAATATAGAAAAGTAAAAGTAATACCTGTTTCTTTAATCTTAAAAATCAATTAACAGGGCGTTTTTTAATTAATCAAAAATTAGAAAAAATATCGGCACTTTCTTGTTATAGCGGCCCTCATTGATAAATCGTCAAAGGCCAACATTTCAAGAATTGTCAGAATATCTGTCACAGTTTGCAAGTTACCGAATTTTAAAATCAATCAGTCTATTTTAGAACACCCGGTATATTATGTATACGCCCTGTTAATAGTAAACCGAATCTCCCGTGAAGGTAGCCACTAGTATCAGCCCGTCATAAATAAAACGGTCATATTAAATCTTTGACTCTACTATATTTCCACAGGAACATTAAAACAAATGTCTTTATATACACGTATAACAAAAAACATATATCCATTCATACAAATTTAACATTTTGTTATTGTCTAAGTAAAACAACAAAATATTCATGAAGTTTTTATACCATATACATGATAATAAGTCACTAATATTTAAATAAACAGAACTACTGATTTTATCAATGATAATTTCAAATTAAAAAGAATGAAAAATTCATCCTACAAGTTTTAAATCATCCACGGTCTGATCTGTTGCTAATGCGCGTGAGATTTAACTTATTTTATTTCTTTAACATTCACGTACAGTTCCAAAGAAATATTTCGTGCATTTTAAATTTCATTTCAATTATTTTTCTTACTCTATTGCCTGTGTTGCAAACACAAAGATATCTTGCTAAATTGATAAATTATATACCACAAAAATATTGATATACTATGGATGCTCAACGATATAAGAAAATTTGGTACTTCTCTATTATCCCGTCAACCACTTTTCATAACAAAAAACTATCGCCAAAGTGTAAGATTAAACGCCAAAAATGCAGTCCCATTTACTTGATGTCAGAAGCATTATACGTGTTTGTTATGTCATCAACTGGTTTTTAATTCGACATTTTCGTGTATTTTTCATTATGTTTTACTGATTTATTAGTTATTTCATCAATTAAAATAACAATTGTGTCCTTAAATTCTTATATTTTATTTATTTATTTATTTTGATATTCCAATAGCAACGTTCTCCCTTTTTTTGGCGTTACAGTTTGGCGATATTTTTTTGTTATGAAAAGTGGTCGACGGGATAATAGAGAACTACCGAAAATTTCAATCTCAAGACGAGTAATGAACGCCATGCTAAAACTGCAAAAAGGCAAAGGAGTATCTCTTGTGAATTTGAAAAAATATCTCCGCGACGAAAAGAACCTGGATACTGACAAGTACAACGAAGAATTAAAATTAACCTTGAAACTTGGTTTGGATCGTGATATAATGACCAGAGAAAATGGAATGTATGAGGTAATAAAAAATATTTATACCTAAGATTAACAAAAATTCAGTGAAAATAAAGTTAAAATAGGAAAATTTAATTATAAAATTTTCTACCAGTAAAATATATTACAAGTGAAATTAATACTAGTTCATCTAATATTTAAAATCAAATAACATGGTGCTTTTTAATTAATCAAAAACTAGAAAAAATATTAACTAATGCTGCTGCCGCCGCTGCCGTAGTTAAATTTATTGTTACCTTTTACCTTTCTCGGCTCGGGAAAAAAAAAAATATTGTATATAAAAACATGAAAACTGGTAGTTTTATAGATCTAGATTGTGGTGTGCAGTGTCTACAGTAAGTCAACACTGCCGAAGGAAAAACTTCTATGATGAACGTTTTGTTTCAAAGTAATTATATAATATTATATTAGATGAAGAGCGCTAATTCCTTTTCTCGTTTCAATTCATCGTCGAACTGGCTATTTTGATCCATTTTAAATTTTCAAATCTTAAAGGCAATATTAAAATATTTATATATGCATTTATGTGTATATATTATATACGACCAGTACACACACTCATAATATCAAATTATATAGAAAATATAGTACTTTTCCGTTATACGGACACCATTGTCGCTAAGCATACATTTACATGCATTTAATACATACATTTACATACATTTACATACATTATTCATTAAATACACAACTTAAAAAACTTCTTTTACTTAAGTAAGGTGTCATACATATAAAACACAAATATCAAACTTGACATGTTTCGGTTTAAATTCTAAAACCATACTCATAAGTAGATACCTCGTCAACAAAAAATCAAACCCGAATGACACTGGACACCACCATATATACAAGATACAGTATAACAAACAACGCCATCTATAATACAAAACACAAATTAAAAACACATAAAAACATTAATCCCCAAATCAAGCTTGTATACACAATAGTTTCCCTCTATTCAAATTCGCCCCACAATATTTATTTAAAAGCTCTAACCACAAAGGTGGAATAATAAAAGAGAAAGTATCATTACAGACTAAACCCCTTCGTAAATAAATTTCAATGGACTCTCTTATAAGGGACTTGCAGTAATAACTGGAAATAAAAATCCATTTAATATCATTAAACAAAATTTTAATCCCCCCCCCCCTCCAAATATAACCTAGATAAAGCTGTTTTCATGCGGCCAAATTTAATGTCAGATTCATGTTCTTTCTTTCGTATACTTAATTTTCTCCCTGTCATACCAATATTTTCACATACAGCTTGATCGTTCCCCCCAATATTTTCATTTCTATAATAATTAATCAACTTTCCTTATATGAAGGGTAGTTTTGAGAGGTTAAAGTTTAAATTTAAAAAGTTTGATATTGATTTAATTGCGAAACCACCACATAAATTAAAAGAGTTGCTTTATAGACAGTTTGACCCGATTAAACAAGAGGATCTTTCAGGGGTATATGAAATTCCGTATGTTAATGAGGGGGGGTGAGATCCGTTATTATATTGGTATGACAGGGAGAAAATTAAGTATACGAAAGAAAGAACATGGATCTGACATTAAATTTGGCCGCATGAAAACAGCTTTATCTAGGTTATATTTGGAGGGGGGGGGGGATTAAAATTTTGTTTAATGATATTAAATGGATTTTTATTTCCAGTTATTACTGCAAGTCCCTTATAAGAGAGTCCATTGAAATTTATTTACGAAGGGGTTTAGTCTGTAATGATACTTTCTCTTTTATTATTCCACCTTTGTGGTTAGAGCTTTTAAATAAATATTGTGGGGCGAATTTGAATAGAGGGAAACTATTGTGTATACAAGCTTGATTTGGGGATTAATGTTTTTATGTGTTTTTAATTTGTGTTTTGTATTATAGATGGCGTTGTTTGTTATACTGTATCTTGTATATATGGTGGTGTCCAGTGTCATTCGGGTTTGATTTTTTGTTGACGAGGTATCTACTTATGAGTATGGTTTTAGAATTTAAACCGAAACATGTCAAGTTTGATATTTGTGTTTTATATGTATGACACCTTACTTAAGTAAAAGAAGTTTTTTAAGTTGTGTATTTATTTTGAAAAGGTGAAGTTTTTGAGTTTTTAAATTTTTGGTAATTTTGAAAACAGTTAACATTATTCATTAGCATACATTTTGGCATGGTGTCCGTATAACGGAAAAGTACCGAAAAAAAATATATATTAATTAATTATTAATGCAAGTAAAGTATAATTATTAAAAAAGGTGTAATCAAAATTATAATTCTTATAAGACAGAATGTTTGCCATAAAAATTCAACCCTAGTAACAAAAATGTTAATGTCGCGCCAAAACTAGGTATCTAAAAGGACTCACTTTGACATGAAACCCGATTATGAAAGATTCTTAGTTATAGTCGATATCGTTTTTGAATGAGAATTTTGCGAAATTCACCTGTTATCGCAAACTTGGACATGTTTCTAGCAATTTATTTTTGTTGCCGAAGGTGACGATATCTCGCCAATCATTGCCAAGCCTGATGACAATTGGCTCTAGGGGCACTTGTGCTTGTTTGTATGTAAATGTATGTCCATAGATAAGTAGTACTGTACATAAATAAAATTTGAGAAAACAGACCAGTTTTAACTGTCGTCACAGATTTTATTGGTTAAATAAGCATTAACTTCCAAGCATGATGGATGAGCTTTATTCACAGCCAAGAAAAAAGTGCCTATAGAAGTTATCATTTTAAAATCCATCTATTAATCAAAATGAAATATAGAAGGAAAATAATTTTATAAGTGAAAATTTATATTTTTACTACACTTATTGACGAAAAATTGGCAGTTTACCCCGTTAACTTCTTTGACGCAAAACTGAGATTGGTGTTCTCTAATGTAATCTTTGGAACATATGTCGCAGACGCACCGTGGTTGGCGTGATTTTTTGTGCGATTTTAGCAAGAAAACCTTATTTTCGAATAATTCTTTAACTTAGCGTGCGAAAATAGCATGTTAGTTTTATTAGAACAGCTGTTGCAGACACACCTGAGTTGGCGTAATCTTTGTTTTGCGCCATTTTAGAGAGAAAACCCCATTTTCAGGTACCTATAGAGCTTTCTAAAACAGCATGTTACTTTTATTTTATTATGAACCAGTTTTCTTTATATGAAAAACACACACAATTTTATTATAAAACACACACAACTTTACTTAGTATAAACACACACAAATTATTTTAATATAAAACACACACAATGATTAATTTATTATAAAATACACAAAATTTAATTGGTACTTTTCGGTTAGCCGGGCGCCAGTGATATATATACATGTATATACACATACACACACATATATATACACATATCTTCATACATATATATATACATACACACACACATATATATATATATGTATGTACGAGGGTGGTTCAATAATTATTGTCCCGAGTGTGTTTAAAATATTTGTACTGCGATGGTTGATGTGGAATATTGAAGCCTAATGTCTTAGATGGCTACATGCTAAATTTCAGAACTGTAGCTTGTATATTAATATATTTGTTTTCGTTTTAAGTGTGAGAGGTGACACCTAGCTTGAAAAATGGAGAAAACCGAACAACGAGCTGTCATCAAGTATCTCCAGAAAAAGGGGTTAAGCCCAAAGGAGATTCATGAGGACATGGTCAGTGTATTGGGTGATGGGTGTCCCTTCTTACCAGGTGGTAAAGAACTGGTGCCGCGAGTTCAGTTGCGGCAGGGAAAGCTGTCAACAAACCTGGTGCTTGTCGTCCAACAACAGCATGCACTCCAGAAAATATTGATGCTGTGCATGACATAATTATGGCAGACAAACGAATCACCGTGCAACGGTTAGAAGACATCTTGCACATCTCTGTAGGCTCAATGGAAACCATTGTGCATGAACAATTAGGATTTAGAAAAGTGTCGGCACGTTGGGTACCCAAAATGTTATCCCTTCAACAACAGAAAGACAGAGTTCAATGTTCAAGGGCTGGTTTGAAGCTTATGGGGCCAGACGTGAAGCAGTTCTGTGATATATTTGTGACAGTGGATGAGATGTGGCTACATCACTATGATCCCGAGTCCAAACTACAGAGTATGGAGTGGCGGCACAGCAGTTCATCTCTCCTAGCAAGTTCAAGGTGCAAGCATCAGAACCCAAAGTTATGGCCACATTTTTTTAGGATGCGAAGTGTGTGCTCCTTATTCACTACCTGGAGGCTGGACACTAGGGTGGATCGAAAAATCGAAATGTGGATAATCGAATCGGCGCGGGGTACAAAAGTTGCCTTTTATGTATATTAGTTTACATCTGGTTTTTTATTTAAATCCTTTCAAATCTTCCGGTGCCCCAAGCGCCTCAAAAATTGTTAAAAAATGAAATTTTTATGAAATTTTGTAATTTTTATAATTTGTGTTATTTTTTAAAATTACTTTTGGCGCGGGGTGCAAAATTTGTCTTTTATACATATTAGTTTACATGTTTTTTTAATTGAAATCCATTCATATCTTCCGGTGCCCCAAGCGCCCCAAAAATAGTTAAAAATTGAAAGTTTTATGAAAATTTATAATTTTGGTTTCTTTAATTCTTTATTTAATTCTTTTATTACTTTTAGCGCGGGGTGCGAAAATTGTCTTTTAAGCATACTAGCAAACATGCAAAACATTTTTAACTTCGATAAATGTCTTCCGGGTGTCCCAAGACACTTAAATATTTGCCAAAAATAAATTTTTAGGGAAATGTTGAATTAAAATTATAAGTAAAAATAAGAGTTAAATAATCATTTGTATAGCGTAATTATTAGATACAGGGGATGGCAAATCGTTTATTGTTTATATTAAATGTATAAAATTATTTTTCTATACTATATTGTTATATACGAAATTTTGAATAGAGCAGCTGCTGCAATTTGCCAGTGCTGTTTACAAGATATTGGAATTGTACACAAAAGAGGGACTTCGAATTTAGTAGATCGCAACAAAATTCGTCGATAGCGTACAAAGGTGCGAAATTTTGTTGCAGAGACGAGCAATTTAGCCGTGTCTCGGTCTATTTAACCGGATTATTTTCCGATGGGGGAAAAAGACAATATAAAAATGCTAATGAGGAAGAGCAAAATGTACTACACAAAGATCACAAAGGAGGAACATTATACTCTTGTCAAGGAACATGGACTCTCTGCATATTGTACACGTTACATTTGCAACAAGAGAAGCTAAAGGCCTTTACGACATTTACTACATTCTTTTGATGTGCAACAATTGGTACTAAAGTCTTTTGTGGGCCAACTGCTACAGCAATCAAAATCTGTGAGCAGCTACCTGTAGCTTCCTTTTCTTCAATAAGTGTGGAGAATATGCCATATAACATAGGAAGAATGGTTCTCAGCAATGATCAGCAATATTTATATGACATTTGAGTAGAAATATCATGTGGTGAAAGTGGTTCTGACCTGGCATTTAAAAACCCTGTTCCAGTTGTTTACTCAAGATGGCTAACGACTGCAGATAGAACGTGAAGGTTGTAGGTGGTCACAGAAAATAATATCTGAGAATCTCATTGTTCTTACAACATATAATATGAAAGTATGGACCTATATGATTCCATATCAAAACAAAGAACTCCATAACAGAAGGACAGTGGTATATTTGGAAACTTATCACATTTTCTAGATATTTGGAACCCAATCTAAGAAAGTTTGTACACGCCGTTGTTCAACTAGATAGCTTCTTTTGTCATCCTGAAAGTTTGTTATTATCTATGCTCTGAGATAATACAGAGCCTATAAGGTCTTTAGCAATACGAAAGCTATTTTGTGCTAGAAATGAAAATAGAGGATCACCAGAAGTAAGAATTTTTCAAGTACCAAAAATACACTTCTAAGCAAAGTATTATTGTGAACTTATTGACTGGCAATGAGTTGGACGTTTTGAACCACCTCTTTTGATGAATGTGCCTTACGAAGAAATTTAGGCCATGGTTAATGTAGGAAAAACGAAGGAATGGTAAAAATGTCAATGCCATACAGAAGATGATAAAAGGTGCCTTGTGCCTGAGGCATCAGAAAGTGTATCTGGACAAGAAAAGAGACTAGGTTTCATATTGAATAGAATAAAATCAAGACGCCATATCAAACATTATAATCCCAAAAAGGATTACAAACTTTAGAAATATGTAAATCTCCAAATTAAAAGAAGTAAACAATTTGCTACGTAAGTTCAATTTTTATAATTTTTATGATTTAGTGCTTTGATTTTTAAATTTATACTACATGTATTAATATAAAATTATTATTATTTATAAGTTTATACTTTAATAATTAAACACTTTACCAAACTTGTAAACAGTTTTCGTAAATTTAAAATTTTTAATATATTTTCTTAAAAATTTTAATATTTAACTGTATTTGGGGCACCGGCAGATATGATTGGATTTCGATAAAAAAAAAAAATATGTAAACTACAGAATTATGTAATGCACCCAATACACAACTTTCTCACACGACGCCAAATGGAATTAAAAATAAATAAAAAACAAAAAAAATTATAAATTTTTATAAAATCTTCAATTTTTAACTATTTTTGGGACGCTTGGGGCACCTGAAGATATGAATGGATTTCGATTTCAAAAAACATGCAAACTAATACAAATAAAAGACAACTTTCACACCCTGCGCCAAAAGTAATTTAAAACAAATAAAAAAAACAAAAAAATTATAAGTTTTCACAAAAATTTCAATTTTTAACTGTTTTTGGGGCGCTTAGGGCACCGGATTAAAAAAAAAGCGTGTAAACTAATATATATAAAAGGCGACTTTTGCACCCCGCGCCAAAATTAATTTCGAAAAAAAAATTTTTTCGTATACTTTTCGATCCACCCTACTGGACACACTCTTACGGTGGCCTATTATGCAGCCATATTCCCTAAGTTACGCGAAGTAATCAAGAAAAAACGGCGCGGGATGTTGCAACGAAAAGTGCTGTTCCACCAGGACAATACTCCGACCCACTGAAGTCATGTTAGTGGTGCCGCAATGCATGCAGCTGGTTTTGATGTGTTGTAAAATCCTCCTTACTCTCCAGACCTCGCCCCTAGTGACATTCATTTGTTCCCTAAGTTGAAGAAGCTCCTCAGTGGGATGAAGTTTCACCCGAATGCAGCTGTTATGGAGGCTGTGGAGGAATAGCTCTCAGCACAGTCAGAGACTTTCTCCGAATCAGGCATAGTGGCTTTACAGCATAGGTGGCAGAAGTGCATTACTGTGAAATGAGACTTTGTGGAAAAATAATATTGTTTATAGGTCAGGGACAATAATTATTGAACTACCCTCGTATATATATATATAGATATGTAAATACATATGTATTTATATATGTACATATATCACTGGCGCCCGGCTAACCGAAAAGTACCATTTAATTTATGATAAAACACACGGAATCTGCTCCATCAGGCTGCCATACGAAGCAAAATCTAGCCAAAACTGCCGGGTTGCTCAGGCTTAAAATTTTGGCGCCAAAATGATATCCCGGTGCGTCTGCGCCATATCTGTACCGAATGTTTTACATGTCTTATAAAATGGCCACATTTTTTTCCTTTCTTGATAAAACAAAATAATAAATATCATCATGGGTAATATATTAGTGAAACTTGCTTTTCATAATTTGTTTAATTTGAACAATGAATGCATGAAATACATGTCTCACAACATGTACCTGATTGTAATTAAAAATTTATTTTACAGATGAAAGAAGCTAAACGAGGTCGTGACAGGGATTCCAAAACATTGGACGTACGAAGTAGAAGCTCTCAGAAAAATACCGAACGCGAAAAGGCTAAACGAAAGCGCTCACTCAGTCATGCTTCTCGCAAAAAGACACCTGTCAAGTGATGGTAACTACGACATATTTTAACAACCAAGAAGTCAAATTTTCCGTAGTTGCTACAGCATCTTGAAATTAGTCTAAGCTGGCAGAAAAAATTTTGTAAATCAATCAGAAACTTTTAATTTTTAGAAGTCATAATATGTTATGAGAAACAAAAGCTGTTAATGAGAACTTGCATAATATAGTTTGAAGTAATTGGTCATTTTTAAGCATAATCATTTTGGTTGTTAAATAAAAACTTCAATAAGAAAATTCATGGTTATTTTCTGTGTCTTAAATAATTAATTAAACTTTTGTATTATAGTACTTTTTTCGTTTTATGCTGCTCCCTTGTGTAACACGTTCACACTGATTTTTAATACCTCATTTAGGGGAAAAAATGTATCTGATAAGAATTAAGAGAAAAACATTTTAAACATTCTATTTTATTAAAATCTAACGGTACTTCTCCATTATCCCATCGACCGCTTTCGCCAAACTAATGTAACACGAAACGGATATAAAACTAAAAATGCATGATCGTGATTCAAATTCACTTGATGTCTTATTCGTTACACGCGTTTGTTACGTCATCAAGTGATTTTTAATTCAACATTTATCTGTATTTTTAATTATGTTTTATTGATTAATTAGTTCTTTCGTTAATTAAAATAACAACTACGTCATTAAACGGTGACGTCGTAATATTAAAACAGAAAATGCATTGAAAAAATATTGCGATGCATAGTTACGTACAATAGATCATTTTCAACTGAAGTGTTTATCCACCACCCAAGAGGGATAGTTAGGAAAAATAATGTAAACAAATGTCCAAGATTAATTTTCGGCTTTCATTAATATATTGTAAATATTATTGTTTTCAGATTCCAATATAACGAGGTTGCTGCATTTAGCTATATTTTCTTTTCATGTGTGTGAAACGCTCATACATCCGATATGGTGATCGCGGCATTAACAAATTTCATGTATTTTGTGGATTAAAATATAGGGAGTTAGGGAGGTTTCTTCTTGGTTTTCATGTGCACGAAGTACTGATACATGAGATGTGATAACGACATTAACAAATTTCATGTATTTTGTGGATTAAAATATAGGGAGTTAGGGAGGTTTCTTCTTGGTTTTCATGTGCACGAAGTACTGATACATGAGATGTGATAACGACATTAACAAATTTCATGTATTTTGTGGATTAAAATATAGGGAGTTAGGGAGGTTTCTTCTTGGTTTTCATGTGCACGAAGTACTGATACATGAGATGTGATAACGACATTAACAAATTTCATGTATTTTGTGGATTAAAATATAGGGAGTTAGGGAGGTTTCTTCTTGGTTTTCATGTGCGCGAAGTACTGATACATGAGATGTGATAACGACATTAACAAATTTCATGTTTTTTTTTTTTTTTTTTTTTTTTTTTTTTTTTTTTTTTTTTTTTTTTTTTTGGGGGGGGGGGGGGGGGTTCATGTGCGTGACGCAATCATGAATAGTGATCACGGCATTAACGAATTTCTTGTATATTCGTTTTTTCAGCTTCGCAAAGATCGTTAAAATTGTTTGTATTATTGATAAAATGTGCATTAAAAATATTGTTTCTTACTGCTCATATTAACTTTTTTATATGTATCTTAGTAAATTTGTGAAATAAAAGGTACTTGCGTATTATCCAGCCCAGGTCAGATACATCAGTGCCAAGCAGGGTGCCAATAATACTAATTACAGTAACCCTTATCTTTTCACAACTGTATAGTTTATTTATTATGATTTATTTATTTATTACTTGCTGGAGTACGCGGTGTTGTCCGGGATTTTAAGAATCTTCGTGTAGAAAAATCATTTTCAAAATTAAACATGTTGTACAGAGAACTTCAAAATGTTAAAAAATGTCAATATTTCCATAATCGGGTTTTTATCATAATTCAAAATGTTCTTCAAACCCATATGACGTTATATTCACCTGCTGACGTCCTATCTACTTGATTTCTGCATTACTCATATTGATGCTCTCTTTGTATGATTCTCAAACATTTAAAAAAGTCCGTTAATCTTTTAATATGACGTCATATTAATTTTATTTTTAATTCTCTAATGACGCCCTATTAACCTGTTTTCTGTACTTGCACATACGCATACTCCTTTATTATTGAGAAATGGTTGAAAATTTCCTTTTTATTACCCCTATGACGTCCTATTAATATTTTTTTTCAATTGGTGAAACTTTTTATTTCATTTTCATTTTTCACGTGGAAATCTTTCAATAGTAAATTAGTTATTGTAGGAAGAATTTCATCTTGGATTTTTAATTTTTGGCATCTGCTATAACGAAAAAAGTTTAAATTTAATAGGAAAAGGCTGTTAGAATTTTTGTTAAAATGAATTATACATTATTTCGATTCCGGATTATTTTAGTTGCCTCGGCCGTGTACACCTACACGTATATTTCAAAATGCTGGCTTTCAAACTGTTTATTTGTATGGAAGTGCAGACAGACACACCTACACGTAACATTTCACAATTTTGGCTTTCAAACTGTTTATTTGTATAGAAGTGCAGACAGGTAAATTTTCATTTTTATATATTAGATTATACCAGTGGACCTGTGTGAAGATTTCGCACTGCAGTCTAAAATTGTTTAGCAATATCTAATATTTTTTAGATGCAAGTGTAAATTTCTAAAGAAAAATTAAAGATTAACAATATCTGCAAACAACATTCGTCAAGCTAAAATATTATCTCATTTATTCCATGAAAACTGGTCGGAGAAAGCAAAAGGCACGAGCGAGAAAATAACAATGGTATTTTAATTTCATTAGAGGATGGCATCATCTTCTTCTGGAAAAACATATGACAAAGAAAAATGAATTGAATATATATAAAATACAGTTTAATCTAATATAACAAAACATGCCTTTTAGGCTACTTCGATATGTTTCGATATACTTTCACTTTTTCGATCGATCAATGGTGTCTTTCTTCTAAACATTTCAATTTCAATTTTGCTTTTAACTCATAAATCTAATATATAAAATGAAAATTTGTCTGTCTATGTTTCTATACAAATACACAGTTTAGAAGCAAAAATCGTGAAATTTTACGCACAGGCGTATTAAAATACAGCCGAAACAACTAAAGTAATCCGAAATTTAAATAAATTATAGTTAATATAAACTGAACCCGTGCGGAGATGTAACACTTTATCCTTTTGTATTATTATTATTATTATTTTTTGTACTTCTCCATTATCCCGACGACCTCTTTTAACAAGTTGGTAAGTGTGATCGAAGATCGCTCAAAGGGTTTCGTTTAATATTCCTTTCAAAACACATTATCCTTTCTTTAATAAATTCAAACAAATTTCAAATAGCAAATTCAAAAAAAAAAAAAAAGAAGTCATGTTTTTTAAAAAGTAAAAATTTATCGGTCTATTTTTTCGCTTTTTCGAATATCTAAACCAGCCGGAGAGCGGGCCAAGCCCGCTATTATATTCTGTCATACTTATATCCGTCATACGGACTAAATGCAATATTTAAAAAAATAATTTCAAAATTAAACAAATTGTACACTTTCAAAATATTAGAATATGCGAATATTTCCATAATCGGATTTTTATCACTACTCAATATGTTTCTCAAACTCATATATTTACTATTCTCTATTATTTATATTGATACTCGCTTTGTTTTATTCTCAAACCTTTGAAAAATTAGTTAAACTTTCCATATGACGTCAGATTTTCTTTTTAATTCTCTAATGACGTGATATTAATCTGCTTTGTGTACTTACACATACTCATACTGCATGTATTATTGAGAAATCTTAGACATTTTCCGTTTTATTACGACTATGACGTCGATCAATTTTATTTCATATTAATCTTTTTTTTCATTTGGTGAAACTTATTTCATTTTTCACGTGGAAATTGTCTGATAGAAAATTAATTATTGTAGAAAGAATTTCATCGTGGATTTTTAATTTTTGGCATCGGCTATAACGAAAAATGTTTACATTTAATAGGAAAAGACTGTTAGAATTTTGGTTTTTTATCTCTATTTATTAAAATAATACGAATTTTTCAAATTTTATTATTTTGAGCTCTTTACAGCTGATATTCAGATTTATACATTTAGTTTCAACTCTGGAAGTTACATAGTTTTTGAGAATGCCTCTGTGACAGACAGACAACGGAGCGGGAGTAATAGGGTTTCGTGAGATGAACGAAACCCTAAAAAGAGCTTGTTTATACATTTAGTTTCAACTCTGTAAGTTACATAGTTTTTGAGAATGGTTCTGTGACGGACAGACAACGGAGTGGGAGTAATAGGGTTTCGTGAGATGAACGAAACCCTAAAAAGATCTTGTTTATACATTTAGTTTCAACTCTGTAAGTTACATAGTTTTTGAGAATGGCTCTGTGACGGACAGACAACGGAGCGGGAGTAATAGGGTTTCGTGAGATGAACGAAACCCTAAAAAGAGCTTGTTTATACATTTAGTTTCCACTCTGTAAGTTACATAGTTTTTGAGAATGCCTCTGTGACAGACAGACAACGGAGCGGGAGTAATAGGGTTTCGTGAGATGAACGAAACCCTAAAAAGAGCTTGTTACAATTATTTATTTTAACTTTATTGTAAAGTATATTGTAAATTTGTTTTTAATTCCCTTTGAATGTATCACTGAAAGATAAAAGTTAAGATTTTTTTTTTTTTTTTTTTTTTAAAGAAAGTATCCTACCTAAACGGGAAAGAACGAAAAATGTTCATTTGAAGACAGTTATTTTTTTCTGTTAAGTAAACAAGACGAACAATTGCGTCCAAATAAAGAAAAACTAGATATATTTCTTGCGAAATCAATTTTTCTAGGCGACAAAATTAATGAAAAATGTATTTCTTTTCAGTTTTAAACATCAGAAAAACATAATTCAAAGACTTACCTCCAGGAATAAGCCGTAAAAACGCTTTTAAATATTTTTTAGTGTAATTAATACACTATATTTCCAATGATGACCGGTCACTTGCGATTTTAGACGTTTTGTTAAATATCTGGAAAGATACATGAGGAATTATCCTAAAACTTCAGGAGTGTAAACAACATGATAAACGTCATATATTTCCGCGAAGATTTTTTCTCGAAACCCCATAAGGAGCCGTCAACAAATTGAAGAAAAACGAATATCTTTTGGATAACCCTGTAAAAACTAATATTGCAAAAGCATTCAAACTGTAGATTATGATTATGTGGCTTATTGTAATAATTTGGGTTCATTTTTATGAAGATAGCGTGTATACTCGAAGAGAAATTCAGGTTTTTATAAAAACAGTCCCAAATTTTACCAAGTTTTTTGCTTATAATTTGTAGAGTTTTTAATATAAAAACAAGTTATTTTCAGAAAATATGACAAACAAAATTGTACACAATAGCCTGCAATCAGAATTAAAAAATAATAAAAATTGAATGAAAAATGAGCAGGTTCACTAAATATTGTTTCACTGCGCATGCGCAAATTCAATCAAAATATACTGTGCATAATATATTAGCTAAATGTATACACCAACTTTTATGAAAGTCTCAAAAACATAGCTTGAAAATTCTGATAGTAATCGTCGATAGAATAAGCTCGAATTTTGCTGTTCCCAAAAGGAAGCAAAAAGATGAGGGGTTGTATCCAAATATACTAGCTTATCAAAGTTGACATAATAAGAATGAAGTGTCTCTCATTCTATATTTGATACAACCCCTCATCTTTTTGCTTCCTTTTGGGAACAGCTAATTTCGAGCTTATTCCATCGACGATTACTATCAGAATTTTCAAGCTATGTTTTTGAGACTTTCATAAAAGTTGGTGTATACATTTAGCTAATATATTATGTACAGTATATTTGAATTCGCGCATGCGCAGTGAAACAATATTTAGTAAACCTGCTCATTTTTCATACAATTTTTATTATTTTTTAATTCTGATTGCAGGGTGTTGTGTACAATTTTGTTTGTCATATTTTCTGAAAATAACTTGTTTTTATATTAAAATCTCTGCAAATTCTAAGCAAAAAACTTGATAAAATTTGGGACTGTTTTTATAAAAACCTGAATTTTACTTCGAGTATACATGCTATCTTCATAAAAATGAACCCGAATTATTAAAATAATCCACTTAATCATAATCTACAGTTTGAATGCTTTTGCAATATTAGTTTTTACAGGGCTATCCAAAATATATTCATTTTTCTTCAATTTGTTGACGGCCCCTTATGGGGTTTCGGGAAAAATCTTCGCGGAAATATATGACATCTATTATGTTGTTTACACTCCTGAAGTTTCAGGATAATTCCTCATGCATCTTTCCAGATATTTAACAAAACGTCTAAAATCGCAAGTGACCGGTCATCATTGGAAATATAGTGTATAAATCACATTTCTTGACAATACGAAACCCATCAGAAAATATATAATAAAAATTTGGAAATTGTACGTCTAACGTGACAAACGAGGTGCGTTCGTACTGTAGATAGTTATATAAATATTCAGATCTTGATGATTTTTAATTCTGTGAAATGAATTATATCGTCTGCAGATTAATTTTTGTCATATCTCGGTCGCTTGACGATTAAACTTCGGAAGCTCCTATAACAAAAAAGCACCGATTTAAAAAAAAATTCAAATTTCTTAATAAATATTTTTATTAATATCTCCTAAAGTTTTGATTCGATTTTAATAAAATTTGAAATGTCTCGACAAAATTCTGCAAAGATAATATATCTTAAATCTCGGACCATTCGGTTGGGTAGTTTTTGCGTTGTTTTATGCGGACGGACGGACGGACGGACGGACAGACAGACGGACAGACGGACAGACGGACGGACCAAGCGACGACAATAGGTGCTACGTATTTACATAATTACGAACGCACCTAAAATGAAATTTTAAGTCTTCTCAATGACTTTTCTTTCTAATATGTTTTTAAGAAATAATGTTTATTTTCTATTAAAGTTTTCTTCCCCAAAGTAATGAAAGTAATTTCTTTTGTACACACATCTCTATTATTTGACCTTACTTTAAAAATGATTTTTAAAAATCATTTTAACACTTTCCCACTTAGTTGAAAAGTGTTTATGACTTCGGTTTGTCTGCCGTCCGTCCGTGCTCTAACTCTTGTAAATATACTCGGATTGCACTGAAATTTTTGTATGTTATTGACGTCTGCTATAGGATGATCCCTATTTAAAATGAAGTTTGTAGCATTTATAGTTTGTTTACAGGGTCAGTCAAAATTATTCCGTTACATCATAATAAATAGGAAAAAATCGTTTTAATTACATTTTGGTGCTTTTACGCCATTTGAAACATGATGAAATTGATATACAATTATGAAACGCAGTAAAAGGTGCTTCTTATGAAATACGGTGTGAAAAGCATTTATTATTCATTTACAGGGTCACACAAAAAAAATTCTATTACACAATGTTCTACGAAGAAAAATCGTTTTCAGTGTAATTTAAATGATGTTTCACTATTTCAAACATAATGAAATTTATATATATTACTGATGTGAGGTACAGTAGAAGTTGGTCACCGAAAAGTATGGTGTGCATTGCGTTTCTCGTTCATTTACAGGGACACACAAAATAATTCGGTTACAGTCTTAGTGCGATAATTACAGTGGCTGACTTTGCGTAAGGCGTTAAACTGTCTAACTCGGAAATATTGTCAAGTAAGGGTAAATCTATAGATTAGATATACAGTAAAGTTCGCCTAAAGCGGAATACTGTCTATGACAGAAAATTTTCTCGGTCCCAATCGAATCTACACTGCAAAAAATAATTGTTGATTTTACAGTATAAAACTGGTATCCCAGCTGCCAGTATTATACCGTAAAATTAACAGTATTAAACAGTAAAATAAGCAGTAATACGCTGCCGCGCAAGCAGTAATACGCTACCGCGCATGCGCGGTAGCGTATTACTGCTTGCGCGGCAGCGTATTACTGCTTATTTTACTGTTTAATACTGTTAATTTTACGGTATAATACTGGCAGCTGGGATGCCAGTTTTATACTGTAAAATCAACAATTATTTTTTGCAGTGTACCATAGAGGTTTACTGTACAGTTTTCACTTGTTTAGTGCGGTTAAATGGTTTGCGTGATATTATTGCACTAATCGAAACCACACTAAATGAAGCATGCATTCAACTGGAAAATCTACAATATATCCGAAAAACACTTCCTTAAAACCCAATATACATAAACAAACAGTATAAAGATTTATTACGATTTTTTTTGTGTGTGTGTGTTTTATAGTTCAAAAGCACATATTACAGCAAGATTGAAAACATTTTTTAATAACATTTATCTTATTTACAAGAACTTCTGTTAACATTAACATGTATGCTAATATAATAAGTGGCAATCACGAAACATTAAAAAGCGATTTTATGTGTAATTCTTCACAATAAAGACATTTGCCCGATTGTCTCGCTATTGGTCACATTTCTTGTCGGTTTTTTGTTATATTTTCCTAAAAATTCGGCGCCGCGCGGTTTAACTGGGCAAAATGAGTTATGGCTACTTCTCTGATTTTCGTACTAATAGAAATTTCTCATTAATCGGGGCATCATTTAAGAAACAAGTGGTTAAGTGTGATCGAAGAGCGCTCAAAGGGTTTTGTTTAATATTCCTTTCAAAACTCTTTATCCTTTCTTTAATAAATCCAAATAAATTTCATTTAGCAACCCCCGCCCCCCTAAAAAAAAAGTCCTGTTTTTTATAAAGTAAAAATTTACCGGTCTATTTTTCTCGTTTTTTCGAATATCTAAACCAGCTCTAAACCAACCCGCTATTATATTCTGTCATAATAATATCTGTCATGTGGACTAATTGCGGTATTTAAAAAAAATAATTTCAAAATTAAACATGTTTTACACCTTCAAAGTATGCGAATATTTCCATAATCGGGTTTTTATTATGATTCAATACGTTCCTCAAACTCATATTTTTACTATTCTTTATTACTCATATTGATACTCGCTTTGTATTATTCTGAAACATTTGAAAAATCCGTTAAACTTCCCATATGACGTCAGATTTTCTTTTTAATTCTCTTCTGACGTGATATTAATCTGTTTTGTGCACATACCCATACTTATACTCCTTGTATTATTGAGAAATCTTTCCGTTTTATTGCCACTATGACGTCAATCAATTTTATTTCATATTAATCTTCTTTTCAACTGGTGAAACTTTTTATTTCATTTTCATTTTTCACGTGGAAATTGTCTGATAGAAAATTAATTATTGTAGAAAGAATTTCATCGGGGATTTTTAATTTTTGGCACCTGCTATAACGAAAAATGTTTAAATTTAATAGGAAAAGGCTGTTGGAATTTTGGTTTTTTATCTCTATTTATTAAAATAATACGAATTTTTCAAATTTTAATATTTTGAGCTCTTCATAGCTATTATTCAGGTATATACACAAAGTTTTAACTCTGTAAGTTACATAGTTTTTGAGAATGGCTCTGTGACAGACAGACAACGGAGCGGGAGTAATAGGGTTTCGTGAGATGAACGAAACCCTAAAAAAGGACCACACTAATTGAAAATTCCACTAACTGAAACCGCCTAAAGGGAGGAAAACCTGTATTTATTATTATTATTGTTGTTGTTTTTGTTAACTGGTGTTTAAAATTTTCAAATCGACAATAATTTTCTTTTCTTTTAATATATATATTCTTACAGAATTTCTGAATAGAAGCTCCGATTTCAATAGCTACTAATCTAAATCAAATTTTTCTGACTCCTAAAAAAATTTGCCAAAAAAAATTGGAAAAAGTAGTTTTGTTTATAAAATTAATATCCGTTAAAAACCGAAGACAGTTTGTTTCATTTCTTTAAAAGTCTATTATAGCTTGGAGGGATACACGTATAAAAATAAAAATGAGAGAAAAAAGCCTATAAAAAAAAAAAAAAAAAAAAAGAAAGAAAAGAAAACATTTAATTTCCTTTTTAGGTTGAAAGATACAGTTATTTTTTTTTCAGAAAAATCCCTTCGGTTCCAAGTAATAAGGGAGGCTCAATTTTGAAAGCATCTTTTTTCTATCTGGCTGTTTCTTTTATCGCGTTAGAGAAACACATGGTTCACTGATTCAAAATTAACCCCTCGATTGAATCAGCGTTAAAAATAGGGAATTGAAATTATCAAAGGAGCAAAGTTATATAAACTTTATATTAAGAGAAAAAAAAAACTTAACAACAAAAAACAAAAAATAATTTCAGTTTGCGAATTCTTTTTTTATTGTTTGGAAAAGAAAGTGAAATAAAGAATTAATGTAGGGTTCAGGTTATTTACGAACCTGTATCGCGGTGATATTTATACTATATTAAATATTTATACTTAAGGTAGTTCTAAAATGACTTGCTCAAAAACGAGAAACTTTCTGACGCATGTTTTGACTCATTTTTTTTAAATGCAAAGGCATAAATTAGCACGCCTGACTGTTTAAGCGATTTGGAATTGAAATGAGTTTTCCATTTTTTGATAAATGAATAACTTATCGAGTTATAAGCGATTCGTGTCACGTGATTACAGGTTTTTTCCTTTTCTAGTTCTGCTGCGTTGGAAATTCGGTTCAAGATGCTTACTTTGACAGCATTTTCTGAAAGATCTTCTACATTTGTTAAAAAAATGAAAAACGTCTTTCGATTACAAGGTTTCTGAATAAGAACACCTGCCAATTTAATGCTTTTCCGAACAAAAATGATTTAAAAAATGTCATAAAGCCACTTTTGATTTGAGAAAAGCTTTAAGACTGTTTAGTCTAAATTAGCTATAGAACCAAATTAGCTACAGTGGTAGTAAAATGTGGTATAGTAAAATGGGTATTCGGTACACAATGAGGTACCTCTCACCGACCCTAGTGGTGCATTTCGGAATTACGACCGTGAATTCATGACAAAGTTGTAGAGCACATTTATTTAGTAAAAATCGACGTAGGTGCGCAGGGATAGGATAAATAATCCCACATAAAATATGTCATAAAGTAGCCACTTTGGATTTGAGAAAAGCCTTAAGTCCGTTTAGTCTCAATTAGCTATTGAACCAAATTAGCTACAGTGGTAGTAAAATGTGGTACAGTAAAATGGGTATTCGGTACACAATGAGGTTCCTCTCATTGACCCTAGGAGTACATTTCGAGATTACGAACGTGAATTCATGATAAAGTTGTAGAGCACACTTATTTAGTAAAAATCGACCTAGGTAATCTGGCATAGGATAAATAATCCCACATAAAATATGCAAAATCGATACGAGACGTTTTGTTTGAGCAAAGCAAAAAATATGAAATAATAAACTCATTTTATAATTGTAAAGAAATTCACGTTTGAAGACAACAACGATTTAGCTATATAGAAATTTGTTTTTATTTTAAATTAAAAGTAACAAGTGAATTTTAATTCTGAAAAATATCATTATTAGTAGTGACAAAGACACTTTTCAATGTTTTTACTAGTAAAATATTTCCTCCAATGTTCTAATAAATAATGTTTTATTTATAAAACTCAGCTGTTGTAGGGTCATTCCATGGTAACTTACGTTACATTTATAATAATTTTCTTTGGTAATTTTCATAATATAACACCAAAAAATATTGAAAATGTAATGTTGATATGATTTGTTAATTAAACCTAGCCAAAGCGAAATTTGGATGAAAATTACCTACTTTTAGTGCTATTTTTTTTAACACTGGCCTTTATATTTATCATGGTAACTTACGTTCTTTTTGTCAGACACGTAAGTTACCATAGTAAATATAATTTTTAGCATTCAAGAAATAGTACTAAATTTAAGTAATTTTTATCCAAATTTAGCTTTGTTAGGTTTAATTAACAAATCATATAAACATTACATTTTGAATATTTTTTAGTGTTATATTACTAAAATTACTGGAGTCAATTATTCTAAATGTAACGTAAGTTACCATGGAATGACCCTATATTAAATACTGCCACTTAGCCGGTGAAAGTCATTTATGTATCTCTTTGATTTTTGCATGTATGTATCAGTTAATGCCACCTTATAATTATTATAATATTAATTGTTAAAATAATATTACATAATAATATTTTAATTATTATAACATAGAAATAAATTACATAAAATAATTATAAAGATTAAGATTGCATTTATTGATAAATATATGAAATCTAATAATATTTACCAGGTTTTTACATTTTTTCGCACCTCCTCGTGAAAACTACATTTACCACTAAAATTCTGACCCTGTTTGGTATAGCTGTTGCCATGTAATTGTATACTTTTTGTTCAAAATGGCAGTAGCGGGATATTTGACCCACTACATTTGAGGGATGTTTGACCAAGGGAAACCCTCCATTTTACATCTAGTGTAATGGAACCTATTTTAATAATTGGATTTTAATGTATCAATACCTAATACATATTTATTTTAATAATTAACAGCATAATTTTAAAAAATATCTTTTTTAAAATATGAACTACAATACAACATTTTGATTCAAACTGATTGCAAAAATACCTATTAATAAATGATGTGAAATATAAATTGAAAGAAAAGTTTTTTGTAATTCGAAACAAATTATAAAGAATACAACTACATAAATTTTAAATATGTATCTCATATGCATAATGTGCATGTATCATTGCTTGTGCTAAAGAGTAGCTTTAAAAAGAGATTTGATTTATCTATTTAAGAAAATCTTCATTTGTTTGTAAAATTATGTATGTGAGGTATTAACATGTTGAAGATCATTAACTTTACAAAAGCGAGATCAAATAAACATGTTTCGAACCCATATTTTTATTTAGTAAAAGTAACTAAAATTATTAACGAAACAGAAATAATTTACATTCCATTAAATAAAATTTCTTGTGATAATACATTTTTTGTGATTTAGAGGGCTAATAAGCTCCCTCAATTTAATAATCTTGATGGGTAATTTGGTATTTTTTTATTTTACTTTTTTTATTCTTGCGAAAAGCCACTTTGAAAAAGATAACTACATGGTTCGTACGCTTTTACTACAATTATTTAATAGAATTTTTCGATTTAATATTTAAATAGCACAAATTGTAGACGCCTCGTTTAATTGCAGCATTTTTAATACTTTTCTGCATTTAAGTAAGGCGAAAAATTCTATTAAAAAATTGTGGTAAAAGCGTACGAACCCTGAACTAATAAATTAAATTTGCTCAACTAACTATATAAAATAATTCTTAAATTTATTTTACAATCTGAAAACAATTTGTTTTCTCTTCAAAACATTTAGATTTCGAATGGTTTAGATTACAAAAGGTATATTGAAAAAATAAAGAAAAGATTTACAACCCCTATTAAATATTTTTATAGAAAAATTATGTGACTCGGCGTTGCTCGGGCCAGTGATAATAACCTTAAACAAACCTCAAGTTTGTATGATTTTATATCTTTGGACAATCTTTAAAATTAACCTAGTTTCGTGGGCCCCACTGCCTTCGGCAGCGTTATAGTGTTTCAAATAAACCTAGTTTCCGGACTCTGCCTTCTAGTGTTTCAAATGAACTTGGTTTCACAGGGCCCTACTGCCTTCAGCAGCGCCTAAGCGCGTTCCCAACAAACCTCTTTCCAAATGAACCGGTGTCCTGGGTCTTTTTTCAAGGGTGCTATAGTAGCGGGCAAAAAAGGGGACAACTGATAGTTGAGAGCAGGGCCCTAAGATGAAAACTTGTTAAAAGGTCCTAGCACTTAGCACTTTAGATCTTCAATTAGTCAAAATTAACCATAGGGTAAAAATTAAGCATTAGGATATGATTTTAAAGAAATGAGCCAAAAATGGAGGAAAATGCTTAAAAAAGGCCCAATAAAAATATGAGGGCGATTGCCCGGGGACAGTAGTCCAAGACTCAACTTTAAAGTTATGCATTGAGAGGGTGACACAAATAGGGGGGATAAAAAAGACATGGTGCACAAAAACTTCAAGGGGCCCGTACTGGACCTCAGGGTGCCAGGGTCTTAACTGGAATGTAGAAATGGGGTTGACTCTATTTGAAGATTCTTCTAATTCTGTTGTTAACGATATGTCTTGTGATTTTGATTCCAATTCAACTTCTCAAAATTTAAACCAAAATGCAATTACACTTAGTATGGTTATGGATAGTGCCTCGAATACTCCTCTGAAAATTTTAATATGAGGACTTTTTCTAATTCTAGTAGGAAAAGAAAATATCCTATTAGTATTAAAGTTGTTTATAACAGGGGAAATCTTATTGATGATCTTGAAAATGAATTCGAACATGTTATACAAAAAAAAGTCGACGGAGATTTATTTAAAGTGTTTCTTCAATCCTATGATGAATTTCAAATTGTTATCAAGGTTTTTGAAAAAAAAAATAGAATTCGGTTCTATTAAGGCTCGTAGTGCTGCTCGCCTTCGAAAAATTTTGCTCAAAGGCATCCACACCGATTACAATGTTGACGAGGTAAAAAAAGGAACTCATCAATCTAAATTTTCCAGTGCAACGTATCTCATACCTTAAAAATTTAAAGTTCCAAAGCCTATATTTCTTTGTGATATCCTTTCTTCTGAAAATTTAAAAAAACATGTTTGATATTGATATTTTGTTCGGCTTTCACATTAAAATAGAAATATATCGTTTCAGAGGAGCCAACCAGTGATGCAATTGTCAAAAACATAACCACAGCTCAGAAATTTGTACTTTGAATCCTGTTGAATTTGGCCTGTATGTTTAAATTGTGATGGGCCTCATGAAAACTGCAAAATACATAAAATTACTTACAAAATACATAAAATTTGACAATAAGTGCGCCATTTATTATTGTAATCGCACGGCGAACTTTAGTGGATATCATAAGAATTCAGGGATTTAAAAAAGTTCACAGAATTAAAATCGAATTTCACGATCGCGAAAGGCTGAGAAGGGGTTTTGATGATTTTCCTCGAATGAAAATAAAAATTATATACACTTTTACAACCCCCTTTTTTTATCCACTATAACTGTTCACTGTCAGTTGTATATCTTTGATTATTATAAAATAACATGTAACATCAAAACATTTTTAAACTAAAATTTAGAATTATTATTTCGAGTTTCTGCTACATAATATACTTTGAAAGCATTGACATACGTTATGTTCTCGAATACATTAAATAGATTTGAAAGTTACTTTTATCTCCCTGTTCTCTGATCTCGTCACAAAATGGAAATACCGACGCATTAATAATGCCTTATCTAAATCTTTCCTTCAGGATCGGTCATGCATTTACTCTTAGCGAATCACAGAAATAAAATATGGTTAACGTGAACGGATGACAGCCTTATAGATTATTGTTCGTTCGATAGACATTTTCAGTAAAGCTTTTAAAAGGGAGTAGAATGTAATCGATTTCTATCTTTCCAGATGAGAAATTTATAACATTTTGTATGAAAATGTAAAATGAAACTAGTGTCTTTCTCCTGTCTTATAATGACAACTTTTGAGCGAAGATACGTATTAGGGCTTATTTTAAGAATTGTACTGTATTTTGTGATCGTGGCAAAGTGAATTTATTAAGTAGTTCGACGTCTAAAGTCATTATTATTCTCCAGCAATCTATAAATTCAAAAGAAGTAAGAATGGGCACGTTTAGAAGAACAGGCAGACATTACATAGACGAAAATATAATTAATTATTCCTAGTCTCTGATGATCGTTGCACAAGTACAGTAAAAACATTCCATGGCTACGACTGCCAGCGGCAGCGGCACCCGGGATCGTAACACATTTCTCGAGAATATTACATGTTGATCGGCTAAAGGCCAGATATAGAATGAATTGTTTCTCTTATCATGATATAAACTCGAATGATTTCATCTTTCGCCAACAGGTTACAATGTGGTGATATATTCTCCAAACAGAGCATAAAAACAATTAAAAATTTAAAGAATAAAGCCATTTTTGGCATAAATCATCCTAACGAATTTTTACAGTGAATGCCAACGTGTGTGGGAACATTAAACCGCATATGTGGGGCTCGGGAGAGAGTTTTTGCATTCTTGAACCCGCGATCTATGAATTTGTTATGTCCGTGATATGTGCGTTGGATATTTTTGGACAAGAATTTTTCAGTTGCATTGAGGAATCATTGTAACTCAAAAGGGTGTTTATAGAGACAGCAGTAAGCAACAGATCTGTGTGACCAAATTAGGAGATGGCATATGGGCATCCTATGCTAAAAGTTGGAGAGAGTAAATGTGGAGATTTTCATTTAATTTATCAGCACAATATGGAAATCTTTAATGTAACTGTTTATAAAAAGAGGATATTAGAATAAACAGAATTATATGTGTTACACTGAATTTAACAAAAAAAGGGGGGGGGGAGGAAAAAGAAAAAAAAATATTTTTGTAGAACAGTGAGCCTTAAAATAATGAAAAAGGGGAAACAATTTGGAAAAGAGAATTAAATAAGAGGAGAATAATTACTGAAATTAAATAATATATGATGCGACATATAATTGTCTTATTTTTTTTTACATGCACATTATTATGAATTTATTTATTTATAAAAATTTACCTTTATACATTTAAAACAAACTATATTTAGTTTTATGTGTATGTGCAAGCAGTCAATTATATATTCATATTCAAAAATATACATTTATTTTTTAAAAAATGGCGTGTCATCTTCTTTCACATCTACTTAAAACTACTGTATTCGCTGGCTGGTATTATAACGGCGCCAGCTGGGCACGCATGCGCAGTGATTGTTTTTTTTCCTCCTCTCGATCTGTTGAGAAAGTGAGTTTTGTGATATGCTTCGTATGTGCAGGATGTTAAGTCCGTTGTAAATAAAAGTTTTATTCGGAGAATGAGAAATTTACTTGTGATAATGGTGTAAACTTCAGTTGGTCCAGTCACGCCCGAAGCGACTATGGATATATTATTATTCTTGTGCTTGTGTATTTAAAAAAAAAAAGAATTATATTTTCTTCGTGTCTGCGTGTTCTGCGATTTTGCAATGCATTGTGTAAGCAGTGAGGAAAGAAAAAAGAAAAAAATTACATCGTGTCTTCAAGATATTAATCGAAGTGTTTAATTTGGTGAAAAGTAAAAGACTAATGCATGATTATGACCAGTGGTTCCATGGTAACGGTGAGTACGCTTTATTTAATTTAATAGAGTTCGCAAAATTTGCTGTGTTTTGTTTCGATTTTAAGTTAACTTTGTCATTTTTGGTTTCTATTGATAGTTAACGTGTGAGTTGATTTCGAGTGTAAGTTTTATAACTTTGTTGAGTTTAGTTTCGTTTTTTAATTTAAATGTTTTGAGTTTGATTTTAATTTATTGCAATTACTTGGGTTCTCTTTTCAAACAAAATGTTAGCAAGATTAAAAAAGAATGATTTAATCGAGGTTGCAGAAGAACTTGAGCTTATTTTACCTACAAGGCCGACCATACTGTCGCTAAAAGAATTAATTGAAACGAGCGATATTTATAAGAATAATTATGACCTTGTGGAAACGTTTTGTTGAATCTGTGACTCAGAAGGAAAAAGACAACGAAAGGCAGGCTGAGCGGGCTAGATTAGAAAGAGATTCGGCACTAGAATTAGAAAAAAATAAACTTGCGCAGTTAGAAAAACAATTAGAACTTACTAATATTCAGAAAGAAACACAGCATAATTTCAGTGAAGCAGTAGTAAAAAGTGACTCTGAGCTATCAAATTGTAGTTTAGAAAATTTGTTAAAAAGTGTTAAAACCTTAACTATTCCAGTACCGCCGAGTGCAGAATCGTATAATCTTTTTTTTCAATCACTGGAAAGAGCGTTTAAACCAAAGAATGTTCCGGAGAAAATTAGAGCAGAAATTCTTTTAAATATCTTTGGCAAAAAGGCCACTAATTTAATGGTATATTTGAGTGAGGATGACCTAAGTAAATATGATAAACTCAAAGACGTTGTGTTGAAAGAATTTCACTCCACTCCGCAGGAAGTGTTAAACAATTTTCGAAGGGCGCAAAAATTTCAAAACGAAAGTTATGTTCAATTCGCGTCACGATTAACTGCAACATTTGATTATTGCTGTCAGTTAAGAAAGGTGAATGACTTTAAGGGATTGTGTGAGCTAATGATTTCCGACAAAATATTTAATTTGTTAGATCGTGAACTTCAAATTCATATAGGTGTAAAGCAAGGAGAATCTTGGTATTTACCGCAAGTATTATCTAGATGTTGTGATATTTATGTAGCATCTAAGAATAAATGTAAAATAGAAAATAAAATAACGCGTTTTCACGTCCGCACTTTCGAAACAATTCGCAAAAATATCGTAATGTGTACAGTCCACAAAATAATTCTAAGGTGTTTGTATCGGAAGTTAGGGTTTCAAAATGTATTCTTTGCAAGTCTAATGAGAATCATTATCTTGATATGTGCCGCATTTTCAAAAAAAATGTTAGTTAATGAACGAATTGAGTTCATTAAAAATAATCAACTGTGTTTTAATTGTCTTAAGCATCATAAGGTTATTAATTGTTCTTCCAAATTCAATTGCTCTTTTTGTAAGAAACGGAATCATGCAAATTTACATATTGATAAAAAAGTAGATGAAGGGCGTACGCATGGCAATGTGAAAGATACCAATTATGACAAGTCATTTGTAATGTCGGGTGCCGTTTTAGATCCAAGATCAAATGTTTTTGTTCCGAAAGGAGCATGTGGTGATAACTCATCAGTCGAGAATAAAGAATCGTTATCTTTCACAGCCACAAATGTTAAAGTTAACAAATCTCGTATGGTTTTGCTGAGCGCAGCTAAAATAATGATTGCGGACAACTTTGGAATATTCCATGAAGCGCTTGCATTATTAGACAATGGAAGTCAGTCATGCTTCATATCCAAACGGTGCGCTGACAGATTTAATTTGAAGAAGGAAAAAATAAATGTTGTGGTTTCTGGTTTGAATAAATCATCGTCAGTGATAAATTCAGTAGCCAAAACGAAAATTGCGAATCATAGCAGAACTTTCGAAAAAAGAGTAGAGCTTTTGATAGTCTCGAATATAACAGATTACGCACCCGCTAAGCAATTTAACATTGATATGCTAGATTTAGAGAATTTAACATTGGCAGATAAGAGTTTTAATAGGCCAGGTGCTGTGGACATATTGTTGGGCGCACAACTATTTTACGAAATTTTAAAATTCGGTCAAATGAGGATCCCCGAGACAGATATAATTTCGCAAAATTCAGTATTTGGGTTTATTGCTACTGGGAGTGTTGCAATAGAGAACGAAGCTTCTGTTCATTGTGGGTTAATTATGGAAAATTTAGACATAACTTTGAGAAAATTTTGGGAGATTGAAAATGTTGAGACAGAAAGAGTGCAAAACGATGAGAGTTTAATATGCGAAGATCATTTCATGAAAACTCATTTCAGAAATGACGATGGGCGTTATGTCGTTAGAATGCCATTAAAAGAAGACCCCCGTGTTTAGGAGAGTCAAAAGACATTGCCGTTAAAATATTGGATTTTCTTTGGCGACGTTTGAGAAGAGAACCTGGGTATCTAAAATTATATAGGGAATTCTTAGCTGAGTATGAGGATTTAGGTCATATGTAGACAACTAACGAAAGTCCAAAATACATTATGCCTCATCATGGAGTTTATAGGCCGGATAATAGTACCACTAAATTACGTGTTGTTTTCAATGCTTCTCAAGCAACATCATCTGGACAATCCCTTAATGATAAGTTGTATTCTGGGTTTGTTGTCCAGGATGATTTATTTTCAATTTTGTTGCGATATAGGAAGCATGCGGTAGTTTTCACCGCGGAAATAAAAAAGATGTATCGGCAAATTTATATTAGTCCCGATCAGTGCGATTTACAATGTATTTTATGGAAGGATCATGAAAATGAAATTATACGCATTTTTAAGTTGCTCACTGTTACCTACGGAACCAAGTGTGCACCTTATCTGGGAACGCGAGTGCTTCAGAAGCTATGCCACGATGAGAAGGAGAAATATCCATTAGGTGCCGCTGCTGGCAAGGATTTTTATATGGACGATATCCTCAGCGGTAAAAATGACGTCGCTACTGCTATTGAACTTCAAAGACAATTAATAACAATGTTAAATGCAGGTGGGTTAGAACTTCACAAATGGAGCTCTAACAATGAATTATTACTAAAAAATGTTCCAACCACGGAGAATAAGTACGATTTTGATTCTCATGATTCAAACACTGTTAAGACGCTCGGACTGCTGTTTAATCCTAACAAGGACACATTTTGTTTTAAAATTCAACCATTTGAGGATTCTGTAACTAAAAGAACAGTCTTATCAGATATTGCAAGGTTATTTGATTCGCTCGGTATCATGGGTCCTGTGATAGTTACAGCAAAAATTTATTTGCAGAAATTGTGGCTCTTTCAGCTTGACTGGGACGATGAAATTCCCCTACAAGAAAGAAAGGCTTGGAATAAATTTCGCAAAGAACTGACAGAGTTGAACCATTTACAGATAAAACTTCATGTTTTATGGCCAAATTCAAAACATATAGATTTGATCGGATTTGGGGATGCTTCTAAAGATGCGTATGGTTGCGTGATATACCTTCGATCTGTCTCCGAGTCAGGCGAAGCCAAGGTATCACTCCTGTGTAGCAAATCGCGGGTGGCACCCCTCAAGAAGGTTGCGATTCCCCATATGGAACTTTGTGTTGCAGAGTTGCTCTCGAAACTTACTGTTAAGGTACTGTCATCTTTGGACGTTCAAATTCGTGGAGTATATTTATACCTAGATTCGACAGTGGTACTGGCATGGATTGCTTCACCACCTCAAACACTTAAGGTTTTTGTGTCGAATCGTGTCGCTAAAATTCAAAATAGTACTAAAGACTTCACATGGAATTATGTAAAAACTTCTGAAAATCCAGCAGACCTAATTTCACGTGGTGTTAGTCCAGCGAAAACACTTGATCTGAAACTGTGGTGGAACGGTCCTGACTTTTTGTACAATCAGGAAAGTTACAACATTGATAAAGAACATTTAACCGTGACTGAAACAGAGGAGTTCCAAAAGGAGTTCAGACAAAATTGTAACTTGCCGGTAAATTGGTTTTAATAAAATATATACAAATGCAGGTATTTTCTAAGGAGATGAAGGCCTTGAGAGAGAAAAGGAGGATTAAGGAATTTAATGTCAGTAGTTTATCTTCTTTTATTGATAATGATGGTATAATACGCGTGGGTGGCCGATTAGTTAATGTTAACTTACAAATTGATGTTAAAAACATCCTATTTTACTTCCTAAGGGCGACAAATTCACGAAAATGATTTTTTTTTGCATTTTCATTTAAAAAAAATTCATGTTGGGCCCCAAACTTTGTTGTATGCCGTTAGGCAAGAATATTGGTCTTTGGGGGGACGTGCTATTGCTAGAAAAACTGTCCATAATTGTGTGACATGTTTTAAGACGAACTCAAAAGAAATGAGTCAAATTATGGCACCTTTACCTAACGAAAGAGTGACGATTAATCCTCCTTTTTTCAGTTCAGGCCTAGATTGTTGTGGGCCTTTCTAAATAAGGTACAAGAACCAAAGAAAAGGTATATATCAAAAAAATTATCTTTGTGTATTTGTTTGTTTTATGATTAAGGTAGTTCATTTTGAAATTATCACTGAGTTATCGGCAGAAGCCATGATTGCATGTTTAAAAAGGTTTTTTGCACGCAGAGGTATGGCATCTAGCCTTTTTTCTGATAATGGCACAAATTTTCGAGGTGCTGCTTCAGAAATAAGGGAGTTATTTGCCTTATTTAAAAATGAGTACGTAATTGATTACCTGTGTTCTGAAGGTGTGTCATGGAGTTTTATCCCTCCACAGTCGCCTAATTTTGGGGGACTGTGGGAGGTGGGTGTAAAGTCTTTCAAACACCATTTCAAAAGAGTGGTAGGTGAGCATAAACTCACATTTGAGGAGTTTTTGACTGTAAGCAATCAAATTGAGGCTATTTTAAACAGCCGACCTCTGACACCACTTTCATCCGATCCCAATGATTATAATGTTTTAACGCCAGGTCACTTTTTGATCGGTAGGCCACTTAACACTCTACCTGAGATAGATAATTTCCTCTGTAGAAACTAATAGACTTTCTAAATGGCAATTATTAACTAAACTGGTCCAAACTATTTGGAAAAAATGGACCAGAAATTATTTGTGTACTTTAAAACAAAGATCTAAGTGGCATTGTATTAAGGGTGTTATTAAACCAAACATGGTTGTATTGTTAAAAGAAGAAAAACTACCAGTATGTAGTTGGTTAATTGGTAGAATTGAAGGAGTTATTTGTGGAAATGATGAAAAAATCAAAGTGGTTCTGGTTAAAACGCCTAAAGGCACTTATAAACGAAGCATTTCAAGTGTATGTATCTTGCCTATCTCAGATAATGAGAAAATGTAGTAATAGTACGTTTTGTAACTGAAATCTTTGGGTTTCAAGGTGGGGAGTGTATTCGATGGCTGGTATTATAACGGCGCTAGCTGGGAACGCATGCGCAGTGATTGATTGTTTTTTTCCTGCTCTTGATCTGTTGAGAGAGTGAGTGTTGTGATATGCTTCTTATGTGCAGGATGTTAAGTCCGTTGTAAATAAAAGTTTTATTCGGAGAATGAGAAATTTACTTGTGATAATGGTGTAAACTTCAACTACAAACCCCGAATTCTGTCCTGATTTTGTTGTGATTAACTAGCTAGGATTTTATTTTTCGATTTGAAACGCTTATAAGATCATCGTGGTCTTTATACATGTTAATATGTGAATAATAAAGTAAAAAAATGTGTAAAATCTACGATATCTTGTGAGCATTTCGTATGAAAAAGAAAATCAAATTGATACACGTGAAATACAGTGATATCCCGTCTAATGAATATAATTTGTTCTGGAATCATATAGTTGTTAGCCGAAACGTCATTACTCAACCAGTTAAAAAGAATCGCCGCCGCCAACAGGACAAGAAATAACACAATACACGAAAAGCATTTCAGATTACCATATTTATCAATTTATGTAATAATTTTACTTTCCCATCATAACAAATATCTCTGTTAGTAAGTTTTACCTTCCACAATATCATCCAGTTGACCGTCATTTAAATACAGGTTGATTATAAAAAAACTATCCTGATATGAACCCCTAGCTATCCTACTGTTCACAGAAACTGGATAAAATGTTGGTTTAAAGTATTTTGAGGTATGCGCTCAAGAATCCTATGAAAAACAACAGTAAAATTCTAACAGTTACGGTTACAGTGACAAAATTTTGAAAATTTCAAATGACAGCACCTACTTTTTTTATTGGAATGTGATCTTCATAGTGAAAAACCATAAAAAAAAACGTTTAACGTTACCTGTAGGGCGAAAATCGCCGGCGCTAGACAGACGAAGAAGAAAAATGTAAACGAATAATAAGGATAGAGGAGCAACAGAAAACAAATCATTTTATTGTGTTTCACAAATTTTCCACTTCACACACAGATTGTGGATAGCACTGAACAATATAATAATTTGCTGTAATTGATAAAATTTACGGGTCCGTTGTAAGATGTGCAAGGGTTCTACATCCGTCTGATTTTAAAAGACTTCTTTCACATATTCAAGGTTTTTCTAAGCATATGGGAACTACTTTCAGGGTCATAATGAATGTATTTTAGTAAACTTTCCATCATATTGTATGAAATGTGATGACATCCTGTGAAAGGATAGAAATGTTGTGTAATTATACCCGTGGCAGTGCACGTACTGTCAGTAATATTAGGAATAATGATGAGTCTAGCGCAGTGTTTTTAGGGTTTCTCTCATCTGGCGAAACCCTATTCATCTCATTATCTTTTGCATACTTATAGCTGAATACCTCCTGTCACACGACAAATCATATAATTTTGGAATTTTTTTTTATATTATTTTAATTAAATGAATTAATTTAATGACATCCGACCATTTCTCCTATTTAGATTTTAAAACAGAACCTTAATTTCAGTCTTTTTTTCGTAGGCTAGGTGGTATAGTGTAGCGTGCTTTCCTTCTAACCCAAAGGTTCTTGGTTCTATCCTGGACGACGGAAGTTAAAATTTTCGATTTTTTCCTCTTGGACTACATTTCATTGTCAGATGGATTTAATTAAAAGAAGTTTCGTAATTTCTTTGCCATTTTAGGTTTCTTTCTTTTCTTTTTTTTTTTAGCTAAAATTAAATCATGTAATTAAATATGCTTTTCAGATGTACAAACGTATGCTGGTACAGTTATGCTGGTCGTAAAATAAGCAGTAATACGCTGACGCGCATGCGCGGTAGCATATTACTGTTTATTTTACTGTTCATTACTGTCAATTTTACGGTATAATACTGGCAGCTGGGGTGCCAGTGTTATACTGCAAAATCAACACTTTTTTGGAGTGTAGTGTGTCGTATTTATATTTCGTTCACAGGGACGCACAAAAGAACTCTGTTGCATTACAGTCTATGCGGGAAAAATGCTTGTAGTGTTTTTCTAATGATATTACACGATTTCAAACATGATGATATTGATATGCATTACTGAGGTTCACTACAACATGCTTTTCATGCAATATGGAGAGCGTAGAATTTATCACTCATTTACAGAGACACACAAAATAATTCGATCACTCCATTGTTTATGAGTGATAATTGCTTGAAGTGCGTTTTCTGTTGTGGTATGCGTTTTTACGTTTAAACTAATTTTTTTCATTTTATACGCGGTGTGTATAAATTCCATAGATCATAATACAAGTCTTCAGAAACGAATTCATGCCCATTCATGATACGCAAAGACCTAGATAATTTATTGTATTTCGATGATTTAACAGTTAGACTGATTGCAGTGCAACAATACCAAAATCAGCTGATACACTGTTAAAAATCTGTAGAAAACTGCCCAGCCATTCAACCGTTTTTATAGATAACAGTTACTTGACCAAAATTTGAAGCGGTCAGAATAGAGATAAATAACGGTTATGTAACCTATTCTATAAAAACGGTTGAATTACTGGACAGTTTCAGATTTTTAACAGTTCACTGAAGTATAAATGTAGCAATATGCACTATAAAATGAAAAAGGAAAAGATTCGACGGAAAACTTCATCAGCCAATCCGAAATAAGTAAGCCAGCAAATCATAATTAACTTGCGCAAAACAGCCAATGAAATTTAACTTGCAATATAAGCGTTGTCAGGAAGAGAAGAAAATAGAAAATGAGTAGAAAAGCATTAAAATATCATAATTACGTAGAAAAATATGTAAAGAGATGAAGAGAAAGATGCTTATATGTTGTTTCTAAAGGAGAATCGTTCGCAAAAAAGATGGTTTCAATGGGATTACCAATTGTAAATTTTTAACAGTGCTAACAAACAAAATATTTAGATTTTTTCATTTCTTCAGAAAATATGTTTTGAATATTTTCTTTTTTCGAATTTTCCAAGTTTAAACAAAATTTTATTTTTTTAGGAGAAAATATTTTATTCCGATTTGATTTTTAATAAAATTGTTTAAGACGTTCAGACTAAGTTTATTTTTTTTTTATAGGAACGAAAATATTTTTCATAATATCAGATTATACCAACACAACTCCATCAGAACCCAAAATTCATACACAACCAATATTTCATTCATAGTAATTAAAGAAATAAATAGTTTCTTAGTCCTCTGACAGGTTCAACCGTTAGAATGATTTATCATTATCAATTGTGTAGTAAAACTTTTTCTGATTGATGACGCATGTCTCTACTTGTATCTTTCGAGAGTAACATATAACTGTTTTGAAAAATATTTTCTAGCGTAGTAATATATATTTCTGGTGAACAATATTTAATTGCTTTCAAAAAAAGAACTTGCTTAATACGATAAAATATTCATTTTTGTATGCGAAAGCATAGCTCTTTCAAATGGTGTTGTTTTATTCTTTTTTTGCTTATTTTTTTCGGTAAGAAAATCAGATTACCCTCTAATTCGAATAAGGTACACACAGATTTTCTCGCTTGAAAATAGTCATTGTATAAAACACAGCGTCTTTCTACCGAAGAAAACAAAAATTTCCAGTATATTATCCTCTACATTAAACTGTAAGAAAACACGGATAAATTTATAGAAACATCCACTGGCAATCCGGTTGCGCACATTTTGTACTATTAAATTTACTTCAAAATGCACATATTTTGATTATAAACACGAAAATATAAAGGAGTTTTAAAGTGTATTTTGCTATTAAATTGAAGTAAAACGTGCTGGAACCAAATTGCCGGTTGATTTTGCTGTTATTTTCCCCGTTTTTCTAAGAGTTTTTGACTTCTGTAAGGATTGTCCAATTGTTATGAATATTGTATTGTTGCATTAGAATGCAATATCTTCTCCTTTTTAAGTGGTAATAATTCTGTACAATATATTTAAATTTCAACGCATAAAAAACCTTTTACTTTTAAAAAAGTTTTAAAAATTTAAATACCCCATATTTAATTTTTAAAAAAGCAGAAAAAATTATAGGATATAACTACATTAGGTCTACATTTTTGTGAATAATTTTAGTTCATAAATTGATCTTTATTATACATAATCATTTACCTCTCCTCCCTTTTATTTGTCTGCAAAGTAATTGTTTTTCGTTATATTTACTTATACAATGAAAATGTTTAAAAAATAAATAAATAAGAAAACCTGTTTATCTATTAGATTTTCTTATTTGCATTTCGTTTATTGCTAAAAAATAAATTATGTAACTAGTAAAACGGATAAATGTTTTGAATGTCTCGAAATTGTTTTTCTACCTATAACATTATATTTAATTTTGCAACATTTATTGTGTATTTTCTTTAAATGTTACATTTGAAATTTAATTGTCATGAAAAAATGCGCAAATTAAAAAATATATTTAGACGATATAATTATTTAGATATAATTTTTTTTTAACTAGCAACTGTTACACTATACAGTCTTAGATTTTATGCGATTTGGCATAAATAAATGTGTATAATTTATGTTTCGTTAGAATGTATATTTTCTTGAGAAAATATATAAAATATCGAAAGTTGTTAGGGCCGGCCGTCTATCAGAATTGATACTACACTTTAAATTACTCCTTGAAAGACACATTTTCCCAGTGTTTGCGGGTTCGTTAAGATGTGCTATAGAGCTATTTTAATTATCGGCTTATTTTGTTTGCTATATAACTTTTCTATTTCTTGCTTGTATCGATTTTTTTCTTTGGTGCATTATTTTTTTTCAGTTTCTTCTTCACTGATGACAATCATTGTTCTAAAAATGTTATCGTACTGTACACTGTTAAAAATCTCCAGCTTTTGCTGCAGACACGCCCCACTGCTTTTACAAATATCTCTATTTTGACCAATGAAAATTCTGCATAATATTGTAAAGTAACCGTTTTCTCTAAAAGCGGTGGAGTGTGTCTGCAGCAAAAGCTGTAGATTTTTAACAGTGTATATTAGAGTCTGAAAAATTGTAATTTGGTATTCATATGGGTGTCGGTTTTAGAACCAGATTCTTTGCCAAGGATGATTCTGAGGAACAAACATTCTGTTGACCTTTACCTGAGATGAAATATATGATTATAATAGGCCAATTGTATCAGTGTGCTTTGTCACAGAATTATTTCCCATTCTTTTTTTTTTTTCTGCTTCATAATGCAAATTTTCTGCCAATTCATACTCTCATATTCACTTCTACTTGCCTAACAATTTCAGGCATTAACATTTGATGCGCCTAATAATAAGACAGCAAGTTTATTTTTATATAAAGTAGATATATTTCGAGTTATGACAGTTGGTTAACATTTCGTCAAATACATTCACTAAAATTCAGCTCAAAATGGCGGCATTTCCGTGGCCTTTAACACATGGTCTGATAAGTACCCGGTCTAATAAAGAAAACACAACTTTTTAACATCACTTTTTCACTTTTTCACTTTAATAAATAACATAACTTTAATAATAAATAATAATAATTTAATAATAATAATAATAATAATAATAATAATAATAATAATAATAATTTAATAATAATAATTTAATAAATAAATAATAATAATAATTTAACAATAAATAACATAATTTTATAACGAAAAAGCTCTAAACACTGCTCAGAATCTTCGAATCGTTGTTGTTTATGGTCAAAAGTCAACATGCGCGGCACCCACTTTGACAACAGCTTTTTCATAGTCAAATGTTCATTCAAAATAAAACCTACACGTTCCTTGGATATCTTCAGAGTCTCAGCTATCTCCTGCAACTTCACTTTGCGGTTCCCCAAAACGATTTTGTGGATTTTTTAACACTTTCCAACCTTGTTGAAAAGTGTTTATGACTCAGGTTTGTCTGCCTGTATGGCCGTCTGCCGTCTGCCGTATGGCCGTTTGCCATCTGCCGTATAGCCGTCTGCCGTTTGCCGTATGGCCGTCTGCCCGTGCTCTAACTCCCGTAAATGTGCTCGGATTGCTCTGCAATTTTTATATGTTATTGTCGCTATCTATAGCATGGTCCCTATTTCAACGGAAGTGTGTAGCACTTATAGTTTTTTACTTTGATACTCAAAAGAAATCCGTTACATTACGTCTATGGAGAATAATCGTCTGCGGTTTATTTAAATAATGTTTCACTATTTTAAACGCATTGAAATTTATATATATCACTAAAGTGCATTACAAGAGGCTTACTACAGAATATTGTGTGTATATCAGTCATCGTTCATTTACAGGGACACGCAAAAGAATTCTCTACTGTCTGTTAACAATAGTTCCTGGAAGTTACTGAACGCGATTTTAAATTTAACTCGCTTTTTGTCTATTACGTGGTGTGTATAAATTCTGTAGATCATATACAGGGCAGCACAAAAGTTCGCGAACACATTTCCGTTTATTGACAGAAACTCCAGAAGGAGAATTTTAAACTGTGCTACGCGTTTCCTAACTGAACTAAAATTTAGCATTCTATGTAGTATACAAATCTATAGATCCTATACAGGGCTGAATAAAAGTATTCGGATATTTTTCCGAATATTGTATATGTTGGAAATTCCTGATATTATGTTTTTAAATATGTTATGCGTTTTCCAAATTGTTTACTTTGATGTTATCTTTCAGCTTATTAAACGGTATGATTTGTAAAATTATTTTAGAAACGTTGGAAAGTGTTACATAATCTATGCTTGACGCATGATTTTTCGTTCTTGTTTTATGTTTTCCGGAGAATTCACCTATTTTGCGTGGTGCATCACTGGTGTCCGTACGACCACGTTTAAATTCCGCAAAACAGTCAATAATGGTTGATTTACCTGGTGTAGTGTCCAGATAATGCTTATCAAGCCAAGCTTTTGTTTAAATGGTGTTTTTCCCCATCAAATAACAATTCTTGAAATTCTTGTTTATCCGTTTTTTTTTGTTTATGAACAAAATCGTTCAACTAAAACCTCTCTAACGTTTTATTCACACGGCGAATCGCCATAACATTTTTTCTGCTACCTTTTAAAGGTTAGTATTTACTAAAAAAACATCAGTTCGGCGATTTCAACGCCATCTGTGTACCAGACCGGGAACTTTTCAGCCCATGTGTTACAGGAAAATGAAAATTTCGTTCGATTAATTCGAACTTGAATCACAATATTTGCTACTTTAAAACCTTTTTGGATAAAAATAATTTTGAAAATGTGTCAAAAAGGAGCAAATTTATATTTGATACCAGCCATGAATGAACTAATTCAGTTATTAAGGTCAGAGATAAATCCTTATATGGTTACAAGGACAGGATAAGATGGGATAAAAAGGCTAATTTAAAAAAAAAAAAAACCTTATCTATTGAACCTATATCGTTCTTTAAAAATAAGTTTTAATTTCATAAAATGTTTTCAGACATTTGTTAGCAACATTTATATACCGTAAGCAAGTTTGCCATTTGTATCTGGCAGCATATACGACATTCTTTCTCTGTAAAGAATGGATCCTTTTCTATAGTTTTTCTAAAAACTTCTAACAAATATTTTCATTAATTTGTGATTATTATTTACCATGTATTCGTCTATAAGATATCCTGAACGATAGTTTATCAAAAACAGGTAACGAGTATTTGTATGCGATGGCGATGGAGGAAAATGGGTATCCGTTATTAGGCTTTAAAATGCGAATTTTACAAGTATTAAGAAATAAAAATGTTTTTGAATGGATTTTTAGTGTGAAATATTTAATATTTACATATTTATTTTAAATTTGGTGTTTTTTTTTTAATTTCATTCTATGAAAAGAAAATAATGTTATAATTTGAATTAATTCTCTTCGACTATCTGAATATGTTTTTCTTACATATCGAAAGTGTGTTTGTTTGTATTAAAAAAGTACTTCTAGAATACGTCAAATTTCGAGTTAAAACATGTAAAAACAACTAGAAAAAATCTATCCTTTTAATATTTAATCCTCATGGTGCCTTCCTATCACCACATATTGAAATAATCATTCTTCGTCTTCCAATGACCACAAATCATGCCCTACCATCTTTGGATGTTGTGATTTTCGCCCCACAGAAGCATTCCCGGAGAAAAATTCTGAAGACATGGTACGAAGGTAGCCGTCTTCAGAAAGTATCTACAGCTGTTGAAACTTTCAAGGGTGAGCATATTGTGAAACGTTTCGAAGGATGTGGTTGTTACAATGTTGAGAAAAATGTTGTTGAGCACGAAAATATGATAACTGAGAGATACGTGGAATGTAACACAACTTTCAATATCAATTGCAGCAGAAAATGTTCCTGGACAGGCATCCACTTCAAGAGTGTTTTTAACTTCTGTCTTTTTTTCCATATAAGAATCTGATCAATCTGATATGTCTGATATGTTAATCCTTTAAACCAATTCGGTACTTTCGTGATATAGCGGCCCCCGCAATTACAATAATGCCAAGATTGCAGTTACGATTCCTCCAAAATCTTAGTAAAGCTTATATATGCCTCATATATATGCATATATATACTTCTAATGCTCATATATGTGCCATATAAGTAATTATATACATATTATTTACGTCTTATATGCCCTATATAGATCATATACATCATATACATAATATGCGTCAAATATGACTATAACTGAGCAATATGCGTCACGATATGTTATATACATCATATATTATTATTATGTTATATATGCTTTATAATTCAGCGATAAATCTTGGTCGCTTGGCAATTCATTCTTGGGGGCTGCTATAGCACAGAAGTTCCACGAATTCTAGTTAATACCTATGTCAAAGGAAACAAAGAAAGCCTTAAAAAAACAATAATAAAAACGAAAACAAAAAAGGCAAGTTTGAAATAAGGCTGGAAAAGTGATGACTGTATCTGATGTCGTGGAACGCATTCTACAAATTTAAAAATACTGTGGTGGGATACAGATTTTTATGAACAATCTCTGGGCGCAACTCGGAGTGCATTTCAATAATTTAAGAAGTATGGGGTGCATTTCGTATATCCTTATTTTGTGGGAACACTAGACAAAACTACATATACCTCAGTTTAGAGTTAAAACTTGCCTTAGATACTGCGAGGCAATTGGGCCATAGTAGAAGCCGCTGAGAAAAAAATCAATCAAAATATTTATTAAGAAGATTACAGTCATGGATAATAAAGACTTCATTCTAAAATTTGTTAGCATATCACCATTTTGTAATTATCATATATTTTCAGAACATGATGACACGTCGTGTGCCGTTTTAAAATATCAAAATCTTAAAATCTTAAGGAACTCAATATAACAATCGTGTTCGCTAATATAACTAAACTTTTTTTGGCAACAAAATAAATACATTTCCGTATAATATTTGGAGTAGTTACAATTGTATTTTTACCACTACCCACTTTACCCAGTCTGCTACTCACTTTACCCAATGTCTGGGATAAAATGGGTATAAAATACAAGCAAAAGTTTAGATGTTTTAACATTAAAAAATGTATATGAAAATAGTTCGATTATAATGATAATTATCTCATTGTATAAATACATTTAATAAATTTTCAAGTTTTTAATATTTTTTTAAAGCTAAAATCAGTGCCGATGTGAAAAACAGTACTTTTTCCACCCATTTTGCCTAGTTATTTTTGGCAGGAACATGTGAACGATTAATCATCACCACATTGTATTGGATAGTAAGTATTGAAATGTGAGTTTCATTATGTTTCATCATTTTTTTAAGAGAGAGGTTCATATTCAGGTGAAAGATGGAACTTTTTAATAAAACAACAAACGTAAAAATATTTCTTATAACATTTTTTAGACTAAATTACTTAGAAAGAAATAACATTGGAAAACTGAGAGGGTTAAAAAAGGTATCGCTTATAGTTAAAAAATAATAATAACTATTCGTTAATTGTACATATTAAATAATGCAACTAATTACATACATTTGAAATTGCTTTGTCTTTACAGTTATTTCTTAAAAATATATATTTATATAATAGTGTATGTTTAAAGAGCACGTTTAACATACATAAATGTTAAACTTCTGATTTGCATTAAAACCTCGTACAAAAACTTTTCCTTTAAAATGTTTCAAGAACAGAAACTAATGTTTAAAGAAAAATTCTAGTTGTATTATGCATGTAATTTTCTGAATGGTACTACTTCTTTTGAAAGGGTTTCATTTTAGTTCTTCTTTATTTTTGAAGAAATTTTTGAGAACACTTACAGGAAAATGCGAAATGAAATGTATAATTGAACAGAAATGTTCCTTATGGGAGATTTTATTTTCCAATATCTTAGAATTTTGTTTTCCAAATTTGGATTTGCTTTGTTTCGGGAATATATATATTATACACCTGAAAAAATAAATTTATTCTTATGTGCAAATAATTAATATAAATTTGCTGTATGTTCTAAGGCCTACACTTTTAAAAATCTGTAGCAAACTGTCCAGTAACTCAATTGTTTTTACAGAAAACTGTTACATAACCGTAATTTATCTGTATTTTGACCAATGAGAACTTTCATGATATGTGGTCAAATAACCGTCATCTATAAAAACGATTCAATGACTGACAATGATTCAATGATCTGTAGTTTGCTGCAGGTTTTTCAACGGTGTAAAATCGTGGTTCCGAACGTGGAGCATAAGTTCCACAGGAGTGTGAGGGGCAGCTCTTAATGGCATTTTAAATATTAATCCACTTCCTGCCTTTTTAACACTTTCCAACATAGTTGAAAAGTGTTTATGAATTCGGTTTGTCTGTTTGCCTGCCATCTGTCTGTCCGTGCTCTAACTCACGTAAATTTATTCGGATTGTGATGCAATTGATATATGTTATTGAGGTTTATGATGGCATGTTTGGTATTAAATATGAAGTGTGTAGCACTTATAGTTTGTTTTTCAATATTTCCGTTACATTACTGTCTATGGAGAAAAATTACTTGCAGTTTATTTTAATGATGTTACATAATTTCAAACATACTGAATTTGATATATATCACTGAGGTGCACTGCAAGAGACTTAATATGGAATATGGTGTGCATACCGCTTATAGTTCCTTTACAGGGACAATAAAAAAAATTCCGTTACATTTTACCGTCTATGGAGAAAAATCGTCTGCGGTTTATTTTAATAAGGTTTCACTATTTTAACGATATTAAAATTGATATATATCACTAAGGCTCATTACAAGAGGTTTACTAAAGAATACTGTGTTTATAGCATCCATAGTTTATTTACAGGGACACACAAAAGAATTCGCTACTGTCTGTTAACAATAATTGCTGGAAGTACGCTTTCAGTTGCTGAACGCGTTTTCAAATTTAATTCATATTTTGTCTATTACTTGGTGCGCATAAATTCTATAGATCATGTACAGGGCAGCACAAAAGTTCTCGAGTACATTTCCGTTTATTGGCGAAAATTCCAGAAGGAGAATTTTAAACTGTGTTACGCGTTTCCTAACTGAATAAAAATTTAGCATTCTATGTAGTATATATACAAATTATATACAGGGATGCACAGAAGAGTTCGGATATTTTTAGGAATATTGTTGGTAATTCCTGAAATTGGATTTTGAAATATGTTATGCTTTTTCAGTTGGGTTCCTGGGACGGCCATCCCTTGTTTACTTAGATATCATCTTTCACCTTATTAAAACGGTAAAGATTTCTAAAATTACTTTAGAAGTTTTGGAAAGTGTTACATAATCTATACTTGACGCTTATTTTTTTGTTCTTGTTTATTTGTTGTTGTTGTTGGCTTATTTTTGGAAAGTATTGTTGACTAATTTGATAAACATTATGAATGAAAATTTCAAAACTAAAATGTAAATTGATTTAAATTTTTATTAAATTTTAAAATTGTTTCATTCAAAAATGCAAAATATAACACACAAAAAGAAACGTAAACCGGAAAACTTATACGAAAATGTAAACAAAAATCAGACTTTTATTAACTATATATATTTTTTGTAATTTTTCTGGTTTCTGTTTTTTTTTTTTAAATTACACATATTTTTTATCACTAGTTATTGTATGAGCCCTGTAATTATAATCGCTCGGCCGTATGTCATACGTAGAAACTTTTACACATGAATATATCTAAAGAATTATCTAAAAGTGACTGTCTTGAGTACTTCCAGCCTCAAAAATATTTTAAATTTTTAAATTAGCCACTACCAACCTTATAAAATTTATAAATACCCAAATGGACAGCAAAGGAGGAAATAGGTTAGTTGTAAAGTTTTATGGCTATGCAGACCTCATACACAACTGAATTATCATGACGGTTAGCTGGTGATAATAGGAAAGGGGGAAATGCTAACGAAGAAGTGTGTTATGACGGAGAAGAAAAATACTTACTAAAATTAACAAAAAATGATAATCCAGAAATGCTTTCTGTGTATCGTGTTATTGATAGAGAAAAATCGTCGTTACCAAAAATATCGCACCTGTTGTTTAAAAGATACTAGACTGAATTATAAAATGTATTACTGCAATCAAATTTAATACCAAATGTGATAATCTCTTTGAGGCACTTTGTGAAATAAACCTTCCGATCATTTAGCAATTTGTTTCATTCTGAGGTGAGTTGGCAAAGAACAACAAAACCCATCTGAATACGAAGGTGAAGGTGTATTTCTCCGTTGAGTTAATATTATTACGTTAAGACATATTTGTGACACAATTTTTACTGTTAATAAGCTAACAGAAGTTGAAGTGACTTGTCTTTATTAACAACTTTGCGATTAGCGTAACATATGCATGTCTTATATAATGCCCAAATCGTTGAATTTGAATATCATTATTTTCGTACGAAAATAGTATACTTAAATAAATAGATAAATATCGATTTTCAACAGTTAAATGAAACGAAAATTACTGTTCGGAAAAAGTGGTGGATAAATATTAAAAGAAGCATACGTTGCGTAGGGGTTAAGGTCCTTTTAACCCCCTGACCGACGAGCAAAAGGGCAAATTTGTAATGTTGTTTTCTCGGTAATTTTTTTAAAATGCTGAAAAAAGATGTATTTTCAAACTTCATATACAAAACTTAATTACGTATAGGAGTATAAGCCTTGAGGCTATCAATCATTACTCAATATTTTAAAACTGTATTATATTTATAGAAATATATTAATTTAAACATTTCTGTTCGGAAAAAGTGGTGGATAAATATTAAAAGAAGCATACGGGACGCTCGTTGCGTAGGGGTTAAGGTCCTTTTAACCCCCTGACCACCGAGCAAAAGGGCAAATTTGTAATGTTGTTTTCTCTGTAATTTTTTTAGAATGCTGAAAAAAGATGTATTTTCAAACTTCATATACAAAACTTAATTACGTATAGGAGTATAAGCCTTGAGGGTATCAATCATTACTCAATATTTTAAAACTGTATTATATTTATAGAAATATATTAATTTAAACATTTCTGTTCGGAAAAAGTGGTAGATAAATATTAAAAGAAAGATATGGGACGCTCGTTGCGTAGGTGTTAAGGTCCTTTTAAGGCTTTCTCTTTCTGTATAACAGTTCATGTTTTAAATAATAAGAATCATATGTTTCAGGGAGGGGAGGGAATCATGATTTTAGAGATAATAGGTGGGGTTGGTCAAAATAAGGTTGCGAACCACTGGTGTAGAATCTACGTAAATCGATGTCTTTTTACGCTTCAAAGAGATTAAATGACAATTATTTTTATATTCAAAGAAATGTATTCTCGGATTCCTGCACCCAGAAAACGGAATTGATTAAAACAACAAAACATGTTTTGTTGAGTACATTTTGGTTGTTTTAGCAAAATTTTTAGTTGAAGTAAAAAAAATTGGTTTTGTTGCTTGGACAAAAAATTATTGTTAACACTCCAAAATTTTAACAAAATTTGACCAATTTTACTTGAATTAACAAAATCTGTTTTTTAAATTTTACAATAATTTTGTAATTTCAGCAAAATTTTGTTGTTTTTGCAAAATTTAAATTGTTGTGCAGTAGCCATAACTCTCTCACGTAACTAGATTTATTTGAATTATATAGCTATATAATTAAAGGATTAACATAATTTTTGTATAATTAAAACTTTTTTTCATTGGGAGTTTTAAAGGTAGTTTAAAAAAAAACCCTGTCCCATTTATTAATGTCTTCTATCTTTACGAGAAGAAAGTATTGGAATCATGAAAATTTTCGACTTCCGGATTCCGACGAATTTTAGAAGGTCCTGAACACGATTTGACTGTTTTTAGAAAATGACTGTCAATGATTCTATCTGTCTGTATGTGACAAAAATTTTGTGGGCGCTCTATCTCAAGAATTAATGCATGGAATTTAATAACACTTTATATTCAGTTACTTCCTGATATATATTGTTGCTGATCAGCGTTTGGTGTAAATTGCGTAGGTGGCACTGTTATGTTGCATTTTTCTCGATTTTTGCAATAGCTCTATCTCATTTTCAGCAGTGAATTACGCCTGTAATCTTTGAATAATAACCAGTGAATTTTTATCCTGCTTTTTGCAGGCGTAATTCACTACTGAAAATGAATTAAAAATTTACTATGTGTTGCCGTATGCTGGGCTTTGTATTGTCGTCTCATGTTTGCCGCGGAAATTTGCGTGTTCCTGCTGACATTTCCATCTTGTGCTGCGGTTGCAGCCGTTCCGACATATATAAGAGCGAGAAATGCCGAGCTCAGATATCGTTCCTTGTAGCTCAGTGGTAGAGCCTCCGAGCAATGTTCTGAGGACCCGGGATCGACTCCCTTCTTGGGCAATTTTCACTATCTCGGTTTGCAATTTAAAAAAAGCAGGCTAAAAATTCACGTGTTATTATTCAAGGTTTACAGGCGTAATTCACTGCTGAAAATGAATTAAAAAATAGTTAAAATTGCATATTTAGATTGGTTCATTTAACAACAGTTTTTGTAGTATAAACAAAACAAGTTCGTAATATAACATATTTTATTATTTAAACAAACAAAATATATTTTGTTGAAAAAAGAAAATAGATTGTTAAAATAACACATAGCATATATCTATGTAACAAAAGTAATTTTGTTATGTCAAGTAAAATTGAACCATTTTACTTGAATTAACAAAGCATTTTTTTGCTGACGATACAAATTTTTTTCCTGGAATTGCAAAAAAAAAATCAACAATATTTTTTTTGTTGATTCAAAAAAAATTTCCATTGACCCATATTTAAACGAAAAGTTTTGTTGGGTCAACCAAATTTTTGTTGATTCAACAAAACTTTTTTCTGGGTGTGAGCTTTAAATATAACTCGTAAGTAAGAAGTTATAGCCCTATATAAGTAATAATGCAGTTAGATCTAAATTATCATACTTTTAATTGCTTTTTAATTTAATTATTTTCAAAAATACCTAAAAACATAGTATGTTTTTAATCTGAGATTTGTGAGAACAATTGTGTTTTTAGACTACGTGTATGTGTAAAACATGTGTTGAGCAAAATTATGTATATTGGACGGTATCTCATAAGTGTAATTTCTCAGTCTCCAGTATATCTCTCGACATTTCTTTGCAATATAAATTGTCATTTAATGTTAAAACGTTTCTCTGTGATTATTCTGCAATATTATGTGACTTCTACTGTGAAAATCTGTTTTTTTTTTTTTAAATTTTTAAAATGGATTTTTAATATTTTAAAAGTCACTTTTGTCTCCTTTCCACAACCCATAACTATAAGTTATTCATCAACAAACAATAATCCTAATCCTAATAATATTATAAATCTGATTGTGTGCAAATGTTAGGCTGAAGCCAGAGTCAAAATGAAGCATTTAATTATCCTGTATCTTTACATATAAGTTGATTATAACCCTCAAATGAACATACAATGGTTTCTGTTTATTTTATTTCAATATTTTTCTTAAAAATTAAAAATTTCATTATTTTCATACAGAATAAATGGACATTTTTTCGTATATTTTAAAATGGTTGGTTGGTTTGGTTGGTTTGGCCCAAAAGGGCCCGGTTTTGCAGCTTTTTTTAAAATGGTTAAATTTATTTTACCGTTGCTCCGTTGCTAATACTTTATCGTTGCCAATATAAAATAAAACCTCTGAGTAATAATTTTTAATCAACAATTTATTTTCAAGTGAAAATTTTCCACGTGAAAAATGAAAAGGAAATGAATTATTTAAGAATTAAACAGAATATGAAATGATGTCATATTAGAAATAAAACATGCGTTTTCAAATATTTGATAACAATACAAAGTGCATAAATACGAGTAAGTATGGAAAGCTAGCGAATATGATGTCATATATAGAAAAATAAAACAGATTTGTTTTGATGTTGAAATAAAATGATCTTGGGATATCAAATTATTCGTGATTAATTTCTCTTTTTTTTTCTTTTTCTTTTTCACATGGAAGGAATTATTTTAAATGTACGTAATATATGTATTTTAAATGTATGTGTTGTAAATTAAAGTTCTGTGTTTAAAATGAAATGAGTGAAAGATTTATATTTTTAATGAATTCAATACCAATGATGGGATAGGTTGGCGATTTATCGTCTGCACACGGCTAACATAAAGATACCATATTTTTAATTTAAATTTTAAAAAGTAAAAAAAAATAATAATAATAATAAAAAAATATTTGGCAAATGTCAATGATATGCATCGTAAAATTATCCGTATCGAAAAACAGAAAATCTTAATAAAAATAACTATATTTTTTAAAAGAAACTTGCTTTTCTCATAAAAGCTAAAGATTTAATATTATTGTGTCGAAGTAACAGCATTTTTCCTCTATCATTTTCCCACAATCGAAACACATTTGTAAATCGTAGTTTCGAACTGTAATTTAATTTTACATTTCTTTTAGTTTTAAAATAGGAAAAACTTTGTTGTCTTTTTTAAATATAGCTTTTTTTAAAGTTGTTTCATAATAGATTTTTGTAAAGTCTTGTAGGATAAGAAAAATTGCATGGATTTTAAAGCAATGTTTAAGTAAAATTACAATATTTTTTAAACTTAAAAAACAACAATGTTATCGAAAAGAAAATCGATTTTACCAACAAATTCGCGTAATGCAAAAGCAAAGAAGAAATCACAAACTAATGAATCTTTTCTTCCAGCCGAATTGTGTACACTTGAACAAGCCGATCGTGCCAATTCATAACATTATAAACGTGAAAGCGCGTTCTATATAGTAGAATTTTTTTTACATATAAGGTAGAACATTTCCGAGAATAGGAAGGTTAGGGATCTGTAATTTGGTCCATAGTCAATTTGCTTTCTTTTTTTCTTTTTTTTTTTGTCAAGTTAAATTTGGCGCAAAATTAAATACATTGTTGTAACCAGATTTGTTTTTTGCGTGGTAAACACTTAATGGTATTTTAGATGATCATTTCCCCGCTCACCTTTGATGCCAACTATGACTGTAAAACATATTAAAAAATATCAGCCGATAATTTTCTAATTTTCTTATTGCTTCATGATGTAAATAGACTTCCTGGTTCATACTTTAAACCTGAATCGGTCATGCCATTGTCGCTCAATTTTTATTCCTAATCCTAACCCTAATCGCATCCTATCCTAATCCTGATAATAACTTTAAAAAATATTCTTTGACACGAATATGTAAATTAAATCAATATCCATAAATGGAATGAACGGAAAATAGAATAAATAGAAATGGCAAAATAAAATAACAAGAAAGTACATTTATTCGACACCTAACCCTAGAGAAAGCGTAAAAAATTTCAAGCGCATGAAATAAATACAAAAAATCCTATATATACTAACAAAAATATGTAAATTTAGATCATCATATTTGTGTCGTCGGTATTTATTTGCTTATAGTGTTCTTGACGCGATAGAGAAAATATCGAGGTTAAATTGGGCAGAATTTAAAGTACTTTCTAGCAACCTTTATTTGCATTTTAGAATCGCATCAGATTGTTATATCTTGAAATATCTATCAATGTATAAAATCCACAAGCAGTTTGTTCACTATTTACACCACTTAGTGTGAAGCACTTAATTTAATATATACATAAACAAGATAATGTAGTAAGAAATATATAACATATGTCTATGCAAATAAACAATATAATAATTTCCATTTAGCAATGCACACATATACAAATTGTACACCAAATACCACCTAAAATGCACTGTTGTATAGAAGAATTCTGCCAGTGTTGTTTTTCGTTTTACGAAGAGGAATTCCTCGATTTTCACGATTTTACTTGGTCCTCCTCTTTTCATTAGTTGCAGTTTCATTTTCGCGATTGTATATATTATTTAGCATGAAATTTCACTTTTTTAAGACTGGGTTATGTCAAGGCAACTATAGCAAAGAAATACCGTATGGTCTCCTATAAAATGTGATAAAGCTTTGGTTAATTATATATGTTGTTAATTATCAAGTGAAATGTTTTACTAAATTAATGCATTTATTCTTTTTTTAATGTTACGTGAACGAAGTCACGGGTAACAGCTAGTTAATAAATATTTTTGAAAAGTCAAAGCATTTATTATAAATAGGAATGTCATGGAGCATAATAATATAATTTTTATATGAGTGAAATGTGTAATATTTGTTTTTGTTGGGTTTAAAATTGTGTCCCTCATTTATTTTTATCCATACTGTCCCAGTGTATGAATATCCTCCTATTTCCAGCAGATGGCAGTATGCAGTCATTTTCAATGTTGTTTTCAGTAGGGGAGCATACATGTTGTTATTAAAATGTCACTGTTAGGTGTGTTTCTTTTTTTTTTTATTATATAATTTTTCTTAATTTAATTTTAATTGTTACTAATTACTTTTCTTTAAATTTTCCTCCAATTTAGCAGTATTCACATGCATGAATATGTCAGTATACTTAACATCCTCTAATAGTAGATTGAGATTTCAATCTATTGTGTCCTTTTGTGATAATCAACCGAGAATCCACAAGTAACATTAAGATGACAGGTACGATCAAGATTTTAAATTTTGAATAAAATCACCTGAAACTAGGTGAAGAGAATAATTTAGTGGTGGCTAAAGACAGCACCTGATCACAAGAAGAGCAAATCACAAAAGCACACTCTGTTTCATGGCAAGCATGAAACATCCAAAATTTCGTATAAGTGCTACTGAAGTCTTAAACATGAGTACAAAAGGAATTTTTTCGTTGTGAGAATTAAAGTATAATATTAAGTTAAATTATCTCATTATCTAACAGTTTTGAGTAAATAAATGTAAATTGCAGAAGCCATGAAAGTATGTAGTAAACTAGCAATGTTCCTCACACTGAGTGTATCTTATAGTTTAAAATAATACTCTTCAAAGTTTGATCTTGACTCTCAAAATAGGGGGAACTACCCCTCCTTAAAAATCTTGTGAACTAACAGAACGCCTCAATTACATAAATTAGTCTAGAGACAAAAATCAAGCACTTATATGAACAAAGTGACAAAATTTATTCAAGAAAAGAGAAAGTATATTTTTTTAGTCTCATCAATTCTTATAAGATCAACTATACAATTTAGAGGGTAAACCACAATGATTATTACTTGACAACAAAATCGTCGATCATAGAATTAGATCATAAACACAAGAAGCCATGAGCTTATACCAGAGCACCATCACTAATGTGCTCATATTTTCTAGACAAGTATATTTTGAATGGAGATAAGAGCCATAATATTCAAATAAAATCTACGTAAACACACAATTACATAAATAACATTATCACCTTAATGAACAAGATGTTTTCTTAACAACATTTAATACAACAATTAATATATATATAATTTTTTTTATATTAGCACTCACCAGCCAGTCTTGATAGGTGTTCGCCGTTTATCGGCTGGGCACAGCGTTCATTTTATCAGTCTATTACCGAGGCATCTAGCCGCCTGTCTCCGTCAAATTTTAGTGTAGCGCTCTCCGCGCCAGTATTTGCCAGGATTCTCTCCGCTGAGGACCAGGTCTAGGGACCCCTTCCTGACGTCTCTCCCGTTGCCTTTCCGTCAGTCATCAAAGTTATCCCGCATCGGAACACTCACATCTCCCCCGACATGCCGCGTATAACTCGGACGAAGACCACCGAATACATGAAGTCTGTTGCCGCTTGGGTTGAATATTCTGCGGCACGTTACGCTAAATACCGCAGTCGCCGTAATTTGCGAGACTTTTCAAGGGACGAGGGCCCACCGCATTCATCTACCGGTGCTCATGCATAACTCCTGCCGCCAGAAACTTTCATATTGCCGTACCAGCCCCGTTTTCTTAAAATCAGCCGCATTGCCTGTGCTGTCTACTTCATTATTCTCGTTCTCTGTCAAAAGTCACCTTTTCATCTTCGTCTCAAACCTCCTAACTGACATAAACACCAGCCCCGTTAAATCTCTTCCATCTGCCTAACCAATGAGCCTTCCGTGTCTTCCACCCTTCTTTGCATACACTTAACTGAGAGTGCCTTATTGGTCAAGGGTGCACACAGGGTCAAAGTTGTTGCTAGGGTCCACCCCGAAGAACCACGTGATAAAACAACCCTGTAGGTCCCTGTTTCATGGAAAAATCTTGTTGAATTTATGATGACAGCTCCTACCCATTACTGAAGCTGCTTGCTGTTTGTTCATAAAGATTTTTTGGATTGAAAAGAATGGGGAATAGGTAAGAGAACCTTTATTATTAACGATCACTACTGTCCCCATTGTTAATTTAAATAGTGATATTTATAGATTAACCAATATCTAGCCATTTAATCGTAGGTTTGATATGTCTTTGAAAATAGTGAATACATTTCAACAGTTTTCTTTCTTAAGTAAAGTCTCAAAAGGGCAAAAAATGTTACTACTGTCCCTTAGACAGTAGTGACATTTTTCTATGTTTTGTGTGATAAAATATGCCATATCATATTTATTTTTCAATAAAGTTTGTGACCATCTGCTAATTATTAGTCTGCAAGGTATCAGTTATTAAAAATTCAAATTGAGCATAATATGAGGCACTTAAAAATTAGATGTGCCAAAGTATATCATAGTAGCCAAAAATCACACTTATGGGAGATGGAAAATGGCGCATGTACAGGAGAAACGTCTTATAAAGTGAGCTCGAAAATTATTCAATATATACGAACTTCATAATAACATTTTTCTTTAGATTTGTTTAGAATTAGAAAAGGTGAAAAGTTGTGCTTTATCATTATATCAAAAATAGAAGTGCAATATTTTTACCCAAATGTTATCGGATTTTAGATTTGTTTAATGCTGGATTCGCTATAATAAGGTTAGAGGGTACATAAAATCTGCACAAAATAGTGATAAAACCTTTTTTATGTTCTGAATACTTTTCAGAAATCCCTAAAACAGTAATAAGGTTAATAATTATAAAAATATTCAACATCTTGGCCCCATTTTTCCTAACGCAAAGAATATAAATACTAATATATATCGTCGATTTTTTTCATAGTCCATTGAAATGTCTTCCCTTCAACCCTCGTTCATTCGAGTTGCTTTTCTGTGATCAAATCATGATTTTAAATCCGTATAATATTGATCCTTTCACATAATCCTCGAATGGAGTGTTTATAGGATTTCCAGACTGCAACGATAATGGAAAAAGTATCTTTGGATGTTTTCTCCAGTCGATTTAATTATCTAATAAATCCAGTTAAAATGTTTTCTTTTTTGTAGTTTTCGGAATGATTTTTTCTGTTTGTGTTCCATTCGCTAATTATTTCTTTGAAATAAGCAAAAGATTCAAACTAACATAATCTTGTAATTTTTCAGGACTGTCAAACTGCAGTTGATACTGTGAAAAACGCCTCGTGAAATGATCCGATATACGCGTACACTGAACTGCAGGTTTCATTTGAATGGGTATATCATTAAAGTTCATATAACTTTACATTTTACCTGAGTTTTTAATCGTGAAGGTAATTTTTAAAACTTGTGTGCTTTAGTTTCATATACATTTTTTAAATTTTTAGTATTATGATGACAAAAATATTTTTGTAGAATATTATTAAAAATGTACGAGAAAACAGCAGCACAAATATACCTTTTTGAAGTAATTTTAGCACGTTAATTATGCATATATACATTTTTCTTTTGATTAGATTGTTTACTTGTACATTTAAATATGTACAAACAAAGTTCTTAAATTATTCTCTCCCTTTACAAGTCAACAAAACTTAAGTTTGTGAAATCTTTTTATTTATATTGGTTCTATGGATTTTTGAAATGTTTATTACAAAAATGACTTCACTTCATTTCTATCAGGCACAGATTTTTTTCCTTTTGTGTTAAAATTTGTATATTAATGTGTTTGACATTTATCGAAATTTAACGCAAAACACAAAATGTCACCTTGTATTTATGCTTCGGTTTGGCTTTTTTATATTTCAGTTAATTTAAAATCTTAATTTTCCGAAATCTGCCATATTTGTAACATTATCCTATCGTGATACAAAGTAACAAAATTGTGTATACTATTTGATATTTTCGGACGATTAATGAAAAAGAAAATATTAAGCGTATGGAACTTGCAGCTTTGCAGAAAGATACATATTCTAAGAAAATCGCTTTCAGATTGACATTTTACCGAAATTAAAAGCAAGAAATTACATTCTTTATTTTTTTTTAAATAATTCGTTAGTAGTCTTTAAATTGAGTTACAATTTTAGTTTTTTTTCTATCCTATGATGTAAAGAGTGAAGTTATACAACATTTTGAAAGGAAGATGCATATGGTGAAAGAAAATACCTGTGCACAAATATAGTTAAAAATCTCTTAAAATTTAATTTAAAAAAAATCTACATCGAATTTTGAAAGAGGTTTCTCGGGCACACCTTCGAGTACATCCGTGCTTACGATAATGCTTGATTTAACATAGGAGGGGCTTAGAATGACAGTGGAGTAAGTCAAAATTTTGGAAAATCTAGATAACCATATTTTAAATTAAAGTATATTAATTTCTGTTCAGTGTGACAGTCAAATAAGTCATAATTCACTTATGCAGTCACTAAATGGCAGAACTAGTTCGACCCCTTAATGCAACGGGATACGGCAATTTTCACTAAAACCTTCATTTCTCAAAACACTAAATTGTGACTTACCCCATTGTCATTATAACCCCTCATATTTTTGTTTTTATGAGTAGTTAATAGTAGTTAAAAAAACATATATATATTAATTTTCTAAAAGTTTCTTTTTTTTTTCAATTGAAAACTTCATTGCTTTAATCTCTTTTACGCATTCCCGAATAACTCTTTCTTTTCCCTTCTGAGATAGAGAAAAGAAAAGAATGTAATTCGCAGCTACTTTTGTCAAAATCTTTTTCGCTTATTTAATCTGCTGACTCAAATTTTATCCCACACAGTAAATTTTTAACTTAATGACTTGTCCAAAAAATAGTCATATATTTCTTTATCTCAGCGACTGAATACATATCGCCATGAAATTTCTTTATTTTATCTGCGGTGTAATTTCTATCGCATTAATAATCCTAAATATTAGTTTGTTTGTTTTTTTGCTTAACTATACTCACATTCTCGGGTCGCTGCATTACAAACCAAAAAAACTTTGAAGGGTTTGGTGTGTTTATATGGGCAGCTCTTGGTGCTTTCGTTGTTAGAGAGAAGGAGGGAGAAACGCATTGTAGTTATTTGCATCTTGTGATACGGTATTGTGTAATGTGTTGTGAAATGCTTTGTAAATTGGAAATATCTACGATTTCCAGAATGAAATAAGACCCTGCTTTTCCTAAAACATATAATAAATTTTACCATTATTTTAAGGTAATTTATAATTTTGATTTTATTTATGTACATAAATGATTTCATTTACATAGGTTTCTCAAATCTTATCACATTTAAATTTTTGCTATTACCTGTTAACATTAGTTTTTACTACACATGTTAAATATTTTGCTAAAATTCCCTAAAATAGAACAACAGAACTCGTTTTATTTAAAATGAATTCTTCAAGTGAAATGGTTACAATCATCTATCACCATATACTATTTCCTGCACAAACCAACAATTAAAAGAAAACTAGGAAAATTGTCTTATAATAAAGTATGAATAAAAAAATTGAGCTAAGGAAACGTTCAACAATAATTTAAATATTGTTGTCATGCGCATCATAGTGCTAAGATGATAAATAGCGTTAAGAACAATGACGAAATTTAGGGAGAAAATGTGTAACATTCCTTTTGGATTATAATTTCTTTTTAAAAATAACTTTGAAAATCCGCTTTTGTTAACATTAATATTGTGGCAATTTTTTTAACAAATCATTAATGGACATATAATAATAAAAACATAGAACAGCAGGTCATGCCATTTTACTGGGTAATCATCATTCTATTTTTTTAAAAACGTGAATAGATATAGCTGTAATATAGGACATACAAAAGCTATATACAATACAAGACATACACTTAAAAACAATGACAAAAAAAGTCCTCTAGCTCTTAGATAGTATAGGCGATATTCACAAACTATGATAACAACCATACATTGAGATTAGTGATTATAAGTTGCTTGTAGAACTTTATTGATTAATTGCTTCAGCACTTTTTTTTTTCGAAAGTTAATCATGTTACTTCTTCCACGTACCCTCTTCCACGAACAATAAGATGAACTGAAACTGCTTTTTACCCTGTAAACAAATGGGTTAGTGGAGAAAGGGGAGACGTTGAAGATTTTAGCGCTCTTGGCTTATTGCATTTTATCTCGCCAAGGTCTCAAAGTTTTGTTGGTTTGTAATCTCGCTGCCGACTACTGTGGAAGTTGCAAGATACATTAAACTTTCAACTAATTCTAATTAGGGAAATTCGTCTTCATTTCACTTTACAGCTTTTTGTAAACGAATGAATGCTAACTACTAACGAATGAACTAAAAGTTGCATGGTATTTTAAAATAATAAACACATAATTTGAAGTTGCAACTAATCTCTGATAGAATAGCATTAAGATTAAAATTTTCGTAGGTAATAATGGCGTTACGGTCAAACGCTCAAAGTGTTCCAGGCTTGAAACCCAGATATTAATTTCTTCTTATTTTCCACATATTTCTTCATTGTATAAAACTGAACAAATTTGTAACTACTACTATTCAGCTAAATTTATTTACATGTAATTCTCTCTCTTTTTCTTTTTAAATAAAAATAAAGCGTAATAAAAGACATTCCTTTGTTATTTAAAATTATAAGTCAACTCTATTCAGTAAATCGAAATTTTCCTTTGAAATACTATATTAAGTTCCATTTAGAAAGGTTTCTTGGTAGATTTTTCTGTCTTTAAGAACCTTATCGCAAATTAATTTTGCCCTTCCGAATATCTAAAAATCTTTAGCTTTAATGTTTGGAGCAGCTGACGTCAATTTGTGGGTTAAATACAGCGATGAGTTTGAAGTAGATTATCTTCCAAACAAAAGCGGAAAATTATAAAGTTGTGTTACTTAATTTAATTCGAAGAATTATTTTTCTGTTGGACATTAAATAATAATCAATAGAAAAATGGAAGCAAACAATTTAAAATGTAATTAATTTGCTGATAGCTAAAGTAAGAGTTTGTAAAGAAAATTAAAAATGCACATTTCTTTATCAAATTATCAACAAATTTTGGATTTTTTTTTCAACGATGTCTGACAATACTGTGTTTACCCGAAAATAATATCCCAAAAATAAGACCTTACATGATTTTTAAAGGTACTCATAAAATAAGACCTATCCCGAAAACAGGTGTTACTCCATAAATGAACCCGTATTATTTTCTTAAAACAGTCATTCCCTAAGACAGTGCTCTGACTTAAACGCATACAATCAAGATGAAAGTTTCAAATAATGTATATTTAATTTAAAGTGAATGTTTTAAAATATTTAAAACTTTGCTGATAATGTGTTTTGACGACCTATACGTCATAATACCTATAATACCTATCCCAAAAATAAGTTCTTGCATGATTTTGAAAGACACCCATAAAAAAAGACCTACCACGAAAATAAGACTTGCTCCATAAATGAGCCCGTATTACTTTCTTAAAACAGTCATTCTTTAAAAAGTGCTGTAACTTAAATGCGAAAGGCATACAATCACGAGGAAAATTTCAAACAATGTATATTTAATTAAATGTAAAAACTTTGTATGAATCACCATAATGTATATTTAGTTTAAAGTAAATGTTTTAAAATATTTAAAACTTTGCTGATAACGTATTTTGACAAATATAAGACCTGTTTTCTTTTTCCGGATCGGGTTTTGGTCTGTTTCGGGTTGGGTTTTGACTCTTGCGTGTCGAGTTCATGTTAATCCGAATTATCAAAAAGTTCTAGAATATTTTTTCGGGTGAAAAAAAAAACTATATATTTGAATATTATTAAGTATATATACGTCCATTTTTTAACATAAAATATAAAATTAGTGTTAAAAATATTATTGTAAACTATATTTTTATTTATTCCATTTCGGTTTGGCTCGAATTCGGCAATTCGGGTTAAAATATATCGGGGTCGGGTTGGCCTTCGGGGTGATTATAAATGGAATTTTCGGGTAAAATCCCGGTAGAAATCCGCGCGAAACTCTAACGACTAGTACTTTTGGCAGAATAACGTGGATTAAGATCCTGGTTTCATATACGGAATTTGTTTGCAACAACGTGTGTTAACACCAGTAAATATTTGTGATAATTATTTCTGATATAAAATAAGTGCAATGAGCATCATTACTAATGATCAGAACTGTAAAGAGAGTTAAGAGAAACATTTTTAGCACTTTCCAACCTAGTTGAAAAGTGCTTATGACTTCGGTTTGTCTGGCCGTCTGCCGTCTGGCCGTCTGCCGTCTGGCCGTCTGTCCGTGCTCTAACTCCCGTAAATATGCTCGGATTGCTCTGCAATTTTTATATGTTATTGTCGTTATCTATAGCATGTTCCCTATTTCAACGGAAGTGTGTAGCACTTATAGTTTTTTTACAGGGACACTCAAAAGAATTCCGTTACATTGCGGTCTATGGAGAAAAATCATTTGCGGTTTATTTAAATAATGTTTCACTATTTTAAACGCATTGTAATTTATATATATTACTAAGGTGCATTAGAAGAAGCTTAATATGGAACAGGGTGTGCATAGCACTTATAGTTACTTTACAGGGACAGTAAAAATAATTCCGTTACATTACGTCTATGGAGAAAAATCGTCTGCGGTTTATTTAAATAATGTTTCACTATTTTAAACGCATTGAAATTTATATAGATCACTAAGGTGCATTACAAGAGACTTACTACGGAATATTGTGTGTATAGCAGTCATCGTTCATTTACAGGGACACGCAAAAGAATTATCTACTGTCTGTTAACAATAATTCCTGGAAGTGCGTTTTAAGTTATTGAACGCGATTTTAATTTTAACTTGCTTTTTGTCTATTACGTGGTGTGTATAAATTCTGTAGATCCTATACAGGGCAGCACAAAAGTTCGCGAACACATTTCTGTTTATTGACAAACTCCAGACGGAGAATTTTAAGCTGTGCTACGCGTTTCCTAACTGAACTAAAATTATCATCCTATGTAGTATATATACAAATCTATAGATCCTATACAGGGCTGAATAAAAGTATTCGGATATTTTTCCGAATATTGTATATGTTGGAAATTCCTGAAATTATGTTTTTAAATATGTTATGCGTTTTCTAAATTGTTTACTTAGATGTTAGCTTTTAGCTTATTAAACGGTATGATTTGTAAAATTATTTTGGAAGCGTTGGAAAGTGCTATATAATCTATGCTTGACGCATGATTTTTCGTTCTTGTTTGTATAGGAAACCAGAGTCACAATTCAATTTTCAAACAAAAATACAGAGATTCGTATATCAAGACAAACCCGGATTTTCATAAACTTCTGTAATAACAATGTAGTTATTTTAGTGAAATGTTCAAAAGAATAATTTTTTGCTCTCTGTGAAATGTGATAACGTTAAAGTAAGTGATAGAATTGCATGATTAATGATAATTCGTCCAGTAACACCTTCAGGGCCTGATTATCCAAAAGGCACGTGAAGCACATATGCTTCCCTTTTAAAATTTAAAAGGGCACCCAAAATGACTGTGAAGAGGGCTCTCTAATGCCAATTTAAATTTTTTTACATTGTATTTTTAATTTTTTTGGAAAAGAAAGTTTTCTTAATCCAAGAGAGAATCTACACACTACTTCACGAAACTTTTTAACAGGAAAATCATCAACAGGATGTTAATTAATCATTTAGCTTCCTGATGTGCTTGTGCCTGTTAGAAACCACCCGGGAAATTGGGCATACGTACTAAATGTATCTGAAGTATATACAGGGAACATAAAAAAGTTGTTTAATGAAATATACGTGTGACCTCGGCTAATCTACCCCCGGGAATAATATTAGCATGATTGGTGAGTTTTCATGAATGAAGAATTAAGAAAAATTTTGCCAAATGTAAGGGGATCCCCAAAATGATATCATGCCTTCCATAGATTCAGAGGTTAATAGGGCTCTGTACACCTTGTGGATTTTCCGCTTCCTTTCAATTTTCAGAGCAGTCAAAGCTCATTATTGTTTGGACGTCGATAATGGTTATTTCTAATACTTTGTGATTGTATCACATTTTTACAAAATATTCAACATAAGTTTGTTGAATATTTCGCTTAAATAGTTTTTTATTGTTACAGTTATGAAAGGAAATCCATCTTCAGCTTGATGTGAGATACGCTTTGTTTTTTATTTAAAACGTGGATTATGACTTCTGATTTCCTATACAAAAATTGTTTTTTTTTTTTTTTTTTTTTTTTGTATGTAATATTATCAGATCTTTTAGTTTTGACCATCAATTCAGATATACTTTCAGAGCGGTCAGAGCTCATTATTGTTTGAACGTGGATAATGGTCATTTGTAATATTTCTTGTGATTGTATCACATTTTACAAAATATTCAAAATAAGCCTTTCGAAGATTTCTCTAAAATAGTGTTTTTAGTGTTACAGATATGAACGGAAATCCATCTTCACCTTGGTGTGAGATACTCTGTGTTAGGTAGATTTCGTAATAAATACTACCTATTACATTCTCACCTAAGTTGGAATTTTTGAAAAATTTTTGCAGATCTATGCCGATCATGACTCCCAGAACCCAAAATCACCTCCAGTTCAAAACTTTATATCTATCTATCTATCTATGTCACTTTTTTATGGACACGATAACTGGAAAAATTCTGCATAAATCTCTTCCAAACTGATACATACAATCAAGGGGCATAAAATCTCGGTCAAGTTCGTTAATGGACAAAATCGAACGAAGGGGGAGGGGGGGGGGGAAGGGAGCTTTTTGTGAAAACAGAAAAAACCCCATAATTTCTTAATTTACGTATCGAATCCGTTTAAAGTTATTATTACTTCTAGGAAAAGGGTCGAAAATGTATGTAGGACAGATTTTTGATATCATTAAAAATGGCCCCAAATGGGGGGGGGGGGTTAGAAGAAAAAAAGTAATAACTTCGTCAATTCACAAGATATCAAATCCACTTAAATTTGTTATTAATCCTCTTAATATTATCTAAAACTTTTATATTGACAAGTTTTTTATAGGACCAACCCTTATAGCAAAAAAAAAGTTAAAAACTAAAAAATCCCTGCCGGCTCCACCTGCAATCAAGTTAGGTTTCGAAGTGGGCGGTTCCCATCTGCCGTATCATGGCAAAATGTCATTTCTTCCGCAATTCCTCACAAACAGGTGCCCCACGGTCTGCATCTTCGAAATCTACCTGTGCCTGTAGGCCGAGACGTCAGGGATTTTTTTTTTTAATTTAAAAAGTGGATTATGACCTCTGGTTTCCTATACACTTTTTTTTTGTCTGTAATATCATTAGATTTTTCAATTTTGACCATCAGTTCAGATATACTATACTTGAATATATTCATAAATATATTCAGCTAATATTTAAAGTTAGAGATTAAATTTACTCCTTCGATCGAAGATATTATTTAAAATATTATGAAGTTTACTTATAGAAGAGTTTGGCGATAGAATTTTAGAAATAAATTAATTATTCCCAACCTAATGCCGCTCTTAATATCTAAGTATTTTCGTCTTTAATGTTGAAAACAGCTGGCGTCAATTTCTGGGTTTAATACAGCGATGGGCTTGATACAGTAGAAAGTTGAAAAAGGATCGTCTTTCGGGAGAAAAGCGAAAATTTATAAAGTCGATAGATTGCTCGATTTAATCTGCAAGCGCATTTATCTGTTGTACAATGACTTGCATTTAGGATAGAAGATAGAAGGAAGCAATTTAAAATGTAATTAATTTTCAGTTAACTGAAGCAAAAGGTTTTTAAGAATGTTATAAATGTATGTAGATTAATAAATATGAATAAAGACTATAAAGTACAATAAAACAAAAACAGCTCTCCTGGCAGATTTGTTTTAAGTGCCATAGGGATGGAGATTTAATATATAGGGGTGAGAAGGGCACATACGTGAATATTGTTTACGCTTTTATTTTATAAATACATAGCACATATAGCCGTCCACATATAACAGCGCAAAAACTACTCAACCGAATGGTTTGAAATTTAATATACATTATCTTTGCAAAATTTGAGCGAGTCATTTCGAATTTTATGAAAGTCGAATCAAAACTTAGAAAGATATTAATAAATTTTCTTTATTCTGTTAAATCCTATCATGCGTAATCCATATAAAAAAAAAGCGCAAGTCATATGACTGAGGAAAACAAATAAGGGCTAACCGCATCTTTTTTCATAGGTCAGGCGGCCATTTTTATTCAAAATTATTTTTTGGAATAAAATTCTATAAAAGTTACATTTTTAGAAAGATCGTTCAAAAAATCGTTTGTTTGAGAGATAAGTTACATTAAAAAATGTATAGATTCTAAGATAATTTCAGTTAAAATTAGGTTAACAGCCGAATATCTCAATCCACTAGAGTAAATAAACACAGGAGATTCGTTCATTATGAGTTATAAAAATATTAAACCATGGAGGTAATTATTCGCAAAGCAAGATCTTCATGGTAAATGTTACAGCGCTGCCTGTTGTAGAAAAAAAAATCGCATTTGTAAACGTGGCATACGTAATAATAAAACAAGAACGAAAAATCATGCGTCAAGCATAGATTATGTAGCACTTTCCAACGCTTCCAAAATAATTTTACAAATCATACCGTTTAATAAGCTAAAAGATAACTTCTAAGTAAACAATTTGGAAAACGCATAACATATTTAAAAACATAATTTCAGGAATTTCCAACATATACAATATTCGGAAAAATATCCGAATACTTTTATTCAGCCCTGTATAGGATATATAGAATTGTATATATACTACATAGGATGCTAAATTTTAGTTCAGTTAGGAAACGTGTAGCACATTTTAAAATTCTCCGTCTGGAGTTTGTCAATAAACAGAAATGTGTTCGCGAACTTTTGTGCTGCCCTGTATAGGATCTACAGAATTTATACACACCACGTAATAGACAAAAAGCAAGTTAACATTAAAATCGCGTTCAGTAACTTAAAACGCACTTCCAGGAATTATTGTTAACAGACAGTAGATAATTCTTTTGCGTGTCCCTGTAAATGAACGATGACTGCTATACACACAATATTCCGTAGTAAGTCTCTTGTAATGCACCTTAGTGATCTATATAAATTTCAATGCGTTTAAAATAGTGAAACATTATTTAAATAAACCGCAGACGATTTTTCTCCATAGACGTAATGTAACGGAATTATTTTTACTGTCCCTGTAAAGTAACTATAAGTGCTACGCACACCCTGTTCCATATTAAGCTTCTTCTAATGCACCTTAGTGATATATATAAATTTCAATGCGTTTAAAATAGTGAAACATTATTTAAATAAACAGCAAATGATTTTTCCCCATAGACCGCAATGTAACGGAATTCTTTTGAGTGTCCCTGTAAAAAAACTATAAGTGCTACACACTTCCGTTGAAATAGGGAACATGCTATAGATAACGATAATAACATATAAAAATTGCAGAGCAATCCGAGCATATTTACGGGAGTTAGAGCACGGACAGACGGCAGACGGCAGACGGCAGACGGCCAGACGGCCAGACGGCCAGACGGCCAGACAAACCGAAGTCATAAGCACTTTTCAACTAGGTTGGAAAGTGCTAAAAAAAGGCATGCTCATTTTGCTCATAGCAGACGATGCAATTCATTTCACTGAAATAATAAGGACTAATTTTTTACATTGTGAAACTAGTTATAAAACGAACGCACCTCATATGTCACGTTTAATGTACAATTTACAACAAGTGTTTTGTTGTTTCTCAATGTGTCTTTAAATTAATGAAACAATAACCAATTCATGCTAATAGTTACGCCTTTTTTGAGGATATTTTTAGTTATTTTTTATGCAAGAAGTTGTAAAATTTACGAATAATTAAAGAATAATCAAAATTGTTTACATGTGCTTCCCCTAAAGGGTATTTGTGAACATGCTTGTGACCAAAGTATAAAAAAATAAAAATTCTTTTCAAAAATAAGAATATGTATTTACCTTTTAATACACAATAAGACATGATAAAATTTGATCACGTATCTATGTTTAATTATGTATCTTACCTCAATTACAAAAAGCATTTTTCAATTAAAGAAATGTCATCTACGTTGCTGCATACGCACGCTTCGGTTTATTTGCGATTTACAGCAATGTTATATTACAGAACTTATTAGAAAAAAATAAAAGAACAACTCACTATATACATTTATTTTCGGTGTTGTATCTGTTATACGTCAACTACATTACGCATCTGGAATCTCCTTTTAATTTTAAGCTGCGTATTTTTCTGCCTATCAGGTGACAAGCTTACACAAGTATCAGTTATCCGGTGTCGAATATCTTTCAACGCTGTCGAATGGCTGGCTCTCTCGCACATTTTTTTTTTTTTTTTTTTTTTTTTTGCGCAGACTTTACTCGCGTGTTCTATTTTGCGGTTTTCGGAATCTTTGATGTTTTATTACTTTCACAGGATGTCTCAGGATGGTCTAAAGTTCAGTGGTCAAAACGGGAGCACTTGACAACTGTTGACACCACCCATTTCTTTTGTCGAATCTTACTTTTCTTTTGTACCTGACCAGAAATTGATTCGAGAAGAATGGGAGGGGATTTGATCAGTGATTGTCAGCCCATCTGAGGCTAACTTGTACGTTTGCACACTAAACTCAGCTTTAGCCCATCAGAAAGAAGTCCAATAGGGTGTGGGAGACTATGCTGAGAAACAACCATTGCAATGATTTGTTGTTGCCTGAATGTTTCCATCAGGTCCCTTTGAACATTTCCTGAATGGTGCAGCAGGGCACCGTCATCGTGGAACTATACATGCTACGGTCGGGTAGCAAACTATTAAGTAATTGTGGTTCTGTATTATAGCATCCGCGTTCATCAGTTTTCTTCCTGTAGAGATACTTCAAAGAGAAAGTGTATGACCTTCGACACTATATAACTGGTGCTTGTGCTAGCGTGTCTCCGGGTGTGCTTCGAAATGTACAGCATGAAAATAAAACAAGTGTCAAAATGTGCTGCTATACTCCAAATCTGTTGAAGAAGAGCAGATTAAATATCGAAAAAAAATCTAGTGACAACTCTTTGTTCTTTTCTCGTTCTAAAAAGTTTCGTGACGTAATAATGTTTGAAATTGTGAATAAACAAGTAAGCACCTTATGCGTAATATTCTTAACATTTATGTGCTCATAATGTCTTTCTTACCAAATCGATTCTGCTATAAGGCGTTGAAATCGACTATTTTCCGGTATATGGTATAGTTTTTGAGATCTTCACTCCAGGTACTAATTTCATTGCTAGTGTACGCTCTAATAGTGTATGCTCTAGTGTCTAGTATATGCGGATTGCCCTGCAATATGTTATTTTCGTTATCTATAGCATGTTTCACTATTTCAACTGAAGTGTGTAGCACTTATAGTTTTTTTACAGGGACACTCAAAAGAATTCCGTTACATTACGGTCTATGGGGAAAAATCATTTGCGGTTTATTTTAATGATGTTACGCAATTTCAAACACATTGCAATTTATATATATCACTAAGGTGCATTACAAGAAGCTTAATAAGGAATAGGGTGTGCATAGCACTTATAGTTACTTTACAGGGACAGTCGAAAGAATTCCATTACATTACGTCTATGGAGAAAAATCGTTTGCGGTTTAATTAAATAATGTTTCACTATTTTAAACGCATTGAAATTTATGTACATCACAAGGTGCATTACAAGAGGCTTACTACAGAATATTGTGTGTATAGCAGTCATCATTCATTTACAGGGACACACAAAAGAATTCTCTACTGTCTGTTAACAATAATTCCTGGAAATACGTTTTAAGTTGCTGAACGCGATTTTAAATTTAGCTCACTTTTTGTCTATTACTTGGTGTGTATAAATTCTGTAGATCATATACAGGGTAGCACAAAAGTTCGCTAACACATTTCCGTTTGTATAAAAATATTGTGTATAGCAAACCACACGTTTTTAGTGAATGGTGTATACAATTTTATGTACATTTACATCAAATTTGATGTAATTTTAAAGTATAATTTTACATAAAATTTTATACACCATTCAGTAAAAACGTGTGGTTTGCTATACACAATATTTTTATACAATAATGTTTTGATAGTGTAACGGTCCAGCTCAATCATTGACATTTCCGTTTATTGACAGAAACTCCAGCAGGAGAATTTTAAACTGTGCCACGCGTTTCTTAACTGAACTAAAATTTAGCATCCTATGTAGTATATATACAAATCTATAGATCCTATACAGGGCTGAATAAAAGTATTCGGATATTTTTCCGAATATTGTATATGTTGGAAATTCCTGAAATTACGTTTTTAAATATGTTATGCGTTTTCCAAATTGCTTACTTAGATGTTATCTTTCAGCTTATTAAACGGTAATGATTTGTAAAATTATTTTGGAAGCGTTGGAAAGTGTTACATAATCTATGCTTGACGCATGATTTTTCGTTCTTGTTTTTAAATGCAATATATTGTTAAAATGAAGTGATTTATAGTTAATTTTGAAATAAAACTTTGTAAACAAGTAAAACTTTACTTATATTTTACTTAAAACTTTAGAAATTATCAATTTTGAACAAAAGTTAAACGAACTTTTACGCTAACGACAGCTACTGCACTCTTCTTTATTAGGTAGCTTGCAATATAAAAATATAAAGCTAACCATTGCAGCTGTCCGGAGGAAAGGAATTTGCGAAAATTTCTGTATATTTTCGCCGATTATGAACGCCAGACCGCAAATCTACCTCCCGTTTAAATGTTGATACATATATCTAATATTTGTCATGCTGTAATTCTCGTATTTATGAACCGATTTGGATGTGACTGAGCACGTGTACAGTATATACCAAGGTCTCGTTTATACCAAAGTTCGTTGGGCTGCTTCATCCGCCATCTTTTAAAATGGCGGCCATTAATTTTTTTTCAGTTTATAAAAAATTAAAATGGTGTACAAAAAATTAAAAATTGAGAGTTTCTTCAAGTGTTTGACCTTGGTTCAATGATTCCGAAACATTTTTGGTTTTGCCTTTATCTTAAAAATTAACTCAGATATAGCAGTTAGAAATTTTAAAGTGGCTGACATTTTTAAACAAATTGATACTTGCCATGCGATAGTACTCTAATTTATCAACTGATTTGGATGTAACTCAGCATGTGTACAATATAGTATATACCAAGATGTCGAACAAGCTCGTTGGCCAGCTTCATGCGCCACCTTTCAAAATGGCGGTCACTTAAATTTTATGAATTTTTTAAAATTTAAAAATGGATTAAAAAAAAGAATATCCAAGGAGTCTAAGGAGCCTGTACACACCCTGACACTTGGATATAGCTGACTTCTCATTCAAATTCAGTATTGACGAAAAGTGGGATTGAATCTTACATAATAGGGTTCCAAGCATTTTAGTTTCGTGTGTTTGAAATCGAGGACTATGGAAGCTATTTTTCCTACCGATGCAAGCCGGAATTACTTATTAATATATTTTTACTTCCTCTTAACATAATGGTATTGAGACATGTTTCTATGAAATGAATTGCAATTTTGTATATTTTCGAAAATTAACTGATATATGATAATTTTTATCCAAAAAAGTTGAATTTTTCGTTATTAAAGGGGTTTTTTCTGTTTAAATGCCTCTAAAATAAACAGTTTTGATCACAGAGTTTAATTTTTAGCTCACCGTGATATGTATAAATGAATGCGAAACATAAGAATATTTGTAAACGATTTTGAGTTATAAAAGTTACCGTAAACAAAGCTTAATAAAAAGCATTTAAAAAAAAAAATGTATGTGAAGTTACTTTTTTTAAAACAAAATTGTTATGAAACATCATTAAAAAAAATTTGTTTTCTACTATATAGACATAAATAAATATTGGAAAACCAAAAATATCTGTAATGTTAACATTTTACTATTCATTTAAACAATAACTGCTGGTTATTAAGAGTTATTTTCAAGTTTCTTACATTAGACTTTATCTTTGAAACTAATAGAGGTTAATATAAAAATAAAAGAATTTTGAAATCACAAATCTTTATTGAAAAAAATATATATCCGAACTAGTAAACTAATAATTTGAACGTATAGACAATCTCCTTAAATTGAACGAGGGAAGATGTTTAAATTTAAAACACATTTTCAAAAGTTTCTGTTAGTCTCAAGCCTTTATAATATAAAACTTCAATGTTTGTGGAGCTCAAATATTTTATACAGCTGGCGTGAGTTTACACTTTACTGAAAGTATGCTGATTCAGGAGGGTAGATTTTCTTTTAGAAAGATGAGAGGTCAGTATTTCACTCGATTTTAACCAATAGTTCATTTAATCTATTTTATTGCTTCTAGACTTATGATGATATCTCAAAACATAATCAGTTGTTTACTGTGCATATTGAATAGATTTTTCTAATTCGTGTCACTAATAATTGAGATATTTAATTTTTTTTTTAACTGTGTTCAAATTAATCAATAGCTTTAAAAATGTACTTTTTAAATTTTTATCGCTGCTTTTATATGTGAGAAACTATTTTTCTAAAATAATTAAACAGATAGTATTAATTTTTTTTTTTTTTTTTTTTTTTTTTTTTTTTGCCTTCGCTATCAAATTTTCATAAAAACTCTCCGCTAAGGACGTGTCAGTTTTTCGATGAAATAGATTGTTTTACGACATTCCCTTTCTGTTATTTTAAATAGAGTTTTAACATAACGTGGAGCAAAATAACTAAAGTGTTCAAATTCGGGTCCTGTAACACCATTTTACCCGACCCCGACCCGACTCTCTGTTAGGATCCGATCGGGTTAACACTAATTTTATTACGTTGCGGGTTGGTTAGGATCGGGTTGACTTTAAATGTTTCGGGTTCGATTTTGACTCTTTCGAGTAAGGTTCGAGTAGATCCGATTTTTCAAAAGAAAATTCTAAATATTTTTCAATAATAATAAAAATAATAATCTATATTTTAATAATGAGTGTATGTGTGTTCATTTTTATACAAAAAGATAAAATTGATATTAGAGATGTAATTTTAGACTACTTTTCCATAATTGTATTACAATATGAATTAATTTTCTTCTTTTCTATAAGGTTTGGGTTGAAGTCACTAATCACTAAGTCGGATTCGGGTCGGATTTGGGGTTGACGAAATTTTTCTTATCGTATTCGGGTCGGGTTTCGTGTTGACTTTAAGCAAAATTTTCGAGTTCGCGTCTGTTTTCGTGTTGACTTTAAGCAAAGTTTACGGGCTCAGGTCAGGTTTCGTGTTGACTTTAACCCCTTAACTGTGTAGCCCGAACTCAGTTCGGGCAAGAACAGTTTGTTTATTTTGTTACTAAAAGCTTTTGCAACCAGTAATTATTTAACGCAATCTTCGCTTTATTAATCGGCAGACCATTTTCGAATACACAAAGCAAATATTTTAGTACGGAAAAAGTGGTGTATTGTGCCTATTTTTAGTTTATGGTGTCAAAATACCTCCCACAGTTAAGCGGTTAAGCAAAATTTTCGAGTTCGCGTCTGTTTTCGTGTTGACTTTAAGCAAAGTTTTCGGGCTCAGGTCGGGTTTCGTGTTGATTTTAAGCAAAATTTTCGACTTCGCGTCGGGTTTCGTGTTGACTTTAAGCAAAATTCTCGGGTTCGGTCAGATAAAACTCGACTGGTGCGGGACTCTAAGCAGGAATAAGATTTGTAAACCATCAAGTGGTTCCATTGAATGGTGAGAGAAATCTTCTACAAACGTTTTTATAACTTGTTTATTCTTTATTATATCTATTCAGTATACTATAGTATTTAGATTCATTGCAATTGTAAAAAAAAAAAAAAAATCTATGTTGGTAGTGAAACTTGGAGGATTTTTACATATTACATTACTTATATATATATATATATATATATATATATATATCTAATAATAAAAAAATTTCGCCATTTTTCCTTAATTAATTTATTCCAAATTCTTACAATTCTAATTTTTTCTAATTTGTCTTTTGAAACATTCAAATTTTATTTCTTTAGAACGTCTCTTAATATCATTTTTATTTTTATTAAAATTATCATTCGATATCCCATAATCCTTTCGGCTCCCGCGTCTTTCCGCTTCACCTCAAAATTATGCCACTGACAATATTAAGTTCCCTAGCTTTGCAAGCTTCTTATTGGTTCGTCCTTCCCCTGCATTGCGGAAATATTCATTCGGCTTTTACCTTTAAAACGAGCTGCGCTGGCTTGGAGAACAGATTTTTGTACGTTTCTCTTCTGTCAACTAGACCCAGTCACTAGGGGGTCAAAACGCGTATGTCATCGGTAGAGAATTCTTCAATAACATAGCTTTGTGCCGTCATCTAATGCATTAAATATCTTCGAGTTTTTGATGAGATTAGTGGAGTTGTTAAATCAACGTAATTCTAATAAACAGTTGTCTCGTCAATGCTGTTGTTCTTGAGTGGGAAATTGCCTGGATTGATTTACTTAGCCTTTTCTCCGGTTACGTGCGACTGCCTATATGAAATATAATTTGTGATCTTCCGTCGTCATCTAGCATGGAACAGCGTTAGTAACTTGTGGCGGTGGAATAGTAGTGCTATGATCTGGTGTAAAATTATAGAGATCGTGGCTGGCCTGTCAACGATGGCTGAATCTAGAATAATTCATCTCAATTAAAGCCGGCGAGGATTATAACTTGGCCTGCGAAGCAGCATTAAGTGCGGATGTTCCTCTATTTTAAGACTTCCTAGTGGCTGAAGATCTCTACCGAACAATTTCATCAGTTGAGGAGACTTTTATCATTCACGACGATGATTCTTTACGATGATGCAGTCTATTCTTTTTTAAAATAAATTTAAATGACTGTAAAGGAGGTGTCACAACTTTAGGACTGTTTGGTATAATTTTTATTTATTACTTCTTTTTACAAAAGTAACTTAATTCTATTATTTGTGTATGTTCTTATTTTATTTATTTATTTATTCCATTTTCATTCTGTGATATTTGTTCATATGAATTAATTTCTATTTATCGAAAAAAAATATGAGTAATATGTTTTCATTTATTATTTAAATAAAATTTATTGGAACGTATTCTATGCTATTCCAAAACTGCATAAAAATTTATTAGATTCTCTGAATTACAGCTTACATCATTCATTGCGTAATAGTCGCAAAAATAGCTTTAGAAGTTTATTAATTTGAAGAGTAAAAAAAAAAAATGTTATCTCAAAGGAAGCTTTTGCGCTGAACTTGCGTAACATTGGTAAGGTAAATTATTGTGTGCAGTTTAATTTATTTGTTTATTTCATTACTTTTGTTTTATTTGTTGTACTATGCTCCAGGAGGACAAAGCAAGAGCCAAAAAATTTGTTCTTACGAAATAATGCTACTTATTTTAAAAGGTATTTTATTTATTTATTTCATTGTATTTTTCTTTTTGTGATATTTATACATATACAGTGAAATCTATTATTAGAAAGACTAGATATGGCAATTTTACCTTTGCTATTTAAAAAATAAGAGGAGATTTTCTGTTCGTGACATTGAACTATAATTGTGGAATTAATTTAAATATGAATGTGACATTTTTACTGTTGAATATTATTTGTTCTTGTTATTTAAATTATTAAGAGTTAGATATTTTTACAGTTGTTGTTAAGTTAAAGAATTCTTTATACATTGTTTATTTTGTTACATGTTATTAAAGTCAGGGTTTGTTAAAGTTATTACTGAAAGTAAGGGTACTCAAACAAAAATGGCTGAAAAAGATCTTAATGTCATTATTTTTTATCCAGAAAGTGGGATGGATATCACTTCTTGGCTTAAGCATTTTGAAGGTTCATCCCCTCCAGATAAAAAAGAGTGGAAAATCAACAATATTTCTAAATATTTGAAGGGCGAAGCATTAAAGGTTTATGTTTATGAATGTCTAGAATGTAAAGAGTATGAAAAAATTGCTGAGATCTTGACTGAAAAATTCCTAAAAGTAACAGTTCCTCGTTTTTCTGATTTCGCCTCGCTGAAATTGCGTAACTTGAACAATCTAGAAAGATATTTTCGTCAGAAAATAGAGATTGGTCGACAACTTAAACTATGTGAAACCATTATTTTACAGGGATTGACCGACGGCTTAAAACCTGAATACCAGAACTATTTAATAGTAAATCCTCCTGAATCTACTACCGATTGGTATAGATTAGTTAAACAACTTGTTGTCATTCCATCTCATTCTAGCAGTAACAATAATAGTAATGTTAGAAATATGTCTCAAAATTCCAGATCTTTTTCTCAACCAAATAATTCACCTAGACATTGGATTCGCCCTCAACCCAATTACATGAATCCAAATTTCCAAGCAGCAACTAATTTTAACCCTTCAACGTCCAGGTTCGTTAGTCCCCGATTGCCTGTCAACCACTATCAGAGAAGGATTCCTAGTCGACCATGTAGATTGTGTCTGAATAGGGGAATTTCAGAAGCTTATCACTGGGAGAGGAATTGTATTTTTAACTTAAACCCTCCACAAACAGGTAATATTCCTGTTAGTAGCCAGTCACCAAGTCAACCCAATGCCTGACAATTAATTGTTGCTGGGTATGCCAATAATAAAAAATAAATTATGTTATTGATTCAGGATCGACAATAGCTATTCTTCCATTTAAATTTATTCGTTATTTAAGTGCTAAAATTGTAAATATTTCACTTATTATTGTTGGTCAAGCTAAGGGTAAAGTTACAATTAATAAGTCATGTAATTTATTAGTTAAAATAGGTAAAATTACAGATTATAATAAATTTTTGTTATGTGACAGTGATTGGGAATATGCTATCTTAGGATTGCCTGATTGTTCTCAATTTAACTTAATCATAGACTGTGCAAATTGTCGAGTTACTCAAGGAGATCTTGTCTTAAATCAAAATGTTGACATATCCAGTAATAATTTACAATTATTGCATTTTAATGTTCAAGATCAGTCTCAATATCTGCAGCTCGATTATGGAAGTATCATGACTCCTCAATCCTTCGCTTAATTTAATGTTAATGATTATGATTTAATAGGGGAAATAAATACAGTAGAAAACAAAGCTTTAAGGGATATAATGGGGAATTATTTGGATATTTTTTCAAAAAATAAATATGATGTGATGAAGATTAATATTGAGCCACAGCGTATCTTTCTCAAATCTGACCTACCTATATCTATGAGGCCTTATCGTACGTACTTCAACAGTGGAAGAAAAAGAAATCTCTGAACAAATTCAATCATTATTATCTGCTGGATTAATCAAAGAAAGCAATAGCCCATATTCTTCACCAGTCACTTTAGTAGAAAAACGCGATGAAGGTAAAAAAACTAGATTATGTGTAGATTATAGAAAACTTAATTCCATAATGAAAAATGATGCAGAACCATTACGCCGTATTGACGACATTTTAGACAAATTAAGTAGTGCCCAGTATTTTTCCACCTTAGATTTAGCCTCAGGCTACTGGCACATACCCATACATGCAGCAGACGCTGAAAAATTAGCTTTTACTACCAATTGTGGACTTTGGGAATGGAATGTTCTCCCTTTTGATGTAAAAGTAGGACCATCAATATTCAATGGAACTATTAGAAGAATTCTTACTAAACATAAAATTAACTTTGTTTGCTACTATTTTGATGACATAATTACTTTTTCTTCAACTTTGGAAGAACATTTACAACATCTCAACAGAATATTTGAATTATGCAGAATGGAAAATCTTAAACTTAAATTATCTAAGTGTAACTTTGTCCAAAATACAATTAATTTTTTAGGTTATGAGATAAAAAATGGTACTTTAACTCCTGCTAACAATAATATAGAAGCTATCAAAAAATTAAAACCCCCTTCAAGTGTTAAAGAACTCCAAAGATTTTTAGGATTTATTAATGTCTATCATAAATTTATTAATAAATATACAGAAATCAGACAACCTCTCAATAAATTGCTCAAAAAAGATACTATATGGGAATGGAACATAGATTCTTAAAATTCTTTTCAAAAACTAAAAGATGCCCTAATTGCTAAACCTGTTTTGAAAATTTATGACCCTAAATTACCCCTCCATATGTTTGTTGATGCCTCACAGGTGGCAGTAGGTGCAGTCCTTAGGCAGCCTGATAATAATAATTTCTTACATCCAATTGCATACTATTCTAGAGGATTGAGACGTTATGAAAAGAATTATTTTATTACAGAACTGGAGTGTCTTGCCATCATTGACACCTTAGACACATTTTATCACTACTTCCATGGTGTTAAGTTTACCATTCACACAGATCATGCGTCTCTTGTATGGTTAAGAAATGGCAAACATTTAAGAAGAAGATTATTCAGATGGTCCTTAAAGTTAAGTATGTTCGAGTATGATATTGTATATTTAAAGGGTTCCACAAATGTCGAAGCCGACATGTTGTCCAGAAATCCTACTACATATCTTATTCAACCACTTACCTTTCTTTTGGATGTTAGGGAAGTCATAGAGATGCAACAAAAAAGATAATATGTGTGGAAAAAACTATTTCAATGAAAATGGACGACTTATTATAGTAAAAAAGAAAGGTTTTAGAAAAATAGTAGTACCAATGTCTTTAAGAAGAAAATTGCTTAATGTTACTCATGAAAAATTTGGTCATCCTGGTATTCAAAAAATGTTAAACTTAATATCTCCTAATTATTATTGGCCTGATATTACTCAAGATATAACTAATTTTGTAAAACACTGTGATGTCTGTCAAAAGAATAAAAAACCGAGACAGAAAAAATTTGGCTTATTACAAGCTATGACCACCACAGATCAACCTTTTGAATGCATTTCTGTTGATACTGTGGGAGGATTTAATTACTACAATTACATAAAAAAATATTTACATCTTATAATCGACCATGCTACTAGATATGTTTGGGCCTTTCCCTCAAAAAGTGTTACCACAGAAACTTATACTAATTGTCTAAAACAAGTTTTTAATATTCAAACCCCACAACAGTTATTCTGTTTTAATAAAATTCTTAATGTCTGGACCCATCAAAAATTATTAAGTGATAGAAATGCAGCCTTTACTTCATCTAGATTAAAAAAATTCCTGCGGAACCACAATATTAAGCAACGTTTAACCACATCACATCACCCACATTACGAATGGCAAATGTGAGAGAGTGAACCAGACAATAGTTACTAGATTGAAGTGTAAAGTCAATTCTACCAACTCCAAAATTCCTTGGACAAAAATTTTGACAGAAGTAGTTAATGAGTATAACAATACACCTCATTCTATCACTAAATTCCCTCCTGCTTACTTACTTTTTGGCCAATTACCCTATGATTCCCCCCCCCTTCAACAAAATTATTACCCTCCTGTTCAAGAAGCCCTTAAACTTGCTAAAAAACGCACTGATGAATTTTATTGGAGAAGTAAAAAATATTATGATCGAAATTATCTCGAACCAAAATTTGAGATTGGAGATCTTGTAATTTATGAAGAGTTCCAATATCCTAATACCAGAAAACTTTCACAAGTCTTTAGTGGTCCTTATCAAATCCTTAATAAGTTATCTGATGTCAATTTTGAAATTAATAGACAGTTTCAAAATAAACCTAATGAAATAGTACATGTATCAAAATTACGCCCTTATTACCCTCCTGACCAATTAAAATTATCCCATGAGAAACCACAACAAACTAATGTTAAATCTATAGTTTCGTCTTAATTTTATTATAGTCCAAAAATAAACGAAATAAAATGAAATAAATAAGAATTAACTAATCAATTCTCTTCTGTATAACAGAGGTGTTCTTGAATTGTGCACACGAGAGTTTCACTGCTGAGGTTTCCACTTGAGTTAACTTTTTATGCAGGCGTAATTTAGTTGATTTAAGTTAGGAGTTTCTGATACTGAATTGAATTAGATTAGAATAATAAATTAAACAGTATTAACTAAGTTAATAAAATGAACTGGATTAAATTATATATTAAAATAATCAAATATGATATCTTATAATAACTGCGAATTGTCCAACCTTTCTTAATATGTTACAAGGTCCCATTTTTTCATTTCACAACTTATGTTTTGTTGTTTGACTGAAAGCAAGATAATTACATAACCATCATCTACACAAATAATGATTGTTTTTCACAAATATTTCTTATTTATTCCTTATTTTATATTATGTATTTTATCTGAGTATACTCTCATGCCTCATTCAGTACTTTTATGAATGAGATATTAATTATATATTTAAGAAAGTAATTAAAGAAATTGTATAATATTTTTTGAATTATACTGCTTGTTATTGCTGAATTTATTGTTGAATATTATTATTATTAGTTATACTATTTATAATTTGATATTGAGAGAGAATTATAATGAAGAACACTAGTGATCACTGTGATAAACAAGATGAATTAACTTGATACTGATGATACTTGAGATTAAATATTACTTGAAATTGAATATTACTTGAGTTTGAATATGTTGAGATATATAAATTTTACTTCTAGAAGTAATCAAGTAATAAATTAGTAAAGATAATGGAAATTATAAAGGTAATAATGGTAATAGTAAAATTGATGTTGTTAAGTAAAAAGTCTAGTTTTGAGAATGAGTTTAAATATCTATGCAATGATTTTCTGGACTTACTCGATACCTAATAGGTATCTTATACTGTTTACATTACCTACTTACCTTATTAAATTAATTATCATTTGTCAGACAAACTATGCCAAACTATAACAGACTATACCAGACTATACCAGGAAAAAAAAATTCTCTTAAGAGTTTTCAGAATTTTCAAATATTGAACTCATGATTATTGTTATTGTTAAGTATTATTATTTTAAAATTTTTTATTGTTGATATTATTCTTGCTATTATTATTATTGTATTATTTTATTTATTGTGTTTTATTGTTGTTAATATTTGTCTTATTACTATTTTCGAGTTGTTGCTAGTATAAAGATAAAGCATTTCAGATGAACTTTAATTTCTGAAAATAGACTTTAATAAGGAAGATTAGTAAAGTCTAACGTTTGAAGGATATTTTTTCAATTTGTCAATGTTCAGTTTAATGAGGTATGTAATAAAACTTTATTGGATGGACTACCACTCATAAGAGGACTGAACAAAAAATAAACAACAATTCTACAAGCAAATTGCAACAAATTTTGTAATATGATATTCTTGAAGTACGTTATATATTATTTTAAATTTTTGCAAAGTTTTTCTTATTTTGTTTAATATTTCTAAAGCTTTTTATGTCATTTGTTAACAAGATTAATATCTTGTAATTGTATTTTTGTTAACAACTCCACTGGTTCGCGTTATAGTTATTAAATTTAATGTTATTTGGCATTAATGAAAATTTTTGGAAATGTACTTATTTTGACCTTCTCCAGTTGACAAATTGTAATCCAAGTCCGTGTAACATTTCCCTACAATGAACTTGCAGGTCATATGACCTACCAATTAATTCGTCTTTTTGGGTGGGGGGATATGTAATAATAAAAAAATTTCGCCTTTTTTCCTTTAAAACGAGCTGCGCTGGCTTGGAGAACAGATTTTTTTACGTTTCTCTTCTGTCAACTAGACCCAGTCACTAGGGGGTCAAAATGCGTATGTCATCGGTAGAGAATTCTTCAATAACATAGCTTTGTGCCATCATCTAATGCATTAAATATCTTCGAGTTTTTGATGAGATTAGTGGAGTTGTTAAATCAACGTAATTCTAATAAACAGTTGTCTCGTCAATGCTGTTGTTCTTGAGTGGGAAATTGCCTGGATTGATTTACTTAGCCTTTTCTCCGGTTACGTGCGACCGCCTATATGAAGTATAATTTGTGATCTTCCGTCGTCATCTAGCATGGAACAGCGTTAGTAACTTGTGGCGGTAGAATAGTAGTGCAATAAGTAAGTGCAATAATAAGTGCAGTAGTAAAATAAAGATGGCAACATCATTCGCCCATACTTGAAAAAAAAAAAAAAAAAAAAAAAAACTATCATTTAAAACAAAAATAAATTTCGTTATATTATACTTATATGCTTGTATGCTTTTTTACATTTACATAAAATTATATTTTTTTATTATCTGGTGTAAAATTGTAGAGATCGTGGCTGGCCTGTCAACGATGGCTGAATCTAGAATAATTCATCTCATATATATATATATATATTGTCATTATATCTATTTATTTCACACAGAATGAACGAAGGTTTCATTTTTATTTTATATGTTTATGTTAAAGGTGTAACAATTTATATAAAATTAAGATAAAATTGGTATTTCACTTCACTCATGCTTGGAGAAAAAAATTCCAAAATGTATTTTGGCTTCTTTTTTTTCACATTTTATTTATTTATTTAACATAGCGCAAAAAAGGTATCATTTTGATTTTGATATTTGGGGGAATACGGATTTATTTAATATAGTAAAATAAAGATGGCTACATCATTCGCCCATACTTTGAAAAAAAAAACCTATCATTTAAAACAAAAATAAATTTCGTTATATTATACTTATATGCTTGTATGCTTTTTTACATTTACATAAAATTATATTTTTTTAATATCAATGAATAATTTATATTTCTGCAGTGTCAATAGCTAACATTGTTTTAGAGTAGCAACAATTTTTATTATCATTTTTAATACTTGTTATATGTTATTTAGTTAGCGTTCTTAGGTAATTTTTGACTGTATATTGTTAGTTAATAGTTATTCTGTGATGTATTTTAAAATTTACATAGAAGTCACAGGAGCAGGGATTGTCTAAGGTAGTAATTTTGTGCCTAGGGCATAATGTTGGAGTTTTGTGTTGTCTTAAATTGATTAATTGTTTTTTGGGTGTTGTGATCTTATTTCACACATTTTATTTATTTATTCAACATAGCGCAAACAAAGGTACCATTTTGATTTTGATAGATGTTTATAATAGGGGTATAAGGATTTATTTAAAATATTAAAATAAAATTGGCACCTTCAGTCGCTTATACTTGAAAAAGAACTATCATTTGTAGCACAAACAAAGTTTATTATATTATATGTTTATGCATTTATTTTATATGTTTTTATATATTTACATCAAATTATATTTTTCGAATATCAAGACATAAATTATAATTCTCTAGTGTCAATAACTAAAATTATTTTTACAGCAGTATCAGTTTATCTTGTCATTTTTAATGTTTGTTATATGTTACTTAATTAGCGTTTGTTAAGTAATTTGCGGCAGCGCATTGTTAGTTAATAATTGTTCTGTAATATATTTTAAATTTTATATAAAAGCCACAGGGGCAGGTATTGACTAAAGTGTTTTTGTGCCCAGGGTAATGACGAGTTTTTGTGCCCCTTTTACTTGCTTGGTTAGTTGCTTTTTGGATGCTATGATGTTTTTTCACACAATGAATTAAAATTCTTTACTTTCTCATTGATAGAAAACAGCCTAAAGACTGAAAAGAAACGTATGCTTACAGCAGATGAGTTTTTCTCTTATTGAATACTTCATGACAGAAAAGTACCTATTATTAACATAATTTCAGGGTACTAAAGAGTTAACATTAATGTAATTGTAAATTTTATTTATTTTATTTTATTTTTCTTGCGTGTTACCAATCGATGCAAAAACGGTGTTTTAAGAAAACAGGAAAAAAATGAAATATTTGTCACAATGTAGGTAACTTCAAAAATGTTGGTATTGAGAAATGAAAGTATGTAGGCAAAAATAAGGGTGGTTTAAACGATTTCATATAAGTTGTGCTTAGCTTATTTGACATTTTTTTTCAGATTGAAAAGAAAGTTATAGAATAGGCGTAATATGAAAAAAAGACATTTATCGTCCAGATATTTATAAATATCTAGGAAATTTGTTGCAGGAACTGTAGAAATGCTGACATATTTAGACTCTTCTTGCAAGTTATTCATATAAATCCTGAATGTAAATTTTATATAAAATTACTTTATGGAATTTTTAGGGTCATTTAAAATGTTGTGCCCCGGACACAGAACCCACTAGCTCTTGTAATAATATGGTCCGGCACAGAGACCATATTTATAGTCGTATCGATCATAATCCTTTACAGCTAAAGTTTATATAATAGAAGCCTACCAAGTAACACAAAATGGTTGGACCAACGTTGGCGAATTGTTGGAAAATTATCGTTCCACATTGGCCCACCGGAAGAAATGTCTGCCTTTCCATACCACTAGCTAACGAACCATTTCCTAACGAAGACCCAACAGTCGTTCAACCGTTCACTGCTCAGAATCTTGCTCAGATACACTTTAAATTAGAGGGATCTCTGCATCTACCATTTCCCAACCATTGGCCAACCCTACCATTTCTAATCCCTACCATTTCCAATCCTAGCATTCCCAATCCTACCATTCTCAATCCTAGCATTCCCAATCCTACCATTCCCAATCCTACCATTTCCCAACGGTTTCCTCAAACTGCCACCGATGGGCCAACAAACTGTGCTACTTGGGAATAATATATTTTTCAAAGTTTTTAAGATTGTTTTGGTTTGATTTCGTTTAATTGTTATTTTCGATTTGGTGGTGCTTGGTTTGACTTGGATTCGTAGTATTTGTTTTTTGTCTGTTTTGTCTTATTACTAAATACTGAAGCACAAATGAAGTGATAATAATAAATGTAATAACATGTATTATCATTACTATATGAAGATAAAAACAAAAGTAATTGTAAAGTCAAAACAATAGTAAATGTAAAGGTATGTCCTAGGATAAGGACGGCAGAGCCAAAAGGATTCAAGTAAAAAGAGAATATGAACAATACTCTAACAAGGATGATGAATCTGGGTATTTGTGACACATTAAATATGTAAACTGTTCTAACTTTGTTTTAGAAAAATACAATCTGATTTGATTCGACTTTGAAGGATTGTTTTTGAAACATTTCACATTAAGAAATTAAGAAAATATTTAATGTTATGTTTTGGTTCAATAATAGATTTTCTACTTGTAAATATGCACTTTAATAGAAAATATCCTTTGAATTTTATTTATTTTTTGGTAAAAAAAGTTAGCGTATCTTTAAATAATATAAACTAATACAATAGAAATTTTTCTTTAGATGCTACAAGATTATTTGTGAAAAATGTTGTCATGTAGAACAATATTTTCTGCTCTAGAAAAACACACCATCCTTTAAAAGCTCTAAAATATTTTTCATCTTTAATATCTCACTTTGATTTTGGAATGATTATGCCCGAAGATGAGCCGATGAAATGTATTTTTTATCAAAAGAAAATACAGCATTTGTATTCATACAAATCCCTTGAGATTTAAAACGTAAGTAACTGGTTTATTCCATTTGTATATATTTTGGAAGTAAATAGAGAATATTACAGAATAATATCTGCTGAATCTTTTTTTAAAAGTTTGAAAGATAAAATAGTATTTAAGAAATCAATGCTTTTAAGCATCCACATTTTATTGAAAACAGAAATCTAAAAAATTCAACTATTATTATTATTAAAAAGATATAGTAAATTCCATATAATATGAACGTCAAATTTACCTTCCCAAACTTATAAAACACAATGCTAACACATTGATAATTTGTTTGTTACTAAATAGGTGCAATAATTAAAAACATATTTTTAAAACATTAAAACCGTTTTATGATGTTAAATATGTTTTTAATTATTGCACCTATTTAGTAACAAACAAATTATCAATGTGTTTGCATTGTGTTTTATAAATATTATTATTATTATTCCTACTATACGCATGATTCATCAGTGTCTAGATTTACTGATACTTATGTTTTTATTCAGCAACGTACAGCATCGATATTAAGCAAAAACTTTAATAATATTTTTATTTAATATTAATTTTATGGATTAGACTGTATCCGCAGTTCATTTTCTTAGCTTTAACCTATCAGCTAGAGTGCTGTCGTAAATTTTACGACAAATGCGATATTGTTTTACATTTTAGTCTCACATAGGGTGACGAAATTTAAATTACATTTTTTCTTCTGATATGTAATGTTTTTCGTGCTTGTATCTTATTACTAGTATGAAATGTTTTACATTTGTAACAGCATAGCTATTGTTGGTAAATAATATAAAACGCATCTCTTCGTGCAAAAAATTAGAATGCACCCTTTGAAAGGTTAAAAAAATATGTGCATACCGTATGTTATTTTTATGAATCAACTTTCATTAGTTTTAGTTTAAAGAGACCTAATATATAGACCTTATACTTATAATATTATATGTAATATAAACATACATTAATTTTAAAATGTAAATCAGATGTTAATGTGAGCTAAATAAACAAACCAATGCTTTCCATATGCTTTTTCTACAAAAATGAAAGCAGAAGTCTATTATTTTTTAACAGTTGATGGTAAGCTTAATGCTACCGAAACAGGTCTTCAGTAGATTCAACGATTTCAGTAGATTTCCATGTTCCAAACGTTGGTTTTCATATAATATTATACACTAAATTATTAAGTGTAATAATGAATTAGCTTTTTAATGGGCTTAAGAGATATTGTGATAAACAATACATACCAAATTGAACGCCGCTATCAAGGAGCTTGACAAAGTGCAGGAGAAATAAACTGCTGCAATTAGAATAAAATATATTAAATATTTGATGAAAAACAAGCATTTGTGTGAAATAATTTTTAACTGTGCATGCGCTGATAACAAAACTTTTTGGCACAATTTAGTAGTGATTAGTGAACTATATCGGGAAAATTCATATAAAACGGACAGTAGAATATCGTGAAAATTCAGAAACGAGCTACCCGATTCAGAATTGATATAACCAGTTGAATTCCAGTTGCTTTAAAAAAATAGCTGGAAGACAAGGTATTTTTCCAAAATTGTCAATTTTCTATTTCTATTTATTTTATTTGCATTTTTTATTGATGCTTTAGTTCTTCTTGTAAGAATCAACAGAACAAGTCCATTCCAAGAAAAAAAGAATTGTCAAAATCGAAGCACATGTCCCTCTACATACGTTCAATACTAACTCCTTTGTTGAAATTTAACGTTAGTAAATTAGTTAATAAAAAATGGCAATTTGTAAAAAATCCCTTATCCTCCAGCTACTTTTAAAAAGCAACTGAAATTCAGATCATTTTATGAAATTCTGGAGCTTCTCGAAACTAAAAAATCGCCAGTCCGTTTTCAGTGACAGAATGCTCCAAAATTGCATAAAATTAAATGTATCATAATTCGGTAAGTTTTGATAGTAGAAGAATGGACTTTTTACCATTGTACTTGTCAAAGCACGGAGAATATTTTCTAAATATAACTGATAGGGCACAGAGGCCGTATACAAAACTAAAAAGTGTATTTTTTTTTTTAAATTAGTGACAGGAGTATTTCATCAACTTAAGCTCAATTCTTACCTTATTTTGAATAATATTCAAAGTTACATTACCAACATATTTTCAACAGGTGAAAAATTGAAGCGCGTTTCAATCTGTTTGCGATACCCTGTATATACATTCATATAAATATATATGCTATACAACTTGAGTAGTCTAATCTGTGTTTTTCAAAAACATTCACACTTAGTATATAATTATATACATGGATGTGAATGTATTAAGGTATTATTTTTAAACAAACATAAAGCATATAAATAAAGAAAAAGCAGGGATGCACACCATAAAATTGCGCCTTCAGTAAACAATATTTTATCTCGCCTCTGAAAAATATTCTTTAACTCACGTCGCAAATTCCCCACTTCATAATTTAAATAACATAGTTTAATACTTAGGAATAGGTTTATTTTCTTTAAGAGTTGCTTTAACGAAAACATATGGATAAATGTTACGCTGAATAAAAGTTGTTGCTACTATCTGCCGCAAGGTTTATATATTTTTTGCATTTTTCAAAACTGTATTGCGATAAGACGGGGACTGGTAACGAGGACTCTTGAGTATTTTTTGCAAACGAGCTATTTTATATTTTAACTAATATTTTCTCCAAGTATTATATTCTCCTGTGGTTTGCATCTTTTAATATAAGGACGTGTGCATTATAGATACATTTTCTCGGGATTTTTATAATTTGCTTTATATGCAAATAAATGCTTCAAGTAAGGGAAAGTAAGGTAAAATCCGCTCAGTAGAATATCTGAGTTTTTATGTCTTCCGCTTTATGCAAGAAGACGAGACAGCTTTTAAAGCATCTACACACTGGCATTTGTGTAATTTCTCTATTGGAAAGTTTATTTCATAATTTTTTGTTTTAATATTTGCTTGTTTCCAAAATTTATAAATATGGGCACAATTTTATTTTATTGTGTGCAGCATGTTTAATGATTTATTTCCAAAAATGAAATTGTTATTAGCATTTATATAAGAGTTTCTTTAAGTTATCAACAAAAACATATGGATAAATGTTACGCTGAATAAAAGTTGTTGCTACTATCTGCTGCAAGGTTTATATATTTTTTGCATTTTTCAAAACTGTATTGTGATAAGACGGGGACTGGTAACGAGGACTCTTGAGTATTTTTTGCAAACGAGCTATTTTATATTTTAACTAATATTTTCTCCAAGTATTATATTCTCCTGTGGTTTGCATCTTTTAATATAAGGACGTGTGCATTATAGATACATTTTCTCGGGATTTTTATAATTTGCTTTATATGCAAATAAATGCTTCAAGTAAGGGAAAGTAAGGTAAAATCCGCTCAGTAGAATATCTGAGTTTTTATGTCTTCCGCTTTATGCAAGAAGACGAGACAGCTTTTAAAGCATCTACACACTGGCATTTGTGTAATTTCTCTATTGGAAAGTTTATTTCATAATTTTTTGTTTTAATATTTGCTTGTTTCCAAAATTTATAAATATGGGCACAATTTTATTTTATTGTGTGCAGCATGTTTAATGATTTATTTCCAAAAATGAAATTGTTATTAGCATTTATATAAGAGTTTCTTTAAGTTATCAACAAAAACATATGGATAAATGTTACGCTGAATAAAAGTTGTTGCTACTATCTGCTGCAAGGTTTATATATTTTTTGCATTTTTCAAAACTGTATTGTGATAAGACGGGGACTGGTAACGAGGACTCTTGAGTATTTTTTGCAAACGAGCTATTTTATATTTTAACTAATATTTTCTCCAAGTATTATATTCTCCTGTGGTTTGCATCTTTTAATATAAGGACGTGTGCATTATAGATACATTTTCTCGGGATTTTTATAATTTGCTTTATATGCAAATAAATGCTTCAAGTAGGGGAAAGTAAGGTAAAATCCGCTCAGTAGAATATCTGAGTTTTTATGTCTTCCGCTTTATGCAAGAAGACGAGACAGCTTTTAAAGCATCTACACACTGGCATTTGTGTAATTTCTCTATTGGAAAGTTTATTTCATAATTTTTTGTTTTAATATTTGCTTGTTTCCAAAATTTATAAATATGGGCACAATTTTATTTTATTGTGTGCAGCATGTTTAATGATTTATTTCCAAAAATGAAATTGTTATTAGCATTTATATAAGAGTTTCTTTAAGTTATCAACAAAAACATATGGATAAATGTTACGCTGAATAAAAGTTGTTGCTACTATCTGCTGCAAGGTTTATATATTTTTTGCATTTTTCAAAACTGTATTGTGATAAGACGGGGACTGGTAACGAGGACTCTTGAGTATGTTTTGCAAACGAGCTATTTTATATTTTAACTAATATTTTCTCCAGGTATTATATTCTCCTGTGGTTTGCATCTTTTAATATAAGGACGTGTGTATTATAGATACATTTTCTCGGGATTTTTATAATTTGCTTTATATGCAAATAAATGCTTCAAGTAGGGGAAAGTAAGGTAAAATCCGCTCAGTAGAATATCTGAGTTTTTATGTCTTCCGCTTTATGCAAGAAGACGAGACAGCTTTTAAAGCATCTACACACTGGCATTTGTGTAATTTCTCTATTGGAAAGTTTATTTCATAATTTTTTGTTTTAATATTTGCTTGTTTCCAAAATTTATAAATATGGGCACAATTTTATTTTATTGTGTGCAGCATGTTTAATGATTTATTTCCAAAAATGAAATTGTTATTAGCATTTATATAAGAGTTTCTTTAAGTTATCAACAAAAACATATGGATAAATGTTACGCTGAATAAAAGTTGTTGCTACTATCTGCTGCAAGGTTTATATATTTTTTGCATTTTTCAAAACTGTATTGTGATAAGACGGGGACTGGTAACGAGGACTCTTGAGTATTTTTTGCAAACGAGCTATTTTATATTTTAACTAATATTTTCTCCAAGTATTATATTCTCCTGTGGTTTGCATCTTTTAATATAAGGACGTGTGCATTATAGATACATTTTCTCGGTATTTTTATAATTTGCTTTATATGCAATTAAATGCTTCAAGTAGGGGAAAGTAAGGTAAAATCCGCTCAGTAGAATATCTGAGTTTTTATGTCTTCCGCTTTATGCAAGAAGACGAGACAGCTTTTAAAGCATCTACACACTGGCATTTGTGTAATTTCTCTATTGGAAAGTTTATTTCATAATTTTTTGCTTTAATATTTGCTTGTTTCCAAAATTTATAAATATGGGCACAATTTTATTTTATTGTGTGCAGCATGTTTAATGATTTATTTCTAAAAATGAAATTGTTATTAGCATTTATATAAGAGTTTCTTTAAGTTATCAACAAAAACATATGGATAAATGTTACGCTGAATAAAAGTTGTTGCTACTATCTGCTGCAAGGTTTATATATTTTTTGCATTTTTCAAAACTGTATTGTGATAAGACGGGGACTGGTAACGAGGACTCTTGAGTATTTTTTGCAAACGAGCTATTTTATAATTTAACTAATATTTTCACCAAGTATTATATTCTTTTGTAGTTTGTATCTTTTAATGTATGGACGTGTATATTATCGATAAATTTTCTCTGGATTTTTATAATTTGCTTTATATGCAAATAAATGGAAAGTAAGGTAAGATTCGCTCAGTAAGATATGGCAGTTTTTATGTCATCTAGCAGGAAATGGTTGAAATACTGTAGCTTTATGTAAGAAGAAGAAACAGCTTTTACAGTATCTGCACACTGGCATTTGTGTAATTTCTGTGTTGGAAGGTTTATTTGATCATTTTTTGTTTTAATATTTGCTAGTTTTCAAAATTCATAAATATGGGTACATTTTTATTTTATTCTGTGCATCATATTTAATAATTCATTTCCAACAATAAAATTGTTATTAGCATTTATATAATCATTTATACCGCTTGCTTTCCGATCTCTTAGGATAAGACCGGATAGCGTGAAATATAACCGTATATTGAAAAAGGCTGATGAGCGGGTACAAAATTCTTGCAGAAAGCCCAGTCAAAACTACAAGGACAAGAATGATTATGATTTTTCTAAAGCTTTTCACAAATTGAACTTCTTTTCTGCAATTTCTCAAAAAGTAATTATTATTTTGTCTTTAAATAGTGAATAATTAGCCTTATAAATCAAATGTTGTTGGTTAAGTCCTTTAGTTAGAGTTGTAAAATAAAATATTTTGTCCCTTTTTAAAAAAGTCTAAATTACTTCATTTCCTGTAAAATTAACATATCTGTGAGGCTTGACGCTACCGGTAATGTAAGACACCGGATATTTTGACTACTTCATAAAAAGCATTTATGAATAAAAATGTGATATACTAATCATATATTTAAAATGATATTATGGTACAAGAGTATCACAACTCCAGAGTATGTACGAAAAACTACATTAAATTCTGTTGGAAATTTTGTCTTTAAGACGCAACAGACGCAAATAATAAAGAATGCGATTTTACGCGGATTTCCCATACCTTATGATTCAAAAGATGAAGCAACTGTTAAATTACATACATTTGTAAAATCTTTTTTAAGATGTTTTCAACCATATTAAAGATGATTGTAATTAAAAGATATTTTCTGCAAGTAACAAGGGGTTATTGCCGTAAGTAGAGTTATTATCTTTATAATATTAAAAGAATTGCATGTACTTTGGTCCTTCTTTCATATAACGTTGTGCCATTACTTTTTGCTATTTGTGGGACTAAAACAGAAGTAGCTTTGAAAAAACTGCGGGAATCGTTTGAACTGGGGAAGGAGGAATTTATTCCGTTTCTCAGTTCCGATTCCTTTTAAATAAAGCAACTTGTGCTGCATCCACAAATGTTCATAACTTTGAATGATTGTTTAATGAAACATAAATAATGCAATAAATGCAATTTTTGATCAACGCCATACTTTTGTTACTTAGATATAACTTGTGAAATAAAATATATATTTCATTATCTTTCGTTTTAAGATTTTAATTGTAAACATAATGTACACGCATACTTTGGATTAAACTGCTTTTGAACTATTAATTAGTAATTATTAAAGTAATTATTAAAATATTATAAATATAAACATATTCATATTTATTCTCCTCATTAGAATAGTATCTGCATAGTCAATTCCCTTCACAACGTAAAATAAAAATAGAAATAAAAATAATAAAATAAACAATTTTTCATTCACTTCTCACTGTTGGTTGTCAAATTATGAGCAAATATATAAATTCAGAAATTTTAAAACAACATATTTCAAATTAAAGTTGAAAATCCACCTTCTGTAATTTCATGCATGCTATATACTAGCAAGTCAAAATATATTCATGAATTTCCACAGGAGTGTTAATACTTTTGTTAGCAAGTATTTTTTATATCTTTATTTTAAAAGTTTTCAATGCAATGTTACCCTGTTATCAAAATGTATTTTCTAATATTCACATCCACAAAACATGTTAACGAATATGTATAATATTTTTAACCCATTTTCGGCCAAAGGTGCGCAAACGCACCATTTCAATAAATATATTTTTATTAAAACTGTGACGTATATTTTTCACTAATTTTATTTTTCTGTTATTTTTAAAGGTTCTGGAGACATCTATAAAATATTAGTAATTCAATTGAAGTAATCACTTTCTTTTGAGAAATTTTCAAAATACGCTGGTTGAATACTTGAAACGGTTATTGACAAATTCGACTTTTTGAAAATGTATAATTATTCCACTTGAGATTAATCGTATGTTTTTATAATGGAGTGAAGTTGCAAGTTCTGTAAATAAAATAAAAATAAAACAAATGCCATAATAAAACTTAAATTTTTTTTATTTAAATTTAATGGTAAATTATTAATGGTAAATTAATAATGGTAACATAAAATTAAATAAAATATTATTTTTCATGCACGAAACTTTTTTGGTGTCTTAATGAATGTAATTTAAGCAAATTTCAACGCAAATAATACCACATTTTATAAAATTTCTATGCTTGGCCTAAAATGGGTTAAGCCACTGAAGTTAAAATTTATAGTTAGAGTAAATGCAAATGATGAACAGAATGAAATGACTACATATTGGTTTCACATTGAAAATGTTAAATTTCGCGTAAAAAAAAAAAAAAAAAAAAAAAAAAAAAAAAAAAAAAAAAAAAAAAAAAAACATATGCATGCATATATATCAAGAGTTTTTCATTTCAAATTCTCCTCGGAAAATGTTTATTTACGAAAAAAAAATACATAAGGAAATAATAAAAATCGGAGATACACTTCTCATACCTCTGCATGTTTAAGAAATGAGATTGTCACAGAAGATGCTGGAAATGTCTTCCTTGATTGTCCGAAGACAAGTGTCTCGCGGCAGACATCGCGTGACCATACTTAGATTCCTGCCTTTTTACATCGTTAAATACGCTAAGCTTTACAAAAAAAAAAAAAAGTATTTGATGAGACTGCATTGATGAAACTTTAAATATTAAAAGGCGCTTAAATGTAAAATTTTAAGCACATTTTAACGTATTTAAACAAGTATTTTATTTTATTAATAGAAACAAATCTAATTGTTATTAATATCAAAATGAACTTTTATTAAAATATTCCATGCATAACATTTTAAAATCAAAAAGTTGAAACAAAAATTCTGAAATACAATATTTAAGTAAGTATTTTATTTTAAAAATAAAAATAAATCTTTAATTGTTATTAACATCAAAATTTACTTTTATTAAAAATATTCCATTTATCGTGAAAAATATAAAGCAACCGATAAAATATTTTTAAGTAAAACAGTTGAAAATAAAACTGAAATAGAATATTTCACCGATAAAACATTTATAAATAAAAGAGTTAAAAAAACTGATATAGAATATTTTAACCAATAAAACGTTTTAAAATAAAGATCTAGAAGAAGAGCTGGAAATAAAAATAAGACATGGGATTAGAACTCATGCTATCTAGACTCAAATGCATCGCTCTAACCATTCAACCACCAAGCACATAGCCGCGCAACAACAAAACATTGAAATAATTACGCAAATCTGTGATGTGAAGGCAGGAATCTAAGTACAGTCACGTGATATCTACCGCGAGACACTAGTCATCCGACCATAGCTGAAAATGACGTTGTATGTTTCTGAAGATGGCTGCTAGAATCTCTGGTGTCACCGCCTGAATCTCGTGCCGGATGTTTTCGAATAAGTCATGCAGTGTGCACGTTTTGTTCACTCCTTTTAAGTGACCCTATAGGAAGGTGGAAAGTTCAGAATCCTCTGAAATTACTCTGTCTGGGAAAATATTTCACATACAGCCATTCGTGTTCAATTGTGTTTGAAAATGAATTGAATTCAGGCGTATACCAGTTCTACAAATTATATATCTGTTTGAAAACTCAGGAAAGACAGTTCTAGTATCTTACAGTCTCCTAGATCGTCTCCTGTGAGAACCGTATTTCTTAAAAATATACAGGGAAGACATGTAATTCTTCTTCTTTTTTTTTTTTTTAATTTCTTCCTGCATTTATTTCTAAAACTAACATTTTTCGAGGCTAATTTGATATGAAATATTTATTCTGTGACTTTTAAAATTGGATATAGCGAATGTTTCTTTTACATAATGATATTATTTAAATGTATTTGGTTGATACAACAGTTCGTCTCTTTTTTTGAGCTAGATGTCAATACATCAGAAAACTGATCGTCATCTATTTCGTACTTAAAAATTTCGCTGTTTAATAAAAAGAACTTCAGCGAACAGGAAAAAAAAATTGGAGTATTTCATGTTGTTTTTAAATTTTGTTAAGCATTAAAACTGATAAAATACAAGGAGAAATTTTGATTTTTTTTTTTCGGAAAGGCAAAATACATTTTAGATGCAAAAATAATTATATACCGTGTTTGGTGAGGTTGTCGTTAACGATTCCACGTGACATAAGGGGTTTAAGAGGTTTCGCGCAAATTTTTTTTTTATCTTAGTGATGCACCACGTTCTTGTCAACCGACTGACGCTGATGGCAATGTACAGCCGCTAACTGACATTTACCAGCATAGAACTACTGGGGAAGATCTGGAAAATTCTTGGAATGAATCGCTCAGCAGTGTCAAGGCAATTAAATCTAGTTGGAATGGTTAGTAACACCATGCATAGAAACCGCGTGAATTAATGGAGGAAAATTTCATAGACCGAATTTCTGCTCTCAATTCTCTATTGAATTAATCACTTTTAAAAATAAATGTGTACAAGTGGTGAAAAACTGACCGTGTTTAATAATTCTAAGCGTACGAAATCATGGGGTAAGTTCGCGGAAGCCCCTTTAGCAAGCGAAAAGTCAGTTTACCCATCTCCATAGACTGTTCTTATCTAGATGAGAAGTAAACATGAGTATTACGCCCCATGTAGGCATTTTTCAGTAATCGTCTTTGATCTTTGATATCTGCCTTTACTATGACTGGAAGAGATTCGTTTATTGTGAGTTGTTACCTGAAATCAAGACCATTATTATAGAGAAATACTGTTCATAACTATGTGAATTACAGGAAGCAATTGACCAGAAGCGGCTTAAATTAGCCCGCAGAAATGGCATTGCATTTCACCAAGAGAATGCTAAACCACACGCGTCTCTGGCCACCCGACACAAACTTTTACAACTTGGCTGCGATGTTTTATCTATATATTGTACTCTGCAGCACTTGTCTTCCCTTCCACCATTACGATTTATTTGGGTAATAGGAAATAACTTATATGGTAAAACTTTATTTCTTTGGAAAATTTGAAAAATCACATGAATCATTCATTTGCTCTGAACTTCAGATATCCTATGGGTGCTGATTATGCAGTTACCAAAGAGATGAAGAACGTTTATTGAACAGAATGACACATACTATGTTGATTAAAAGTAGTTTTTAGTAGATAGTTTTTTCCTTGAATGTTTGTCAAGATCATGGCACGAACTTATGCATCAATCAATAGATTTATAGTCAACATACTTTTTAAACTTTACTAGCTACAAAGTGTTTGAAGAAAATGTATAAACAACTGCTCTTTTCGGTCTGGATCATCTTTATTGAGAGCGTGTACTAATCTTGGCATGTCAACTTTTCCAATGTAAGAGCTTTAAAATGCGATGAACACTTTTTTTTTAAAGTCCTACCTCGAAAGTCATTTGCAAAACAGATTTGTTTAAGTTTTTACCATATGTTTCTACAATGGTTTATGCGGTGTTTATTGACGACCACAGTTTTCTCAAATGTTCCTTGTGAACATTTTGAACAATTCAATTTGCCTCAAACTTATCACTAATTCTAGTGATTGTAAGTCGTGTAGGTGGATTTGTTTTAAAGTTTCTCCCAGACTCTCTCTGCACTTCAACTACGTTTTCAAATTTCCAGTAACACGTAATTTTTTTTTGCTTAAAGTTTAGCCTGGTTCCAGCTATTAGTTCAAGTTAGTGAATATGTTAGTTAGTCAAGAACATGCCGGTCGTTAGCGACTAAATTGTGCATACATTTTTTTCTTAAACATCCTCTATACAAAAAAATCTGTCGACTCCTACACACACCAAATTACTTAACATAAATACTTACTTAAAGCTGTTCACGAAATCTGTTTACTTTTGAATGAATATAATCCGAACCACTTTGTCTTTAATTTGATACTCTCCTACAGTTACCTTGAAAATTTATACTTCCTTTGAAAAAAAGTGTAAACCCATATTTTAATTAGGCCACGTTAAATTGGCCAATGACTTTGAGAGAGTTCGTGATGCTACGGTAAAACAAATTGCTGACATACAGAAATGTTAAGGAATTGCATTGTTTAATGAAACACTAGATTATTCTATTTGGTAATACTGATTGTCATTTTAGTTAACAAATAAATTCATTTAAATCGGGAGGTACTGATTGACCAACTTATCGACGGCGGATAACAATTCTGACAAATACAAATAACATTGCAATTATTTTGCAAATACACATAGTACACTTTATATATTTTTAAAATTTAATAATTAAAAACTAAATAATAAGTTTCAGTTCTTGAATTTTCGTTTTAACAAAAGAAATATCGTAAAAATATATTTTGTAATTTGAATTTCGACAGACAGTGCGGAAATTAATGCCCTATTCAAAATTGTTTATAAACTTTCAAATCCATAATACATTTTTCGGAAACAAAAAATATTTTGTATCTCCAATTATAGAATAGATGTTCATTCCAAAAATTCAACAAAAGCACCCCTGCACTGTAAAAAATGACCAATGTTTCTTATTTTATGAAAATATGCTATAACCACGAACGAAAATATAATATAATCTTCTGAGTTATCCGAAATTTCAAATAGCATGTTACATTATCTTTTGAATCCCCAGAAACGAATCCATTTTCAAAATTTAAAGAATAATTTATAAAAACAAATTATTTTTAGCTGCCCGAATTTTTCAGAAACGTTTCCGAAGGGTTTTTATAGTGTATTAATTAGTGTCCTCAGCCTGGAATACCTGTTTTTCGAATGCTATCAATTCTGAAGTAAACATTTTCATGCTCAAAAAAATGTTTAACAGACAAACATGCAAAATTAACAGCGTTAACAATAATATTAAATTTAAGATTATTTCTTTACTCTTTTCTGTATAAATTAACTTATGCGGCTGAAAACGTGTACTTGAGAATGGATAATATTCAAAAAACAGGTATTCCAGCCTGAGGACACTAATTAATATACTATAAAAACCCTTCGGAAACGTTTCTGAAAAATTCGGGCAGCTAAAAATAATTTGTTTTTATATATTATTCTTTAAATTTTGAAAATGTATTCGTTTCTGGGGATTCAAAAGACAATGTAACATGCTATTTGAAATTTCGGATAACTCAGAAGATTATATTATATTTTCGTTCGTGGTTATAGCATATTTTCATAAAATAAGAAACATTCGTCATTTTTTACAGTGTATTTTTCATCCGTTTTCGTAAACGGTTAAACAAAATTGGGATAGACTTCTGTAATTGTCACCATAATGCTTACTAGAAATTGGCGAATTCTTTCCTCCAAGTGTTTGGTATTATGGGATAAACTTTTGTCGGTCATCCCTAGATCAGAGCCAAATTATCAAAGGGGCACGCTGGAGGATAGAGGATATCATTTTTTAAGAACTTGGCCTTAATTAGACGCAGAAAGTCTGCCATAAAGAAGGTGAATATTGATATTCAAAAATAGTAGTGAATTTCTTCCGGTTACCAAAAATTCTTAGCCGGACTCTGGCTGAGCACTCCATGCTGCCCGTTAAAAATGGTCAATATATTCCAGTCTCATTCTTGAAAAATGTGCGGTGATCCACTCACGAACAGAATGTGAGAGAACAAGCGGGGTCAATATTTGAATCAAAAATATGGAAATTGTGGTTGTCCCACGTAAATACAACAGCATGGGAAGAAACTTCAAGCATAGAAAGTACGATTCTGCATTCATTGTGTTCTGAATGATAGACCCGCGGATATAATGATGCACCATATTGTGACCCTTGACTGTTGTTGACTTTTGACAACAACGATCTTTAGAGGCTCGCATTCCAATAAAAAATGTGTCTGTTAACAACGCCTCAAACATTTCATCCGCCTATAGGATATTGCCGAAGAAATTGGTCCAGTTTTCATACCAAGCAAGCATCATCTCCATATACTAACAACGGATCAAAGTCTACTATTATAAGGTGCAATATGAAAACCGATTAAGAATTAAAAATGCTATGATCAATTTTCAATAAGGATTTAATTGTCAACCTCCATCTAATTTTACTAGTGACAAATTGTTTTTCTTCGATATTCTTCGTTCTTCGAAATATGCATATTTAAGAAATGCGTTACTAACTATATCTTAGAAATATTGTGAAGATAAATAAATACGTTTTACATTTGAGTTGTAATAGCTGGCAACATTTTATTAGATTTTTTAAAAATGTTCTTCATAACATATTTACATTTTTATCATCATCTTGTATGAAAATTTAAAATTATATTTTAGTGGAACACAACCATGCGACATTTCTCTGAAAAATGTTTAGAAATGTAATTAAGAAAGTTATTCACATTCGAAATATATTTTTACTAACAATGGTCGTCGTAATCCTTACAAACACTCTCTTTCTTTGAAAATTTAAAAATGTGTCTTCTCGCAGAAATGAATTTGTACGTTATTAAAGTGTGCTTCTATACAATAATGAACTGTGTTTTGTAAGAAATCCGGAACTTTATAAAGTCGAAATCCGACTTGATTTATGCATGCATACAAATATTTATTACAGCATACTGTAAAATATCATTCATTATTTTACTGAAAGCATAATATGATAATGATTTTTACTGTTATTAATTTTTCACGGCTATGAATCAGAATTATCTTTTACTTTTCAAACAAAAGTGTTAAGAAAGCAGAAACTCGTGTCTTTAAAAGGAATATTTAAGTTCCTTCATATTACAAAAATGCCGACTTGAAGAATAAGTTTGTTTATTATGAAAAATGTAATTTTAAACATATGAATAATAAAAATTTATATCAAAGAGATAAAAGGTTATTAAAATGATATATTACTAAAATGAATTTGAAAATAATGCTGTTAAATATATAAATTACTCAATGAAATAGATTTACATTGAAAATTCACTGAATAGCTATTTGTTAGAACATGTTTTTAAGTAATTTAAACCATTGCTATAGCCACATTTTTAATTTGTTTATGCTATTTTTACACTATAAAAATTCTCTTGGTTTTTATCGAAATTTCTCTTTCTTTATGAAATTTCTTTGTATGGTGGCCTTAAAAAATTATCTTTTTAAAAAAAAATATTTATATTATTTTATTAAGAAATTCTTCAAAATCAAAAGTTTTGTACCATAAATTTAATAATTACTGGAAAAATATTCAACTTACTAAACATTTAAGAAACATTAAGTTATTAATCAGTTCTATGAGAAAAATTATGTGCCCCTTGTGTTCCAATTTTCAAATTAGTTTCTCTATTTTTTTCATTTTATTACTTAAGACTGCTCGTCAGTAAACTTCCCGATTCCCCTCGCTAATGTTATTCCTATGGGCGTAGGGTGTATTCGCATTTTTAAAATATCTCCTCGGAAAATTAATATTTTTAGCTTCTGTTTTCTTTGTATTGTTCTTAAAGAATGTCTCTTTTTTTCCTTAGTTGTCATTTTTTTTCTAAAATATATACTTAATTTTATATGAAATGTTAAAATCGTATTCAGTTTCGCTAAGATTTTAACACATAAAAATATAAATTACGTACATAGTTTAGAAATATTTTGATAACTAAGAAAAAAATAGACATTCTTTAAGAACAGTACACAGGAAACAGAAGTTAAAAATAATAATTTCCCGAGGAAATATTTTAAAAATACGAATGCATCCTACGCCCATAGAACTAACATTAGCGAGGGAAATTGGGAAGTTTACTGACGAGCAGCCTTAACAGGTTTGGGCCTGTCGTGTATAAACACAGATAATCTGCGACAAGGTCAAGATTACTATTCGTAAATACTGGTGACAAAAAATCGTAGCAGTTGTCAGCTTCACAACCTTTGCCTTCAGAACTTTAAACCTGAAAAAAAAAAAAAAACGAATTAAATAATTGAAACGCAGGTTTGTTCTTAAATTATACAAAATATCACGTTATAAATTTACAGATTCATAACACATGGGCTGATAAGTTCCCGGTCTGGCACACAGATGGCGTTGCAATCTCCGAACCGATGCTTTTTTTAGTAAATACTAACCTTTAAAAGGTAACAGAAAAAATGTCATGGCGATTCGCCGTGTGGATAAAACGTTAGAGTGGTTTTAGTTGAACGACTTTGTTGATAAACAAAAAAAAAACGGATAAACAAGAATTTCAAGAATTGTTATTTGATGGGGAAAAACACCATTTAAACAAAAGCTTGGCTTGATAAGCATTATCTGGACACTACACCAGGTAAATCAACCATTATTAACTGGTTTGCTGAATTTAAACGTGGTCGTACGGACACCAGTAATGCACTACGCAAAATAAGTGGTTACTCCGGAAAACATAAAATAAGTCCACAAAATCGTTTTGGGGAACCGTAAAGTGAGGTTGCAGGAGATAGCTCAGACTCTGAAGATATCCAAGGAACGTGTAGGTTTTATTTTGAATGAACATTTGTCTATGAAAAAGCTGTTGTCAAAGTAGGTGCCGCCCATGTTGACTTTTGACCAAAAACAACAACGAGTCGATGATTCTGAGCACTGTTTGGAGCTTTTTCGTTATAAAATTATGTTATTTATTGTTAAATTATTATTTATTTATTAATTTATTTATTAAATTATTATTATTAAATTATTATTATTATTATTATTAAATTATTATTATTATTATTATTAAATTATTATTATTTATTATTAAAGTTATCTTATTTAATAAAGTTATAAAATTATAAACTTATAAACTTATATTAAAAAGTTGTGTTTTCTTTATTAGACCGAGAACTTATCAGCCCATGTGTTATATGGCTTACTTGTTCAGCAAAGTTAGTATAATTACATACAAGAATGTTGTATGAAAAACGTATTTATGATTAATTTTTAATTTGAAAAGAACACTATTGTTTGGAAATATGTGATTCTGTAATGTTTGAAATATGAAAAATGTATCTGTTTCAATTAATATTGAATTTATTCGTGGTCATCTAAGTCCTTAATTGTATCCAAGTTTAGATTGAGAGTACAGAATCGGTATTTTACCTTTCAAACACTTTATCGCATAGCAAACGACAAAATACCTGAAATGCAATTGCTTAAATTACATAAAATGCCATTTTAGATATATTTTAGGATTTATATTTTGTTCACTTGTTCAAGAAATGTTTAATAATGTATTTTCTTCGCTGTTTTAAAAATCCTTTCTCTTTTTAATTTTAAACGAACACTATTATCTAGAACGCACGCAAATACTTAAAGATATTTCTCAATTACGATCTTTTTTTCACTCAAGAATAGTCTGAATTTTACAGCCCGATGTAGAAAGAAACGGTTTAATACCAGAAAAATAACAGTGCTATCCGATTAAATTATATAAAATCTCGATATCGTAAATGCTCGCCTTTCTTTCGGAGTCAAATCCGGTTTATTTATTCTATGCAGAGATTAATAAACTGCAAAATTCAAGTACCTATAAGATATACTAAGGACGAGAAAAATTGGGGAAATTTTAAGAATAAATAGCATTTGTTAGGAAATTATAATTTATATCTGTTATTTACAGGAACAGGATTATAAATTGTAAGTTTTTTTTTATTATAATGTAGTTATTGCTTACAAAAACAATTATGGGAGCTATACTCTGCGTTACGTATAGATTAAGCTATTAAATTATGTATTCGATTTTTTTGCTTACAGCAATAAAACAAAACAAAATAATCGTGACAGAACTTAACTAATTGTTCTATGGAAAGTTGAGAAGTTTGATAACGTGCGAGAGATAAGAAAAAAAATAGTCCAAACGATGACTGTAATTACAGTTCTAATTAATGAAAAGAAAAAAAGTACAGGCACGGAAAAAAAAGGATACCCCGAACTAACTTTGTCGCAATCATCATATAGAAATGTATCAAGCGATTGGTAATGACGTTTACTAATTAATGTACAATTACATATAGAAATTGTACCAATCTTTAAAATTTCCAATACCAACATCTAATTTTGACGTCATATATGGATTCTTCGGTATATTGTACCTTCGGATACCAAATGAAAACACTTTCCGTAAAGTATTTTAGGAAATATGCAAGTTTAAATTTGAATATTCTAATGTTGAATTCATTTTTAATCGTTGCAAAACCTATTGCAATGCGTATATTTTTTTAAGCATAAATCTAAAACTTCTTGGGTGAAATGAGCTGCAATTTTAGATTCGTATATTTAAAGCTTATAGAAATCAAAGTTATAGGTTAAAAAATATATGTTCTATTATAGCATTTACATTTTTTTAATCAATTTGGAATATTTATATATTTTTAAGTATAATTTTCGAAATAAATATGAATTGTAACCTAGGAATTTTTCAATAGAAATCGATTACCAAAAGCTTCAAATATGCGAATCCAACATTACATTTAATTCTGCCCAGCCGTTTCAGTTATGATAAAAAAAAAAAAAAACATCCGCATTGCAATGCGTTTTGCAACGATTAAAAATTAATTTAACATTAGGTACATATTCAAACATTAAGTATTAGGTACATATTTAATATTAGGTAACATATTCAATTTTAAACCTGCGTAGTTCCTAAACTAGTTGACCCAGTGATTTCCAGTTTGGTATCCGAAGGTAAAATTTGCCAAAGAATCCAAATATGATGTCAAAATTAAGTATTAATATTGAACATTTTAAAGATTTGTACAGTTTCTATATGTAGAGTATCCATGAGCAAAATTTAATAATAAAATTAGTTAGTAGACATCATTACTAATCCAGCGGTACCAGTCACATTTCTCAACGATAATTTGCGGCAGAGTTAGAACGGGGTATTATTTTTTTTTCTTTTTACAAGACTACGTTTTTAACCCTTTTACTACGAAATTATTTTTTATTAGAAATTCTGCAGAAAGCGTCTATATTTTATTCTACTCGTTCTCAGTGTTAACAGTGGGCTACTTTAAAAAAAAATCAGATTGCTTGATTGGCACCAATTTTTTGAAATAGAACAATTCGCTTTGTTTTCGCCTTATTTTATCTGTTAATTAATAAGGGGAATTTTACTTTCTTAAAAAATCTGGTGGCAATAAAAAAAACTGGATGTAAAAAAGTAGCCTACTGGCAACAGCGCTCGTTAAAAAACAACAAGAACGAAAAATCATGCGCCAAGCATAGATTATGTAACACTTTCCAACGCTCCCAAAATAATTTTACAAATCACTACCGTTTAATAAGCTGAAAGATAACATCTAAGTAAACAATTTGGAAAACGCATAACATATTTAAAAACGTAATTTCAGGAATTTTCAACTTATATTTTCAACATATACTATTTGGAAAATTATCCGAATACTTTTATTCAGCCCTGTATAGGATCTATAGATTTGTATATATACTACATAGGATGCTAAATTTTAGTTTAGTTAGGAAACGCGTAGCACAGTTTAAAATTCTCCTTCTGGAGTTTCTGTCAATAAACGGAAATGTGTTCGCGAACTTTTGTGGTGCCCTGTATATGATCTACAGAATTTATAAACAACAAGTAATAGACAAAAAGTGAGTTAAATTTAAAATCACGTTCAGTAACTTAAAACGCACTTGCAGGAATTATTGTTAACAGACAGTAGAGAATTCTTCTGTGTCTGCCTGTAAATGAACGATGACTGCTATACACACAATATTCTGTAGTAAGTCTCTTGTAATGCACTCTAGTGATATATATAAATTTCAATGCGTTTAACTTTAGTGAAACATTATTTAATTTAACCGCAAACGATTTTTCTCCATAGACGTAACGTAACGGAATTCTTTTGACTGTCCCTGTAAAGTAATTATAAGTGCTATGCACACCCTATTCCATATTAAGCTCCTTGTAATGCATATTATTGATATATATCAATTACAATGTGTTTGAAATTGTGTAACATCATTAAAATAAACCGCAAATGATTTTCCCCCATAGACCGTAATGTAACGGAATTCTTTGGGTGTCCTTGTAAAAAAACTATAAGTACTACACACTTCAGTTGAAATAGGGAACATGCTATAGATAAGGACAATAACATATAAAAATAGCAGGGCAATCCGAGACTATTTACGGGAGTTAGAGCACGGACAGACGGCAGGCGGCCTTACGGCCATACAAACCGAAGTCATAAACACTTTTCAACTAGGTTGGAAAGTGTTAAAAACAAAACAAAAAACTTCGTAATACATTTTTTTAATCAATAGTCATTCGTAGCAGGCCTGCTATCGGTGAGTGGGACGTATAAGTCAACTCAACGATTTAATAAGGGTTAAAATAGTGGTGGTTTGCTGTCGCAGGGGCCACTGGTTGATGACCATTTAGATGTTCTAGTGTTAACTCGAATGACAACAGAAATTCTTACATTTGGACAGACTAAGTGGTTGATAAATCTTAAGTCTTTAACGAGTAATTCGGACTAAGTTCTTTATCTTTCTAAATTTGTACATTTTGTCATGAAGGTACATCTACATATTAAAATTGAAGTTGATTTTTAAAAGTTTACTAACCGTTATGCCATAGCATAACATAATTCAGTTCTGGATACAAAAACATAGAAATAAAAACATTTAACAATTTTAATAATTAGTTAATGATATATAAATAATGGAAAATAAACCAATCAATATTAAAGATAAACGTCTGTTATTTAGACATTTGAATAATTATTTATGTATTTCATTACTTTTTGTTTTATGATACTTTACAGCAGAACCCAAACATCACGCACATATATATTTTCGATTAAAATAATTTTTCAATATTAATTGTTTTTAATAATACGAATTAAAAGAAATCATAAATCAAAATATACATTTCGTTCTTCACTTTTATAATCCATATGATTGATAATTACCTGGAACTAATTTTTGTTCACTTTTTATCATTAGTTGCCAAGTTATTAATAAATTTGCAAAATCGGCTACATTATAGGATGATTGAGGGATC